>JAQJVL010001459.1:0-185007 GCA_035578905.1 Stictocephala bisonia | reverse complement strand
TAAAAATTTTAATAAATTTACTAGCTAGCATATAACCTACTAAATGTTTAGTAAAATCTAGTAAAACATGTATTTTTTTAACTATAAAAACTTGTAATCTTTAGAATAGACGAAAGTTATTACATTTTATTTGTAAGATATGTCAACCTTTACAGTAGCAAACTAGTCCATATTTTGAACGTTTATGTTGAACGTTATATAATATCCAACAAAATGGTTCAATTAATAAATAATAAGTAAGCATTTAATTGTTATTAAACAGCTTGAAATTTTCCATTCGCGTTTTTATTAAATTTGTCATATTTAAGAAAGTTAAGAATTTCGATAGAATTATCAACAATAAAGAATATAATAGATCGTCTTTTATTTACGAGTACAACATAAAACAAAAGTCATATTATTTTACCACTTGTGATACGTAAACTAAAAACTATGTAATTAACTGTATAATTATATGATTAGCGTCGGCTCTTATAGTCGGGTTCAAAAAGCAATGTACTTGAGTTTGAACCTCTGCTAGCAAATAAATACTAATCCGATTTCATTGTGTTGTACATCAAAATTTATCTTATTTAATTCTATGTAATATCATATAACTTACATGTTTTTTTAAGACTAAGAATTTGTTATAGTGGGTAGAATATAACAAACACGAGATTTTAGCACTTTTGGAGTAAAGCTTAACTTCAAAAATGTCTAAAACAAAACCTACTTAACAAAACTACAGTGAAACTTAAACCACGTGTGAAAAAGATTGTTTTTGTAGTCTACCCAAATTCTAGAATATTTACTATTTTACAAAATAGCCTGTTGTAATTTTTTTTAACATTTGCAATCTTAAAAATGGATGATCATACAAACTTCCAACACTGTTTAAAAATACCGAATTGAAAATGAAAGTAAGATTATAAAACGGTAAGTGTGATAAAAAAAATCTTATGGTTTTATATCACATGATAATTCAACAGATATCGATGTGTGATCATCTTTAAGAAAATAACCTGGCCAAGCTCTTCTAAACCAGTTTCAACTGAGCATTTCGGCGTTTCCGAACCGTGCACCAGGAAGTATTTGACACAGTGCACGAAAGGTGTTTATTACCATGGAAGTATTGAACAGTTAATCAATCATGTTTTCTATCTTAATGTAAACCATTTTCCATCACCATTTATCATGAGAGCTTTGGACCTTCAACAACAGATTTTTAAAAATGTGATAGCTTTAAAAAGATTATCAAATTACAAAATAACAACAAATGTTTTATAAAATGTATCTAACATTTATATAAAAATATGTATACAGCTATATATTTTTAATACATAAAACATATAATTTCAAGTTGTACAATATAAAGGGTAGATAAATGGTTAAAAAATTACAAACAAAAACAAATCGACAAACGAAACAGCATCCTTAATAATAATTTTCAGTTACAAGCAAAAAGAATAAACACAACTTATATTTTAATTATACAAATATTTTAAAATATTAATTAGTATCCATTTTTATTTATTTTGGAAGAACAACTGTTTATTGATGTCCTACCATGGTTTACGAGTGCACCGATGTATACATTATTTTTATAAATTTGCAAAAAAACAAATGCTGCAGAAAGCATAAAGAGGAGACCATTTATCATCCCACTAACTTTGAAGTAGCTACGTGGAGTGTGGAATGTTCTTACTTTTACTTAAGCACAAGGGGTCTCGAGCGGCTTTGTCTGGCAAAATTAGACTTAAGTGGGACCACACTGTACTGAAAGATTTTAAAAGCAAAACAAAAAAAATACTTTTTCTTAAACTTAGCTGTTTCTAAAACACAGGTATTAGAAAATAACTATTCGTAGTGTGTTTTTTTCTTTGTAAAATATTTGATCGCTTTTTTGTGAAAACGAGCAAATTTATTTCACTCTAATCAATTTAATAAATTTTGTAAATTAATACAAATCTCCATCTCAATTTGAAAATAATTAAGCTCTCAACATTTTTAATATATGAACTGTATTACATATAATCAATTAATCAATTCACGATATTTTGTTATTGTTTATGTAACTTTATATCTTCAGATTTAATTTAAATAAGTAATTCATATTCCTATATATGTATGAATTTGTGTTTTATTCTTTTAGAGCAAAATAGATTATATTTATTTCAATTATATAACACTTATATACAAATATATATATATATATATATATATATATATATATATATATATATATATATATATATATATATATATATATCAAATCAAATTTCTTTATTCCTAAAGACAATACAAATACAGTAAAATTTCACAGGAGATGATTGTATAGGTGTCATCAGGTAACTGTAAGTAATACATTATAAACTAAATATCATTGTACATAAAAAATCGTACACTAGGTAAAAAATAGATAAATTTGAGAGTAAAAATAAAATTTAATATGTACCTTTATTTCGTTGTTTTAATAAATTTAAAATGTATGTATGGGCTATTTTAGGGGAAATTGATTACGTCCATACAGTTAGTATTTGAACATGACGTATCCTACAGATAAATAAATTTAAAGAATGATATTATTAGATAAATTAGTACTAGACATCACAATGTAATATGAATAACATAATATAATCTAAAAGTGAGCTTATTGTTTGTCTTTAGATATTTCCATATTCCACTATGTTGGTCATGTCAGAAAAAAATAATACACTGGACTTGCGATCTCCAAGTCTTACTTTTGAATATTTTGTACTTTGAAGTGTAAGTGCTGTCCTAAACAGTAAGTCTAAGCTTTTAGTTTAGAAAAATATAGTGAGGCTATTTTAGATATTGTTGGTTACACTTTACTTTTATTAATTTTTTTAGAGCAAAATAGATTATATTTATTTTGAATATATAACACTTATATACAATTTTATATATATATATATATATATATATACATATATATATATATATCAAATTAAATCTCTTTATTCCTAAACACAATACAAATTCAGTAAAGTTTTGCAGTAGATGATTGTATAGGCACCGTCAAATAACTATAGGGATACATAAACTAAATATCATTCTAAAAAAATTCCAACTAGCCATACAATTAGTAAAAAATAGAGAAACTTAAGAATGAACATACAAATCAACAGTAATAATATGATAAAATAACACGATGAAAATAAAGACAATATATATACAAAAATATACTGCACCAACATACAATAAAATAGGTATAGGCAAATACTAAAAATGTACAATAAACAAACAAAAACAACTAACATTAAATCATTAACAATAAGATGAAACAACATAATTAACACGCAATAAAAATACAAAATATCCTTTAAATACATAATGCATAGTATAATATATTCATATTTTACTCCAAACACTTCTACTATATATGTTTTTGTTATCAGATCATAAAATAGAAGTCCAATTTAGCCCAACTTTTATACAGACAACTATACAACGTTAATAAAACTTTTTGTATTCATAAGTCAAAAATTATAATACATAAATTTATAATTAATTACTAACTCTATTTACATGAAGATAATTTTATGACAAATTACACTAGGATTAGCCTAAATACATTTTAACTGGTTAAGAAGAAACCGAAATAATTTAGTTTGAATAATATTGGGTGGAATTTCAGAACATTTTATGCAATTATATTTAATTAAATATAAACTATTCCACTACACTGACTGCAGCATGGTTTGTGCACTTTGGTTATTGTTCTGAATATAGAATTATAAATCGACATATGGGCCAAATTTCACCTCCATATTCTTACAGTAAATTTAATAACCGTTCCATTTTTATGTATCTGTATTAAATAGATTTAGTTCGTTAATCCTCAAATGTTATTGTCTGATTAATCGATTAAATATTCGTTAATTTTATAAATAATTTGGTTCCGTTTCTTTTTTTTACAAAAATAAAAAATCAAATTGAAATGTTCTTTCTGGCCGAATATTACAGTGCTTTTGAAAAAGTTTTCCTTTTTGCATTGTTTTTATTTCAATAAATTTTCCTTTGTGCTCTAAATAATTTTACTAGCTAGTCTTATAATTCCAGCGGTATTTAACAGGGCTTATATTTAAGAGAGTAGCCTGTGACTAATGACAGGATAAAGGTTCCCTTAACACTAGTTATGTAGCTATGATGTCCTGTTTAACGTCTCACATTATAATTTTCGCCATAAGTTAAAATTCAGAATTGAAAGTTGTTTCATTAATTAACTTCGTAATTGAAAGTTGTTCAATTAAGTAACTTTGCAGTGGATATCAAAAATACATTAAAGACTCCATACTTTGTTATTGCTTTGGGATAATTAATTTGTTACTTTAATATTACAAAAATCAATATAACAGTGTAGATATTATAGAAGGTTCAGGAATTCTTTACAATTGAAGATAATTCGTTAGTTAAAAGTTATTTTGGTAAAAATATTAAATTCTATAGTTAGTCAATCTTAATTATATGTTAAACTTTTATTGATACTTAAGGCAAATTAATTTAATAAAGGATTTAAAAATATAATGAGACATCATCACTGAAAAATATTTTGTTACCATACGCATATGATTTTGATTACATAAAATTCTCTAATTTGCTAGTTACCCAAGGTGTTGCCTTCGAGAGTGTACTGGCATCATATTTTCTAGGGTATATGTACGTTATACTGTAAGTTCTGGAGATTGAAATTGTAATTCACATTGTTTCACTTTCAATATATGATTCCAAAATATTGTCTTCTTTGTTACAACTGGATAAATTAACAGTATTGTAATTGGTTATATGTTTTAGCACAATTTTTTTACAGGGATAGTTTTGCAAAAGACTACAAACAAATGATTCAGAATTGTAACAGAAATATAATTTATTTGTTCAAGTAATAGATGTATTACTGTTACTCAATAATTTGGGTGGAGCAGGGTATTATTTTGGCATTTTTGCTAAGAAACTTAACATTTGTCTGCGTATTAATGACAATAGAATAAACACTACATATTTTAATAAAAAATTTTATGTCACACAAGACAAATTTGACATAATATAATTATAAAATGTACAAAATATCAAGGTGATTGATTTTGGTAAATTCCATTCATATTCAAAACCCTCAGGTAGGTATGAGGAAGGTACACGTGGTTTCCCAAAATCTACCATAATACTATTTTTACCTTTATTACAATTAATATGTTTTGTGTACTATTCAATTTTATTTCTATTTTCTTTCTTCAATTTTATTTCTACCAAAACGTAATACGCAAATTACTAATTCATACGCTCAAGAAACAAGATAAGTTAACACATGTTCGATGTCACATGCTTGAGTAGAGATATTCGTCAAAAGAGGGAGGAAAGCCGTAGAGCGACAGATGTTTGCAAGTTTCAAAGTTTGGTTTGTTTAGGACTAATGGCCACTTGCGGCCTCTAGCTCCAACAATCTTAGACAAATGTCTGTGTACTTTCTCACACAAACATATGGAAACATACACCCGAACACACAAACATTCACACATTATCTACCACTTCTACTTTTACAATTTCACACAAAAACTAATTTTTTAAGTGAAATATTTGTTATCCGTCTCATATAAAAGAAAATAAATGCAAAATAAATCAAACAAATTTAATGAATAAAGTTATTTTTCAATAAATAAGTGTTTATTTTTATTTCCTCTAATATTGTTTGGTTTTCCTTTTTAAATTATAACTTACAGTATATAAAATACTTGTTTATATTTATTTTCAAGAAAATAGCTGAAAGTTTATATGGTAATACATAAGTATACAAATTGGTTTAAAGTGACAATAGATCAAGTTCAGCAGTATCTTACATTTATCCGTACTGTGATATAAAATGTAATATATCAAGTGCAAATCAACATTAATAATGATAAATATATGAGATGGGATTATGGCAAATAGACAATTAAAAAAAACTGTCAGTTAAAATATTACTACAATAGTAAAAGTATGTTAGTAACGCACATTCTTTCTAAGCACATATTTTAAGAAGTTCAATATCATTTGTCATAGGGAGTTAAGACTGATATTTGTAAGGAAATCCTATAAAATTAATAATAAAATTCATAACATAAACTAATGATTAGGTTTTAACCTTCAAGTATAACACCTACTTTTAGTACCTCAAATATAACGGTGGGGTCCACCAGACCCTAATTAGTAAAATCCAAAAAAACTATTTTTTTTTATTTAAAATTATGTTTTTTATAATTTATATAGTTTCCCTTGGTGTTCTCTACATGCTTTGATTTTCCTCAGCTCAATACATAATATAGTAATATAAGATTTATTTTTAAAATACAGTTTTTTTTCAGTAAAAGTATGCTTCCGAAAATTCAATAAAATATGTGATTTGATACAAATTAATATAACAAAACATATATATTTGAAATCAGGAATAATTCTACTATAAGATAATTTAGGTAAAATATTTTAAAGTATTTTCTTACTATACCTACCAAAAATTGGAAACAATATGTTATAAATTTTTAAGGAAAAGTTAACAACAAAAATTATTATCCTTTATTGCCTTGTTTGCATGATCCTGAAATACCGTCTTCAAAAATCACAGCATGACACAATAATAAATAAATATGCAATAAAGTTTTGTATAAAAGCCATTTATATATGTATTCCGATTAAAATAGTAAGAAAAAAGACACATGTAAGTATAACACTGGGGTCCACAGGACCCCATATAACTTGCTATATTTACTGTATTATAAAATTATCAGTTTGTTTAAAACTACTGAACCATTGCAAAATGTTAATCAAAGATTAAACTAAATTTACATTGGTGCTAAGTAGAAATACGAGAGTTTTAATCCAAAGTATATGTTTTAAAGCATTTAGTGGGGTCCAATGAACCCCATTGCTATATTTAAGGGTTAAACAGAATTATTTTTGGGTTGTTTATTTATATATAATCAGTTTTTTGTATATTTTACAACCCTGGAAATATTCCAAAATATTAAACCAAACTGCATATTTTAACATAAAACTATTTTAAGGTTATTTACTAATTTAATACTATAAAATAAACAATAATTTCAAAACCTTAGCTGTAATGTTCTTTATTATTTTTTAATAATATTATAAAAGTTGATACTATAGTTATGTGTCATGTTATCAAATGTAAAGGAGGTACCGATGGTGTTCAGAAAGAACAGAAGTTCGTCATTTATGAAAGTAAAAGTATTTTTCAAAAAACAGACTAAAAGTATTTAGAATTAACTATAAAATTAAGACACTTCCATTATTTATGACTGTCGTAGCAAGTTAGTATATCGTTTATTGTAATTGTACACTGAATACGCAATTTTAAAGCAAACGAATCAGCTTGAATAAAAACTAGCATTCATAAAAATAAATATGAAAAAAATCGCTTGAGTTAACACAAAAGGATTATAGATTGCACAGATAATTTGTACCAAGGAAGCAATGTTTTATAGATGGAAAACAGATTTATCCAGTGATATTAAACTATTTAACTATATGTAAATTATAATCGTTAAATATTTATTCAACTGTATTGCTCCTTAAACGCATTAGTTTTGTTATTATCATTGGACAATAATACACAATATTTTGAAACATTAGTTGAACAGTTATGCAGGTTGCCGATAACTCAATTCCTTTCAAACCTTAGCAAACCTCTTTCTTCAAAATTAAACTTGTTTCTGATTGGTCAGTTCAAATGGTCAGAGTGCGTATAAGAACACTCATACAAATTGTAACGCTTTTTCGCCAGTTCCGAGCTAATCTTCAAGACGAACTCCCGCACCATGCGGTACACTAAATGCACGTGGTTCTTTCCATTTTTAGTTAAATATAAATGTTGTATATCTTACAAAAAAAAACTTAATTTTATATTTGAAGACATCAATAGTGAGTGCCATAATTATCTTTACAAACCTTTTGATATTCTTAATTCAAAGTAATAAAGAAGCTTGCTTGCTCAACTTTGTCATTTCTCATATTAAATTGAATACATTATAGTCATTTTGCCCTTACTGGCCTGTGAAAGAATTTTTATTTTTTTATTTTACTATTATTCAGAAGAAATCATTATTCAAGAGGAGATTCATTATTATTTATTTATTACACGTGCGAGTGCCGGACAGTGAAATCAGTGCATACGTCCTCAATCACATGTCCCACAGAAGGCGACTTCTACCCCATGTTGCTGTGAGGCCTTCTTCTAGACTACAATTATATCTGCCTACATACACAGGTGCAGTAGACCTACTTATGCAAATTTGGATCAAAGGTACTCTTTGGCACATTCATAATTTCGTACTTAAGTTTTTGCAGCATTTCATTCGTTTTAAATATCAATAATGTACTGTTTATGGCCCAATTTTTCTGACAAATTAATCCGGTAAATTTTGTATAAATGTTTTGCTGTACAGATAACAGATTCCGCAGGTTACATACATCAAGCAAAATAATATGTAGTGTTTTTATCTTAAATGTGAGGTACGTGACCTATTGATAAATCATTATTTTTAAAACCATAACAGAAAGTCAACATTTTCTATTTACCTACGACTAAAACTTTTGTGTTTTCTCATAATTATGGAGAAATTGTAACCTCAAGTAACTGGCTGGCACTATACACTCTAAACATATTTTATAGAACTCTTCATATGAGTTATCCAACAAACAAAACTCAACTTATTTTGTCACATGTTTGGTCAATAATGTGAAATTGTACCACAACTTTTTAATTGCAGACGTAGTCAATTATTAATAAGACAAGAACGTATGAGATATATTGTATGGTGCTGTACACTCGAACCAAAGTCACTTTAGGGTGACAAGTTGTGTTTTTTTATACTATGTGATAAATTTAGTATTGTAGGAACTATAATATATGTATATAATTAAGAAAATGTCCTTAAAATTTCTTTCAAGTAAATGTATAAAATACTTTCATAAAATACATGTATTTATAACGGATATGGTAATGAACTTGTTGTAGGAAAAGCAATTGAAAAAAAAAACATAAATTGATAAATGTAATATGTTTGATTTGAGAAAATGTACATACGTATTGAGTTTTATTTAATGTTATTTGTATTTTTAAGGCAAGTATATTATTTCAATGTATGAACATGAACATAGATTGTATTTAAAGTAAAGGTTAAATGTTACATTCAATATAAGGTGTTTGGCATAATCCATAAAATACCGAAATTAGACAATATGTTACTAAATAAAATTTTATGGCTTAAACTAATACGGATTAAAATGATAAATATACTTTTTAATTTATTGATTATATTGTTACATGGTTTAGAATATGTAATAAAAATGTATCCAACAAATTATTATGGGACGGACAATATCTTTGCCAAAAAGGTGTTACTTTTAAAGCGTAATATTTAATTAAATATTTAACTAAAATGTTCTAAATTAATTTTAGTTAATTAAGTAAAATTAAAGATTAAAACTAAAACCATCAAAGATAATACTTTATAAAACTCCCCATATAAAGCTTTTCTGAGCGCATAACATGGCTTTTATTGAGGAATATCTGAAATAGTGCATACTATAAATATATTCATTTCATAATTTAGTATCAAACCAATAGACTAAAATGTGAAAATAGGGACAAAAATGACAAGAGATAAAAGAAGATAAAAATATTTACTAATGTGATTTGCAATAAAAAGAGTAATTTATAATAGGATTTTAGTAATTACTAACAAACAAACAAGAAACAAATGATTTAACATAAATATGAGATATAAAATATGCTACTAATAAGCAAACTATTTTGAGATAGTTAAAAAAGTAATGTTATTGATTTGGAGATCATAATTGATTGACACAAAGGACAGTTTGGTGATACATTTCATTGTGAACTGTGCAATTAAATAGTAAGATAAAAGAATACAATATTAAATAATCATTCCAAGTTATGTAGTTAACTTACATTATTGAATTTTTATGAAAAAACTTAAATATAAAGTTTAAGGTTCAGTAATTTAAGAACTCGTATATTATTACAATATCAAATAATATTTCAAATGAAACAATATTACTTGCAAATGTATGAAAATAATAAAGAATGTTCAAATTTATTATACTTACCGTTATGTTGTTTCATTTACATAGATAATAGTACATCAAAAGGAACATATATTTTTTTTTATTATCGAATCGATTTGTAGATTTTTGTATTTTTGTTAGATTTGCATTGAAAATGTATTGAGATTGTTTTTATGATATATATAACGTTTTTATGCTAGTTAAATCTAATTATAACTGAAATGAGAAGAGGTAACTAATGAAAATGAACATGGAGGTCGATAAAATATCTATCATATAACATTTCATAGTCTTAAAAATCATGCTATTATTCCTGTATTTTATTTTTTGTATATTACTTTACTCCACATCAGCAAGAAGTAACTACACTTCCGTCACGTAATCACCTCCAGAGTCACGTGGTTTTGATCTCAGTCACGTACAGGACAGTAGTGCTGTAGCAGACTATTGAAGTTAAATTAGTTTACCACGACGTGTCAGTACAATGAAATGGTTGATTAATATAAATGTTCTACGCTTAACAAGTTCATTTACAAAATAATAATGAAGTAATTAAGGATAAAATGTATATACGTACGTAAAAATTAAGTTGTGTTGGTTAATATCCAATGATCTTAAAAGAATTTATAATCTTCGTTTTAATATACGATAAAGAAGATTATTTAAAAATGTACTTGTATTTAAGAAAAATGTACGTATTTTTACCATTTTAATATTTCCGCTCGAACTAATATCATCTTTGATTTTTTATGATTGATAAAAAATATTCCTAATATGGATTTTTTAAAATAAACAAACAATGTTTACCAATTAAGTGCCAGTAATGATTATTGTACTTGTAGCAACAAATTTATTATTTGGGAAACTCAAAGATAAGTCACGTTTTATTAATAACAAATTAATAAAACTAGATCATGAATCTCGAAACTGTAAATGTATAGGTTATATCGTGAAATAACATTGCTAAAGCAATAACTAAGTTTGTATTGTGTATGTCGGGGCTGCATGGTTTATTATCTGTGCACGTACCTGAGGAACAAGTGCATTATGTATATTCATATGAGGGAGTGTAGCTTAATGGTCTAGCAATATAGCAAACGTGTCAGACCATCGTGTGTGGAATATTAAACTTACTATGAGTAGGCTGGCAGATTTATTTTGCATACAATTTACTATGGGTATAAATATAGTCTTCTTAGGTAAATGTTGTACTTATAACACAATATGAAAGATAGCATTACTTAAATTAATGTTGTACTTTACAAAATCTATCTTAATGCATATTTTTAAATGCAATTAGCTTTATCACTTGTTATTTTATATCTTCTTAAAAATGTTTAGTGACCATACAAAAACGTCTCCAAAAATACTTGTTGATACAAAAATTAACATAACTATGTGTTAAAATTTTAAGACATGACAACCATTTACAATTAGTTTATAGTGAGTACCTTCGAGGAAGGTTTAAGTTTATTATACACTTAAAAATAATTATAGATATGTTTTATTAAATTACAACATCTTTTGGCTAAATAATTTCGGATCTTTTCCGTTAATTCACTACCACTACTTTTTTGTTTTCGTTAATTCACTACCACTTGATAAGTATTCTACTGCTCTAAAAACTGTTCCCCAATAATTTTACCCAATAATTAAAAACTCTTACTTCGCTCGGAATCTGATATCACTAGCCTTATCTTATGGTTTTCCAAGAACAAGAACTTTCACGTGGAGAGCACATTCGGTGTTAAGTCAATCATTGGATTTACCAGTTTGTGATGAACTTTAGTAGCCACCTAACATAATCTAACCTAACCGTAATTGCGATAAAAAATGTGTAGTATTATTATTGATGTAAATAAGTGTTAATGATATTATAAAGAGAGAGAGATATAAGTAGAAGGGGCCCCCCCTTTAGGCCCGAGCTCTGATTGGTCCAAATTTTTGTGACGTCATCCAATATGGCGGCGCCCATGTTTCCCGCCAAATTTCCTAACCTCACTTTTCCTAACCTAACCTAACCCAACCTAACCCATACATATTCGATTAACTTATATCAGATTACCTTAGTCGACTATACCCATTCGATTATTTAGTCGATTATATCCATTCGATTAATTTAGTCGATTAAGTATTAACTTATATCCGATTACCTTAACCGACTATACCCATTCGATTATTCTAGTCGATTATATTCATTCGATTATTTTAGTCGAATATTTTATACTCGATTATTATATTGACTTTTTCGTTATTTTAAGCGTATTTAACTGGTTTTTGTGCCTATATCTTTGTACTTTAAAATGGATCCTGTAAATATTGTTGGTACTAACAAGACTTATGTCATTAAAATTAGATTGTATGGTCCTAAAACTACGTACACGTAGGTAAAACAGGGGGTTGCGATGGTTTCGACTTCTTTCCAAGGTCAACCCTTTCCTTGCTCACTTAACTCATCTAAAAGAGCATTATGTTCGAATTAATCTTGGAAATATTCGTTACCAATCCGTTGGGGTTTTACTATAATATACTTAATAAATTTGATTCTAATTGTTAATTTTTATTTTACAGTTTTAAGTGATTAAACATTAAATTATTATTGCTACTTACAAATAATCAGTTAAGTTTACAACATAATGTCAGCTGATCAAAGAGCGCTTTCTACCTAGCTTTATCGGTATCACTTCCGTTGCCACTATCACCACTGCTTGCAAACACATGCTTTATTAAACCTCCTAACAGTTTAGTACTTAGTATGATATAGTAGAAATAAAAGTAGTGGTAATGTGTCGGTACTAAAACACATTTTTTTTTGTGAATTAGAGCCTGTATCTTTTTAAAACTAAAGTGCAATAGTCTAATAGATAAGAAGAGGGTTTGCGATGCCTTTGGCTACCATAATTACGCATACTCACTCAGACAATTGACAGACACAACTCCCTTGGACCCAATCATACTCAACACACATAGACGATCCACCTACCCTACACACAGCACTCTTGTTAGATCACATAGTAACCCATTATGTAAGACTTTTCATAGACCAACCACTATATAAAAGGCTTTGACTAATCACCCACCTATTCAACAATCAGCCCTCCTACCAGACTACCTACCTAAACAACACGTAAGACTTTTGATGTACCAGGTAAATACTTAACATAAAAACTCCTGATTTTACCATCCATCTACTCTGTCAACATACCACCTACTTACTGAACACACTGCACCCCTGATAGATCACCTACCTATCCATTACACAAAACCTTTGGTTGTTCACCCACCTATTCTATGAGATTAAGTGGCAGAGAGGGCTTTACAGCCCTAACTTCGCCTCATAAAGTAACAATAAAGTAATTTTCATTTAATTTCCATCCAACATACATATACAACCTACCTACCAAACAGCATGACCCTACATGTCCAGGAGTAAGACTCTTGATTGACCACCCACTTACCCAATACAACGTTATTTTTATATACCCCTTACTTTCCCAACACATGAGACTATTGACTGACCATACAACACACTGCACTCTGCACTCTTGATAGATCACATACTTATTCATTAAATAAGACCTTAATTCAACACATTGTCATTGACCACCGATTTATTCAACACACATTTATCTTTATAGACCACCAACCTTCTCAACACATGAGACTATTAAAAGATCACGTAATTAACATACAACATATCACACACATACACAAAACATACAAAACATATCAGACCACACACACACACACACACACACACACACACACACACACACACACACACACACACACACACACACACACACACACACACACACACACACAAAATCAAATTCTAAATACAAGGTTCTAGACTAACCTCTCACCTAGTATACACACTGTACCCCTGATATATCACCTAACTCTTCATTGCATTTGACCTTTGATTGTCCATCCACCTATTCAACACACATGCACAACCTACCTACCAAGCACAATGATTCTTAATACACCTACATATCCAGGAGTAAGACTCTTGATTGACCACCCACTTACCCAATACAACGTTATTTTTATAGACCCCTTACTTTCCCAACACATGAGACTATTGACTGACCACACAACACACAGCACTCTGCACTCCTGAGAGATCACATACTTATTCATTAAATGAGACCTTAATTCAACACATTGTCATTGACCACCGATTTATTCAACACACATTTATCTTTATAGACCATCAACCTTCTCAACACATGACACTATTAAAAGACCACGTAATTAACATACAACATATCACACACACACACATAACATACAAAACATATCAGACCACAAACACAAACACAAACACAAACACACATACACACACACACACACACACACACACACACACACACACACACACACACACACACACACACACACACACACACACACACACACACACACACACACACACACACACACACACACACACACACACACACACAATCAAACTTTGAATACAAGATTCTAGACTAACCTTCCACCTAGTATACACACTGTACCCCTGATATATCACCTAACTCTTCATTGCATTTGACCTCTGATTGTCCATCCACCTATTAAACACACATGCACAACCTACCTACCAAACACAATGATTCTTAATACACCTACCTATCCAGTAGTAAGACTCTTGATTGACCACCCACTTACCCAACACTTAGTTATATTTATAGATCAGCTAAATTCACAAAACATAAGACTATTAACAGACTACCTATTTAGCATAAAAGATTTACCACACACACAAACTGTAAATACAAGATTTTTGACTCACCACCTACCTACTGCACACTGCACTCTTGATAGATCACCTACCTATTCATCATATAAGACTGTTGATTGTCCATTTACCTATCCATAAGCACATGTACAAACAACCTACCAAGCACTAATATCCTTCCTATCCAGTAGTAAGACTCTCCTACCCACTTACCAAACACACACAGTTATCTTTATATACCACATACCATACCGACACATAAACTTATTGACAGACTACTTACTTAACATATAAGACTTACCACCTAATAGACAACCTACATAAGGTATTAGTTGTCATTCCACCTATTCAACACATGTACAAGATACCTACCAAGCTCCATAACCCTACCTATCCATGAGTAAGACTCTTGATTTACCACCCACTTACCCAACACACAGTTATCTTTACAGACCAACTACCGTCCCAACCCATAAAATTATTGACAGACAACCTACTTAACATACAAGACTTACCACCTACCCAACGCAATTAGATTGCCTACTTACTAAACACATCATTCCTTATTACCTCCTACCTATCCAATACGTAATACTCATGATACACCACCACTCACCTACTCAACAAACACAGTTCTCTTGGTAAGCCACTCACCTCCCCCAACACATAAGACATCTGACTGACCACATACTTAAAATACTAGACTAACCACACTCTACATACAAGACTTTTGATTGACTACTCACCTACTAAACACACTGACGTTTGATTAAACACACGAATACTCAACACAGAGTCATATTGATAGAACAAACCACCTTCCCCAAACATAGAACCACACACTCTACAGATATAACTTGAAAGACCATCCCACTACCAAACACGCAGTCTTCTTGATAAACCCCCAACTACTCAATACGTGAGACACATGGTTAACTACTCGCCTACCCAACACATAGTCCTCTTGATAGACCACTCACCCCTCCCGACACATAATACATTTGACAGACCACTTACTTAACATACAATACTGACCATACACTCTGCATAGAAGACGTTTAATTAACCACTCACCTACTCAGTACACACAAAACACTTGTTTGATCACACATCTATTTAACAAACAGAACTGTCTATAGACACTTCACCTTTCCAAAACATAAGACTTTTGAAGGACTACCTATCACAGATACAAAAATCATGATAAAAAACTACACACACTGCAGATTACTTAATATACCATCATACTACCATAAAAACAGCCCTATTGATATACCCCCACCTACCCAATACACGTACCACACACCGTATATACAAGACTTTCGTTTAGCCACTCACATATTAAACACACTAGACTCTTGATTGACCATCCATCTACGTAACACACATGGACGACCTATGTACCAAACTAACATGACTTTTAATATTTGACACACCTAGATTTTTCATATACTTTAGACAGTCCACCTATCTAACACACAGTACTTACTGTAGATAGACGCCTTCCTTCCCAATGCACAAGAATTTTGAAGGAACACCTACCAAACATACAAAAATCATGATAAACCAACCACACACTCTACACACATAACTTAAAATGCCATCATACTACCATAAAAAGCCCTATTGATATACCCCCACCTACCCAATATACGTACCACACACCGTACATACAAGACTTTCGTTTAGCCACTCACATATTAAACACACTAGAATCTTGATTGACCATCCATCTCCGTAATACACATGGACGACCTATGTACCAAACTAACATGACTCTTGATATTTCACACACACCTAGCCTTTTTATAAACTTTAGACGGTCCACTTACTCATTACACAGTCCTGTTGATAGGCGTAACAAGTAGGTGTCACAGTCCCAATTTTCTTAACACGTAAGACTTTTATCGACCACCTACTTAACATACATAACTCATGATAGACCAACCACATACTCTGCAAACATGACTTAATAGACAGACCTTTTACCAAACATACTGTCCCCTTGATAAAACACCCATCTAATCAGCACAAAATACTTGATAGAACATCTACTTAGCATACAAGAATGACTACACACTGTACAAACAAGACTGTTGATTGACCATCCACCTACTAAATACACGACCCTTGATTGATCATTCACATACTGAATACACAGTCCTGTTGATAGACACCCCACCTTACCAACTACCACCTTGATATACCACCTATTTAACATACAGGATCAATCACACACTCTACCGACATGACTTAGTAGATCATCCTGCTATTATAAACAACGTCCCCTTAATAGTGCACCCACCTCCTCAACACATAAGACTTGATAGAACACCTACTTAACATACACGACTGTCCACACTCTCTACATACAATAATTTGTATTAATCACCCACCTAATTAACACACAATACCCTTGATTTATCATCCACCTACTCAATACACAATCCTGTTGATAGACTTCCACCTTCCCATATTATAAAACTTTTGATATAATACCTATTTAACATACAAGACCAACAAAACACTCTAGAGACATGACTTAGTAGGCCAACTTATTTTCAAACACAACGACCCCTTGGTATAGTAACCACCTAATCAACACATAAGACTTCATAAAACACTTACTTAACATACAATACTGACCACACACTGTACATACAAGACACGATTGACCACACGCATATTAAACACACAAGACTCTTTATTGATCAATCATCTACTCAACAGACAGTCCTGTTGATAGACACCCTAACTTCCCAATACATAATACTTCTGATATACCACCTTCTAATATAACAAGACCAACCACGCACCATATATACATGATTTAATTGACCAACTCAACTACGAAACACATAAGAATGAATTTTGATAGCCTAATCAGGTGATACCCAGCACAAGATTCCTTGAGATCTACCTACAATCCATATTAACACAACACTTGATAGACCACTGACCTTCCCAACACATAAGGCATCTGACAGACCACTTACCCAATATACTAGATTAACCATACTCTACATACAAGACTTTTGATTGACCACTCACCTACTAAATACACAGAAACTTGATTAAACACCCACATACTCAACACAGAGTCATATTGATAGAACAACCCACCTTCCCCAAACATAAAACCACACACTCTGCAGACATAACTTGAAAGACCATCCCACTACCAAACACGCAGTCCTCTTGATAAACCCCTATCTACACAATACGTGAAACTTTTGGTTAACCACTCGCTTACCCAACACATAGTCCCCTTGATAGACCACTTGCTCGACACATAAACTTATTGACAGACTACCTACTTAACATACAAGACTTACCACCTAATAGACAATCTAAATAAGGCTTTAGTTATCATTCCACCTATCCAACACACATGTACAAGACACCTACCAAGCTCCACAACCCTATCTATCCATTAGTAGGACTCTTGATTTACCACCCACTTAGCCAACACACAGTTATCTTTACAGACCAACTACCCTCCCATCCCATAATATTATTGACAGACAACCTACTTAACATACAGGACTTACCACCTAATAGACAATCTAAATAAGGCTTAGTTGTCATTCCACATATCCAACACACACATGTACAAGACACCTACCAAGTTCCACAACCCTACCTATCCATTAGTAAGACTCTTGATTTACCACCCACTCTGCCAACACACATTTATCTTTACAGACCAACTACCCTCCCAATCCATAATATTATTGACAGACAACCTTCTTTACATACAAGACTTACCACCTACCCAATGCACTTAGATTGCCTACTTACTAAAAACATTATTCCTTACTACCTCCTGCCTATCCAATACGTAATACTCATGATTGACCACCACTCACCTACTCAACAAACACAGTTCTCTTGATAGGCCACTCATCTCCCCAACACATAAGACATCTGACTGACCACTTACCTACTTAATATACTAGACTAACAACACTCTACATACAAGACTTTTGATTGACCACTCACCTACTAAACACACAGACGTTTGATTAAACACCCACATATTCAACACAGAATCATGTTGATAGACCAACCCACCTTCCCCAAACCTAAAACTTTTGATAGACCAACCACACTCTCTACAGACATAACTTAAAATACCATCACACTACCAAAAAGGCAGTCTCTTTATAGACCCCCATCTACTCAACACGTGTGACACTTGGTTAACTAATCGCCTATCCAACACATAGCCCTCTTGATATACTACTCACCCCTCCCGACACATAATACATTTGTCAGACTACTTAATTAACATAAAAGACTGACCATACACTCTACATAGAAGACGTTTGATTATCCACTCACCTACTCAATACACACAAAACACTTGTTTGATCACACACCTATTTATCAAACAGAACCGTCGATACTCACTCCACCTTCCCAAAGCATAAGACTTTTGAAGGACCACCTACCAAACATACAAAAATCATGATAAACAAACTAGCCACTCTGCAGACATCACTTAATATACCTTCAAACTACCATAAAAATAGTCCTATTGATATACCCTCACCTATTCAATATACGTACTACACACCGTACATACAAAACTTATATTTGGCCACTCACATACTAAACACACAAGACTCTTGATTGACCACCACCTACTTAATATACTGCACTCTTGATAGACCAATCACCCTCCCATAAAAAGACTGTTGTCAGACTATATACTTAACATACAAGACTTACCACACATTCTACATCGACCATCTACCTACTCAACAAAAAAAAAGACCAACCACACACTCTACATATAAGACTCTTGGTTGGTCACCCACCTACTCAACATAGAACCCCTCTGATACACCATCCACTTGAACATTACATAAACCCTGTGATATTCCACCCAATCATCAAACACACATGACTTTTAATATTTCACACACCTAGACTTTTTATATACTTTAGACAGTGCACCTATCTAACACACAGTACTTACTGTAGATAGACACTTCACCTTTCCAAAACATAAGACTTTTGAAGGACCACCTATCAAAGATACAAAAATCATGATTAAAAACTACACACACTGCAGATTACTTAATATACCATCATACTACCATAAAAACAGCCCTATTGATATACCCCCATCTACCCAATACACGTACCACACATCGTATATACAAGACTTTCGTTTAGCCACTCACATATTAAACACACTAGACTCTTGATTGACCATCCATCTACGTAACACACATGGACGACCTATGTACCTAACTAACATGAATCTTGATATTTCACACACCTAGCTTTTTATAAACTTTAGACGGTCCACTTACTCATTACACAGTCCTGTTGATAGACGTAACGAGTAAGTGTCACAGTCCCAATTTTCTTAACACGTAAGACTTTTTACGATCACCTATCTAACATACATAACTCATGATAGACCTACCACATACTCTGTAAACATGACTTAATAGAAATACCTTTTACAAAACACACTTTCCCTTGATAAAACGCCCACCTAATCAGCACAAAAGACTTGATAGAACATCTACTTAGCATACAAAAATGACCACACACTGTACAAACAAGACTTTTGATTGACCATCCACCTACTAAATACACGACCCTTTATTGATCATTCGCCTACTGAATACACAGTTCCCTTGATATACCAATCACCTTCCCCCCAAAAAAGACTTGTCAGACTATTTACTTAACATACAAGACTTACCATACATTTTACATCGACCATCCACCTACTCAACACACATAGTACTCTCGATAGACCACTTAACTGCCTATTACATAAAGCCTTTGATTGACTCACAATCGTAACATTCATGAACAACCAACCTCCCAAACATACGACTTGACCACCAACAAAAAAACAAGACTTTATGTATATAACCACATATTTAACATACAGGACCAACCACACACCATACAATCATGACTTAACAGTCCACCCACCTACCAAACACACACACATCTCTTGATGGACCATATGCCTACACATCACTCTTGATAGATCATCCACCTAACTATTACATAAAACCTTTGCTAGACCACCAACACATATGAACAACCTACCTACCTACGTAACATGCAACACTCTTGACCTACCACCCACCTACTCAACACACACAGTACTCTCGATAGACTACGTAATTAACCATTACATAAAACCTTAGATTGACACCCAACATTCATGGATCACCTACCTACCAAACATACGACTTGATTGACCGCCCACCTACCCATCACACATTTCTCTTGATAGACCAATCACCCTCCCATAAAAAGTCTGTTGTCAGACTATCTACTTAACATACTAGAATCTCCATTGACCATCTACTCAACACACAAAATACTAACCACACACTCTACACACAAGTCTCTTGGTTTGTCGCTCACCTACTCAACATACAACACCTCTGATACACCATCCACTTGAACATGACATAAAACCTGTGATATTCCACCCAATCACCAAACACATATGACTCTTAATAGACCAATCCATCTACCTCTGCACACACGATTCCTTAGGACACACTCTACACCCACCACTCATCCTACAGAAAAAACTCCTAGAGAACTACCCACCCACCATAAAAACACTATTGCAACTAAAAATAAATACGAGAAAAAGTTAGGTTTAAAAACAACGAACACAGAAAAAGTTAGGTTTAAAAACAATTAACACAGAAAAAGTTAGGTTAGCAAACATCCGAAAAGTCCAGTTAAAATTAACAAAAGTCAACGAAATGTAACATTTTTTTACTTTGGTAATTTTAACTGGACTTTTCGGATGTTTGCTAACCTAACTTTTTCTGTGTTAATTGTTTTTAAACCTAACTTTTTCTGTGTTCGTTGTTTTTAAACCTAACTTTTTCTCGTATTTATTTTTAGTTGCAATAGTGTTTTTATGGTGGGTGGGTAGTTCTCTAGGAGTTTTTTCTGTAGGATGAGTGGTGGGTGTAGAGTGTGTCCTAAGGAATCGTGTGTGCAGAGGTAGATGGATTGGTCTATTAAGAGTCATATGTGTTTGGTGATTGGGTGGAATATCACAGGTTTTATGTCATGTTCAAGTGGATGGTGTATCAGAGGTGTTGTATGTTGAGTAGGTGAGCGACAAACCAAGAGACTTGTGTGTAGAGTGTGTGGTTAGTATTTTGTGTGTTGAGTAGATGGTCAATGGAGATTCTAGTATGTTAAGTAGATAGTCTGACAACAGACTTTTTATGGGAGGGTGATTGGTCTATCAAGAGAAATGTGTGATGGGTAGGTGGGTGGTCAATCAAGTCGTATGTTTGGTAGGTAGGTGATCCATGAATGTTGGGTGTCAATCTAAGGTTTTATGTAATGGTTAATTACGTAGTCTATCGAGAGTACTGTGTGTGTTGAGTAGGTGGGTGGTAGGTCAAGAGTGTTGCATGTTACGTAGGTAGGTAGGTAGGTAGGTTGTTCATATGTGTTGGTGGTCTATCAAAGGTTTTATGTAATAGTTAGGTGGATGATCTATCAAGAGTGATGTGTAGGCATATGGTCCATCAAGAGATGTGTGTGTGTGTTTGGTAGGTGGGTGGACTGTTAAGTCATGATTGTATGGTGTGTGGTTGGTCCTGTATGTTAAATATGTGGTTATATACATAAAGTCTTGTTTTTTTGTTGGTGGTCAAGTCGTATGTTTGGGAGGTTGGTTGTTCATGAATGTTACGATTGTGAGTCAATCAAAGGCTTTATGTAATGGGCAGTTAAGTGGTCTATCGAGAGTACTATGTGTGTTGAGTAGGTGGATGGTCGATGTAAAATGTATGGTAAGTCTTGTATGTTAAGTAAATAGTTTGACAAGTCTTTTTTGGGGGGAAGGTGATTGGTATATCAAGGGAACTGTGTATTCAGTAGGTGAATGATCAATCAAGGGTCGTGTATTTAGTAGGTGGATGGTCAATCAAAAGTCTTGTTTGTACAGTGTGTGGTCATTTTTGTATGCTAAGTAGATGTTCTATCAAGTCTTTTGTGCTGATTAGGTGGGCGTTTTATCAAGGGAAAGTGTGTTTTGTAAAAGGTATTTCTATTAAGTTATGTTTACAGAGTATGTGGTAGGTCTATCATGAGTTATGTATGTTAGATAGGTGATCGTAAAAAGTCTTACGTGTTAAGAAAATTGGGACTGTGACACTTACTCGTTACGTCTATCAACAGGACTGTGTAATGAGTAAGTGGACCGTCTAAAGTTTATAAAAAGCTAGGTGTGTGAAATATCAAGATTCATGTTAGTTAGGTACATAGGTCGTCCATGTGTGTTACGTAGATGGATGGTCAATCAAGAGTCTAGTGTGTTTAATATGTGAGTGGCTAAACGAAAGTCTTGTATATACGATGTGTGGTACGTGTATTGGGTAGGTGGGGGTATATCAATAGGGCTGTTTTTATGGTAGTATGATGGTATATTAAGTAATCTGCAGTGTGTGTAGTTTTTAATCATGATTTTTGTATCTTTGATAGGTGGTCCTTCAAAAGTCTTATGTTTTGGAAAGGTGAAGTGTCTATCTACAGTAAGTACTGTGTGTTAGATAGGTGGACTGTCTAAAGTATATAAAAAGTCTAGGTGTGTGAAATATTAAAAGTCATGTGTGTTTGATGATTGGGTGGAATATCACAGGGTTTATGTAATGTTCAAGTGGATGGTGTATCAGAGGGGTTCTATGTTGAGTAGGTGGGTGACCAACCAAGAGTCTTATATGTAGAGTGTGTGGTTGGTCTTTTTTTTGTTGAGTAGGTAGATGGTCGATGTAGAATGTGTGGTAAGTCTTGTATGTTAAGTATATAGTCTGACAACAGTCTTTTTATGGGAGGGTGATTGGTCTATCAAGAGTGCAGTATATTAAGTAGGTGGTGGTCAATCAAGAGTCTTGTGTGTTTAGTATGTGAGTGGCCAAATATAAGTTTTGTATGTACGGTGTGTAGTACGTATATTGAATAGGTGAGGGTATATCAATAGGACTATTTTTATGGTAGTTTGAAGGTATATTAAGTGATGTCTGCAGAGTGGCTAGTTTGTTTATCATGATTTTTGTATGTTTGGTAGGTGGTCCTTCAAAAGTCTTATGCTTTGGGAAGGTGGAGTGAGTATCGACGGTTCTGTTTGATAAATAGGTGTGTGATCAAACAAGTGTTTTGTGTGTATTGAGTAGGTGAGTGGATAATCAAACGTCTTCTATGTAGAGTGTATGGTCAGTCTTTTATGTTAAATAAGTAGTCTGACAAATGTATTATGTGTCGGGAGGGGTGAGTGGTATATCAAGAGGGCTATGTGTTGGATAGGCGATTAGTTAACCAAGTGTCACACGTGTTGAGTAGATGGGGGTCTATAAAGAGACTGCCTTTTTGGTAGTGTGATGGTATTTTAAGTTATGTCTGTAGAGAGTGTGGTTGGTCTATCAAAAGTTTTATGTTTGGGGAAGGTGGGTTGGTCTATCAACATGATTCTGTGTTGAATATGTGGGTGTTTAATCAAACGTCTGTGTGTTTAGTAGGTGAGTGGTCAATCAAAAGTCTTGTATGTAGAGTGTTGTTAGTCTAGTATATTAAGTAGGTAAGTGGTCAGTCAGATGTCTTATGTGTTGGGGAGATGAGTGGCCTATCAAGAGAACTGTGTTTGTTGAGTAGGTGAGTGGTGGTCAATCATGAGTATTACGTATTGGATAGGCAGGAGGTAGTAAGGAATAATGTTTTTAGTAAGTAGGCAATCTAAGTGCATTGGGTAGGTGGTAAGTCTTGTATGTAAAGAAGGTTGTCTGTCAATAATATTATGGATTGGGAGGGTAGTTGGTCTGTAAAGATAAATGTGTGTTGGCAGAGTGGGTGGTAAATCAAGAGTCTTACTAATGGATAGGTAGGGTTGTGGAACTTGGTAGGTGTCTTGTACATGTGTGTGTTGGATATGTGGAATGACAACTAAGCCTTATTTAGATTGTCTATTAGGTGGTAAGTCCTGTATGTTAAGTAGGTTGTCTGTCAATAATATTATGGGATGGGAGGGTAGTTGGTCTGTAAAGATAACTGTGTGTTGGCTAAGTGGGTGGTAAATCAAGAGTCCTACTAATGGATAGATAGGGTTGTGGAGCTTGGTAGGTGTCTTGTACATGTGTGTTGGATAGGTGGAATGATAACAAAAGCCTTATTTAGATTGTCTATTAGGTGGTAAGTCTTGTATGTTAAGTAGGTAGTCTGTCAATAAGTTTATGTGTCGAGCAAGTGGTCTATCAAGGGGACTATGTGTTGGGTAAGCGAGTGGTTAACCAAAAGTTTCACGTATTGTGTAGATAGGGGTTTATCAAGAGGACTGCGTGTTTGGTAGTGGGATGGTCTTTCAAGTTATGTCTGCAGAGTGTGTGGTTTTATGTTTGGGGAAGGTGGGTTGTTCTATCAATATGACTCTGTGTTGAGTATGTGGGTGTTTAATCAAGTTTCTGTGTATTTAGTAGGTGAGTGGTCAATCAAAAGTCTTGTATGTAGAGTATGGTTAATCTAGTATATTGGGTAAGTGGTCTGTCAGATGCCTTATGTGTTGGGAAGGTCAGTGGTCTATCAAGTGTTGTGTTAATATGGATTGTAGGTAGATCTCAAGGAATCTTGTGCTGGGTATCACCTGATTAGGCTATCAAAATTCATTCTTATGTGTTTCGTAGTTGAGTTGGTCAATTAAATCATGTATATATGGTGCGTGGTTGGTCTTGTTATATTAGAAGGTGGTATATCAGAAGTATTATGTATTGGGAAGTTAGGGTGTCTATCAACAGGACTGTCTGTTGAGTAGATGATTGATCAATAAAGAGTCTTGTGTGTTTAATATGCGTGTGGTCAATCGTGTCTTGTATGTACAGTGTGTGGTCAGTATTGTATGTTAAGTAAGTGTTTTATGAAGTCTTATGTGTTGATTAGGTGGTTACTATACCAAGGGGTCGTTGTGTTTGAAAATAAGTTGGCCTACTAAGTCATGTCTCTAGAGTGTTTTGTTGGTCTTGTATGTTAAATAGGTATTATATCAAAAGTTTTATAATATGGGAAGGTGGAAGTCTATCAACAGGATTGTGTATTGAGTAGGTGGATGATAAATCAAGGGTATTGTGTGTTAATTAGGTGGGTGATTAATACAAATTATTGTATGTAGAGAGTGTGGACAGTCGTGTATGTTAAGTAGGTGTTCTATCAAGTCTTATGTGTTGAGGAGGTGGGTGCACTATTAAGGGGACGTTGTTTATAATAGCAGGATGATCTACTAAGTCATGTCGGTAGAGTGTGTGATTGATCCTGTATGTTAAATAGGTGGTATATCAAGGTGGTAGTTGGTAAGGTGGGGTGTCTATCAACAGGACTGTGTATTCAGTATGTGAATGATCAATCAAGGGTCGTGTATTTAGTAGGTGGATGGTCAATCAACAGTCTTGTTTGTACAGTGTGTAGTCATTCTTGTATGCTAAGTAGATGTTCTATCAAGTATTTTGTGCTGATTAGATGGGTGTTTTATCAAGGGGACAGTATGTTTGGTAAAAGGTCTGTCTATTAAGTCATGTTTGCAGAGTATGTGGTTGGTCTATCATGAGTTATGTATGTTAAGTAGGTGGTCGATAAAAGTCTTACGTGTTAAGAAAATTGGGACTGTGACACCTACTTGTTACGCCTATCAACAGGACTGTGTAATGAGTAAGTGGACCGTCTAAAGTTTATAAAAAGGCTAGGTGTGTGTGAAATATCAAGAGTCATGTTAGTTTGGTACATAGGTCGTCCATGTGTATTACGGAGATGGATGGTCAATCAAGATTCTAGTGTGTTTAATATGTGAGTGGCTAAACGAAAGTCTTGTATGTACGGTGTGTGGTACGTATATTGGGTAGGTGGGGGTATATCAATAGGGCTTTTTATGGTAGTATGATGGCATTTTAAGTTATGTGTGTAGAGTGTGTGGTTGGTTTATCATGATTTTTGTATGTTTGGTAGGTGTTCCTTCAAAATTCTTGTGCATTGGGAAGGAAGGGCGTCTATCTACAGTAAGTACTGTGTGTTAGATAGGTGGACTGTCTAAAGTATATGAAAAATCTAGGTGTGTCAAATATTAAAAGTCATGTTAGTTTGGTACATAGGTCGTCCATGTGTGTTACGTAGATGGATGGTCAATCAAGAGTCTAGTGTGTTTAATATGTGAGTGGCTAAACGAAAGTCTTGTATATACGGTGTGTGGTACGTGTATTGGGTAGGTGGGGGTATATCAATAGGGCTGTTTTTATGGTAGTATGATGGTATATTAAGTAATCTGCAGTGTGTGTAGTTTTTTATCATGATTTTTGTATCTGTGATAGGTAGTCCTTCAAAAGTCTTATGTTTTGGAAAGGTGAAGTGTCTATAGACAGTTCTGTTTGTTAAATAGATGTGTGATCAAACAAGTGTTTTGTGTGTACTGAGTAGGTGAGTGGTTAATTAAACGTCTTCTATGCAGAGTGTATGGTCAGTATTGTATGTTAAGTAAGTGGTCTGTCAAATGTATTATGTGTCGGGAGGGGTGAGTGGTCTATCAAGAGGACTATGTGTTGGGTAGGCGAGTAGTTAACCATGTGTCTCACGTATTGAGTAGTTGGGGGTTTATCAAGAAGACTGCGTGTTTGGTAGTGGGATGGTCTTTCAAGTTATATCTGTAGAGTGTGTGGTTCTATGTTTGGGGAAGGTGGTTTGTTCTATCAATATGACTCTGTGTTGTGTTTAATCAAACGTCAGTGTGTTTAGTAGGTGAGTAGTCAATCAAAAGTCTTGTATGTAGAGTGTGGTTAGTCTAGTATTTTAAGTATGTGGTCAGTCAGATGTCTTATGTGTTGAGGGAGGTGAGTGGCTTATCAAGAGAACTGTGTTTGTTGAGTAGGTGAGTGGTGGTGAATCATGTGTATTACGTATTGGATAGGTAGGAGGTAATAAGGAATGATGTGTTTAGTAAGTAGGCAATCTAATTGCGTTGGGTAGGTGGTAAGTCTTGTATGTTAAGTAGGTTGTCTGTCAATAATTTTATGGGTTGGGACGGTAGTTGGTCTGTAAAGATAACTGTGTGTTGGGTAAGTGGGTGGTAAATCAAGAGTCTTACTCATGGATAGGTAGGGTTATGGAGCTTGGTAGGTATCTTGTACATGTGTTGGATAGGTGGAATGACAACTAATACCTTATGTAGGTTGTCTATTAGGTGGTAAGTCTTATATGTTAAGTAAGTAGTCTGTCAATAAGTTTATGTGTCGGTATGGTATGTGGTATATAAAGATAACTGTGTGTGTTTGGTAAGTGGGTAGGAGAGTCTTACTACTGGATAGGAAGGATATTAGTGCTTGGTAGGTTGTTTGTACATGTGCTTATGGATAGGTAGATGGACAATCAACAGTCTTATATGATGAATAGGTAGGTGATCTATCAAGAGTGCAGTGTGCAGTAGGTAGGTGGTGAGTCAAAAATCTTGTATTTACAGTTTGTGTGTGTGGTAAATCTTTTATGCTAAATAGGTAGTCTGTTAATAGTCTTATGTTTTGTGAATTTAGCTGATCTATAAATATAACTAAGTGTTGGGTAAGTGGGTGGTCAATCAAGAGTCTTACTACTGGATAGGTAGGTGTATTAAGAATCATTGTGTTTGGTAGGTAGGTTGTGCATGTGTGTTGAATAGGTGGATGGACAATCAGAGGTCAAATGCAATGAAGAGTTAGGTGATATATCAGGGGTACAGTGTGTATACTAGGTGGAAGGTTAGTCTAGAATCTTGTATTTAAAGTTTGATTTTGTGTGTGTGTGTGTGTGTGTGTGTGTGTGTGTTTGTGTGTGTGTGTGTGTGTGTGTGTGTGTGTGTGTGTGTGTGTGTGTGTGTGTGTGTGTGTGTGTGTGTGTGTGTGTGTGTGTGTGTGTGTGTGTGTTTGTGTTTGTGTTTGTGTTTGTGGTCTGATATGTTTTGTATGTTATGTGTGTGTGTGTGTGTGATATGTTGTATGTTAATTACGTGGTCTTTTAATAGTCTCATGTGTTGAGAAGGTTGATGGTCTATAAAGATAAATGTGTGTTGAATAAATCGGTGGTCAATGACAATGTGTTGAATTAAGGTCTCATTTAATGAATAAGTATGTGATCTCTCAGGAGTGCAGAGTGCTGTGTGTTGTGTGGTCAGTCAATAGTCTCATGTGTTGGGAAAGTAAGGGGTCTATAAAAATAACGTTGTATTGGGTAAGTGGGTGGTCAATCAAGAGTCTTACTCCTGGATATGTAGGTGTATTAAGAATCATTGTGCTTGGTAGGTAGGTTGTGCATGTGTGTTGAATAGGTGGATGGACAATCAAAGGTCAAATGCAATGAAGAGTTAGGTGATATATCAGGGGTACAGTGTGTATACTAGGTGGGAGGTTAGTCTAGAACCTTGTATTTAGAGTTTGATTTTGTGTGTGTGTGTGTGTGTGTGTGTGTGTGTGTGTGTGTGTGTGTGTGTGTGTGTGTGTGTGTGTGTGTGTGTGTGTGTGTGCGTGTGTGTGTGTATGTGGTCTGATATGTTTTGTATGTTTTGTGTATGTGTGTGATATGTTGTATGTTAATTACGTGATCTTTTAATATTCTCATGTGTTGAGAAGGTTGGTGGTCTATAAAGATAAATGTGTGTTGAATAAATCGGTGGTCAATGACAATGTGTTGAATTAAGGTCTTATTTAATGAATAAGTATGTGATCTATCAAGAGTGCAGAGTGCAGTGTGTTGTATGGTCAGTCAATAGTCTCATGTGTTGGGAAAGTAAGGGGTATATAAAAATAACGTTGTATTGGGTAAGTGGGTGGTCAATCAAGAGTCTTACTCCTGGACATGTAGGGTCATACTGTTTGGTAGGTAGGTTGTATATGTATGTTGGATGGAAATTAAATGAAAATTACTTTATTGTTACTTTATGAGGCGAAGTTAGGGCTGTAAAGCCCTCTCTGCCACTTAATCTCATAGAATAGGTGGGTGAACAACCAAAGGTTTTGTGTAATGGATAGGTAGGTGATCTATCAGGGGTGCAGTGTGTTCAGTAAGTAGGTGGTATGTTGACAGAGTAGATGGATGGTAAAATCAGGAGTTTTTATGTTAAGTATTTACCTGGTACATCAAAAGTCTTACGTGTTGTTTAGGTAGGTAGTCTGGTAGGAGGGCTGATTGTTGAATAGGTGGGTGATTAGTCAAAGCCTTTTATATAGTGGTTGGTCTATGAAAAGTCTTACATAATGGGTTACTATGTGATCTAACAAGAGTGCTGTGTGTAGGGTAGGTGGATCGTCTATGTGTGTTGAGTATGATTGGGTCCAAGGGAGTTGTGTCTGTCAATTGTCTGAGTGAGTATGCGTAATTATGGTAGCCAAAGGCATCGCAAACCCTCTTCTTATCTATTAGACTATTGCACTTTAGTTTTAAAAAGATACAGGCTCTAATTCACAAAAAAAAAATGTGTTTTAGTACCGACACATTACCACTACTTTTATTTCTACTATATCATACTAAGTACTAAACTGTTAGGAGGTTTAATAAAGCATGTGTTTGCAAGCAGTGGTGATAGTGGCAACGGAAGTGATACCGATAAAGCTAGGTAGAAAGCGCTCTTTGATCAGCTGACATTATGTTGTAAACTTAACTGATTATTTGTAAGTAGCAATAATAATTTAATGTTTAATCACTTAAAACTGTAAAATAAAAATTAACAATTAGAATCAAATTTATTAAGTATATTATAGTAAAACCCCAACGGATTGGTAACGAATATTTCCAAGATTAATTCGAACATAATGCTCTTTTAGATGAGTTAAGTGAGCAAGGAAAGGGTTGACCTTGGAAAGAAGTCGAAACCATCGCAACCCCCTGTTTTACCTACGTGTACGTAGTTTTAGGACCGTACAATCTAATTTTAATGACATAAGTCTTGTTAGTACCAACAATATTTACAGGATCCATTTTAAAGTACAAAGATATAGGCACAAAAACCAGTTAAATACGCTTAAAATAACGAAAAAGTCAATATAATAATCGAGTATAAAATATTCGACTAAAATAATCGAATGAATATAATCGACTAGAATAATCGAATGGGTATAGTCGGTTAAGGTAATCGGATATAAGTTAATACTTAATCGACTAAATTAATCGAATGGATATAATCGACTAAATAATCGAATGGGTATAGTCGACTAAGGTAATCTGATATAAGTTAATCGAATATGTATGGGTTAGGTTAGGTTAGGTTAGGTTAGGAAAAGTGAGGTAAGGAAATTTGGCGGGAAACATGGGCGCCGCCATCTTGGATGACGTCACAAAAAATTGGACCAATCAGAGCTCGGGCCTAAAGGGGGGCCCCTTCTACTGATATATACAAATCTAATAATATATTGAGCAAAACGCGTTCGATAATATTTTTAGTAATAAACTCATAATGATTTTCTAGCCAGTATTTCTATCAAAAGTTCCACAATTTTATTGGAATAACGTTACGGATAGCTAGAATTCATTTTTAACTGCTGAGAGTTTGGCAAGTGTATTTTAGTTCTAGTTAACAACATCATATTGCAGTCATTGCAGTGAGTTTTAATATTTTAAAGTCAGGTCAAATAGTTATTATCAAGATTGATAGTCATAGATGTATATTCAGTGATTTGCTAAGAGGCGTTAGTTAAAGATTAATCTAGATTTAAATCTGAGCTTAAATTATTGATATGCATGTTTTAAGTAGGGTTCGTTGTGAAATAATTATCACATCCTATATTCTTAACTTTACAAACAAAATTGTTGTTACGTTCTTTGGTTTCTTTATTCACTTTAAACATTATAAAAAGTGTTTTTTTTTTAAATTACTGGACATTGGAATGAAACATTTAAATGAATACATTTGGTATTGTTGTCACTCTTATCTGTCTAGGAAATGTAAATAACAGTTCACCTATCTATTATCTACCAGCACCATCTATCCATATCTATTATCCATATAAGATAGTTCCAGCATCCATTGCTGGGTGCTGGAACTAACTTACCTAACCTAACACATCCTATCTTAACTCCTGACCTTTTTTCTGTAAAATTTACGTTGCGTGTTGTTAAAATCCTTTGGCAAAGATTGTCTTTTCCTTTTTCAATACCTACAGTGTCTATATATCAACTGTATGAGTATATATAAGGAGGTCGGATTACATAACAAATGTTCAGCATTTTTCTACTAGGCTGTAGAAAAGTACATCGATGTTGAATATTTTTTTTCAGTTATTAACGTTCCAATATATAAACTTTCATACAAACGGATATTGGAGGTCTGTTCAGCTGGTGGATCACTCGATCGGTCATAAATACGTAATGTTCCATTGGCTGGGCAGCCTCCAATCTAATCTCGCAACACATATTCATCAATATATTGACGATCTATATTTTAAAAAAAAGATAAGTATGGTTTATAATCTTAAATATTGTTTTGCTTAATAATCATAATCTTAATGTAATAATTATTATTTATTATTATTATTATTTAATAGTATTTTGTCATACAGCTAAAACTCCTCCAAATGTATAAATATATATTATTTTACAAAAAATTAAAATAGATGTTCATAATAATATCATATAAAACAACTGTGTATATACATAATAAACAAAGGAAAATGAATATAATTAGAGCAATTTATTAATCTTATTGGAGCATACTTTTATCCATCAAGCATATGTTCTCAGTAAAGGTCTGTGTATTGTGTATTATCAAGGTCTTTATCAATGAAATATTAGATATAAATTATCAAAATAAATATAGTTTTTTATATGAATCAAATACTACTTATTTCAAGAGACTATAAATTGTTATAAAATGTAGTTTAATATTTTGGACATATCCTAAAGCATCTTTAACTTGTTTATGGTACTGTCAAGAAGCAAAATGTTCAATGTAGATAAAAAATGAATATGAAGACAGCTATCGTAGATCATAACTTTTTTAAGATCAAAGATGTTGAATAGTATTGTTGACACACTAAAGAAGACATATGAAGCATTATTAAAATAATACATTATTATTCTATACGTATAAAGAAGGTAAATAATTTCGAAAAAAGTATTATTCTGTTCATTCCCTATGGCAAGTAAACAGTTGTAAACAAAAGTGCATTAAGTAAAATATTAAATAATTGTGGAATAGTAAATAATATAGCAAACTCCTTTCGGCTAAACATTAATTAATTATTATAATGGAGGATGTAATCAATTTTTAAAAAATCTTCACCCTAAGGTCAACTGCAATTGCGTCTTGAAATTGTATTTAATTACGTCATTTTTACAGTTATTAACTACAATGTAATCGTTTTATAAAGAGTAATCTGAAAAATTCGAAATAGATTTATGTATGCCATTCCTTTCAAATTTCTTAAGTCCTCAATAAATATTATAAATTTGCTGTAACAATTATTATAAATTAATAATTACGATGTTTATACCTTCAAATTCAGTGTAAATGGGAATTATCTATATTTATAGTTATCTGTAAGAAATCTTATTTCATAAAATAACTAATCTCTAAGGTTAAATTAGCTAATTAGTTATAATATAGTTAAATATTGGCACTATCTCAACGTTCATAGATTCTTCAACTGAATAATAGACAAGACTCTCAAAAGTCTCTCAAATCTCCTTAAAAATGTCTTAGCAAATGTAATGTTAATATTATTGCATAAATTATTGATTATTTGACAAGTTACGTATCTAGACGATCTTTCAAATGTAGTGATATTGTGGTATGGATATATATATATATATATATATATATATATATATATATATATATATATATATATATAATATTAAAAATGCTTTTTGTTTTAATTTATGTTGTAAGGATGTTTTCCATTTATTTTCATTGTTAACAAAATATTTACGATTAAAAAGAATATACAGACTTATAAAATGGAACCGGAATAAAAAGTTTTAAACTAATTAACCTATCATAACGTCACTCACTAGGTACTTAAAATTCAGACACAATAACGCAGTAAATTATTGAAGAACCTTTGCAGGGAAGAGAATTTAGTTTTGAACGAATATATTTTCGTTGAAAAACCCCCATTGACAGAAAAATATTTGGTTAACTTAATACTGACTAATAAACTTACCAACAAATAATTAAAATAGTAAAATATAATAATACAGTAATATAGACGTTTAGACAAGACAACGAATCTTATACCTGTATAACATATCAGGGGAACGGATCCTACCAGGTTAAGTAAGACAATTGTAGAATTTTATGGGAAAAAATTTGTATTAATGCATTGTTGCAATAATCATTTTATTTTATATCTGTGTTTAAAACTTTACTTACGTCTAACCGTTTACTCTGCATCACTTAAACATACGTAGGAAGTCGAGGCCATATGAAATATTTATGCTATATATTTTTGTGGACAGTATCTGGGAGAACCTTTGGTGACAGGAAATCCATTTCACCTGCTCATGTTTCACTGAGCTACATGGCAAGATTACCTTCACGTTGTGTTATGACGTTGAAGATATGTTTTTATATCACTTTAAATATCATTAAATTAAAATATTATATTAAACTTTTTAGTTAAAATGTTGTAATCATAATTTGTTATAAAAACAATAATTTAGAAACAAATAGTATTTATTTGAATTCCACATTTGATTTATATAAAGGAACAACGATAGTATAGTATTACATTTTAAACAATGTTAGTGTAATGTTGTAGTTAACAGACACGGTTGTTCCCTTTGTACCTGTTTAAATAAAAAGTAGCTCTATATGTTTTTAATTAATCAGGGTAAACATCATTTAGCTGAGTAGAAATGATTTTAGACAGTAAGTTAGTAAAAACGTAACATTCACCCTCCTATTCACTTTCAGTGGTATTTACTCACCCACCCACCCATACTCGTACAGTGAGATTGACTCTCTGTCCCACCCATAATCGTACAGTGAGATTGAAAAGATAATACAGATACTGTCACAGAAAGTCCCCTGGACGGACGAGGATGTCAGCTGCTAACCATGCGAGACTAACAAGTCCCCAGGATGGACGAGGATGTCAGCTGCTAACCATGGGATACTAACAAGTCCCCTGGATGGACGAGGATGTCAGCTGCTAACCATGCGAGACTAACAAGTCCCCAGGACGGACGAGGATGTCAGCTGCTAACCATGGGATACTAACAATTCCCCTGGACTGACGAGAGTGTCAGCTGCTAATCATGGGATATTATAAAGTCCCCTGGATGGATATCAGCTGCTAACCATGCGAGACTAACAAGTCCCCAGGACGGACGAGGTGTCAGCTGATAACCATGGGATACTACACATACAGTGGTGATGGCCCACCCACCCACCCATACACGTCCAGTGGTGATGGCCCACTCACCCACCCATACACGTGCAGCTCTCCCATACACCCATATCATTTAGCTCTCCATTAATTTTCTAAAAATAATTTCCCATTAGTAAAATAAAATGCAATACTTTACTAATTTTGTCTGTCCTACCTATAGCACACACATTGTGAAGTCTAACCACATAGAAAAAAGAAACGAATGTCACTTTCTTAGGGCCTCAGTGGCATCTGTGATTTGATTACAAATGATGTAATGCTTTATAACTTTGTGTTATGATTAATACAATTATCCTTGAGAGTTTGGAGGGGAATAATGGGAAGGACTGCAAGAGAGGACATGGCGAACTGGAGAACTAACTTATCGTCATCCATTTAGTGCACTATTAAATGTGACCTCAGTTCATCTTCTATGTAGTTCGAACAATACAAAATTTAAACGTTAAAACAATTGATAATTTGTGTCAGCACATCATCTAAAGCTATATGACAAATCTTTAAGATAAAGAATTAGAAATTAGTCTCATAACAAATATGAAAGTGAATAATTTTCAGTGAAAATCAGTACAGAGGAAATCATTTGCTTCATATCTTGAGTGACCCACACAATTTTCCTCCCAATCTCAGACATCATTACCTCATTGTCGTGTCACAGGAGATGTCAAGTCAAATATCTGGTAGAAAATACATAGAAAACCTCTCTGAAGGGGTATACTAAATCTCAATCATTTAAGACCATTTAAGAAAAACGAGGGTGGTTCCATACTTTTTCAAAACTCTGTATAACTACTACAATTTTTTTAATATTTTAATGGATGGTGTGATATGATTACATTTTATATTGTTGATGTACGTTACATTGAGTTTAGTCCTTAAGGAAAAAATTTTTCTTTAAATCTATATTTAAATTACTATGTTACTCTAAACTATTTATAAAGTTTTAGTTGTGCAGTACAAAATCCTGTGAAGGTCAAAAACGTTATTTTTTCTATTTTCATCTCTTTTCCAGAACCTTTTATTCATGTGCATTATTAAATTGTTCAATGTACTGTATGTCTCTAAAATATCTGGTTTTGAAGTTTTGTGAACTATTATTATGCAGAGCTATTGTGTGGTAAAACAATAGTCAGAATTACATTAAAGATAAAATTAACAAAAGAAACACTATTAAATCATTAATATTACCACTTTAACAATGTAATTGAAAAATATAGAGGGTAAGTCAGTGTACTAGTGTGTTCAAGGTACCAGTTATTATATTTGAACATAATACTTTAAAATGACCATGAATATAACAATTGACTAAACTACACTCTCAGCTATTTTAATAATATGGATTTTTTAATACAAGTGTTAATTAATTGTACATTATTACAATTCTTACATATGAGACGCCGACACAACGTTGTTGGTATTTTAAGGTGAATATGAATGGTTATATGAGTGTAGGATGAGTGTGGATGAGTGTAATCTAGTTACTAACTGAGTTCAACTGTTCCTCAGAAAGGGCAATTTATTGATAGCCCAACAGCCAGAGCAACTAAGGGACCTACAGCTTTACGTGGAATCCGAACCACGTAGTGCTGGTCTGATTTTCAGCTAATTGACAAGCCTGATACTCAGTTATCCCCCCCACACAACATCCGCACAATGACTACCACCCAACATGGACACCCAAGACCTCTCTAGTAGTGTCCACGCCGATAGCAACCACTGAGCGGACGCCATGTCGGTATTAAGAGAACCGAGCATCCAACTTATCGCCTACAATCTCCCAAACACATTGTCACCAAGTAGCTGGGCAACAGCACTGCGCCACCAGTGCCAACATTAGAAGAACAATGTTACGTTCAAAAAAGTTAATCAAATATTGTTAACAGTTTTATTGGTTCCTTATGACCCTCAAATTTACTTATCAAAGTTTCATTAAAGAACTTTATAAATAGTTTTGTTTTTTTGTTACAATATATAGCGTATTAAGAAACGTAGAGAAAAAATTTTACTTTGAACTGTCACTTATGTATAAAAAATTAATTAATTTAGTATAATACTTATATTTCAAAAAGTATAAACCCTCTAATGAATATTTAGTAACCATTTTACAATCTCAAACTGATTTCCAAACCAACATAATGAACTTAACGAGAATTTAAGGTACAAAGTAAGCTTGTGTGAAGCTAAATCCACGATAATGGCGAGAAAGGCTTTCCTGATATAAAAACAAGAAGGGTTTTAGGTTTCTCTAAGCACATTATAACTATGCCTAAAAAGCTTAAGGTACCGTTGTTAAAACATCTAGAATATTTGCCTTTTGCGTATGTAATGTATACTTTCACAAATGGCCTTTATACTTTTATTGATCAATTGAATTAAATGTATCAATAGGAACACTGAGGGGAAGAGAAACTAGAAAGCTAATTTATCAGATTTAGTTTAAAAGGAAAGTCTTTTAACTGAAGCACATTTAAACCTTTGTGCTTTTTAAATAATGTAGATAATGTAGATATATAGAGGCTAGATAAGTTTAAATATTTAAAGTTGGATTGGCAGCTAGAATCATCTTGAGCCAGTAAACATTGTACTGCGATAAATGTGCTAATTTTTCAATTTTTTCTTGTAAGCTTATGTACGTTTGAAATAAGCAAAATATCTTTTCTTAAAATTAAGCAATTTTTTTAAAATAAAATTAACTATTGAGATTTACCTATACAAACAGCTATGACAAAATCTTACTCATTAGTTGGGCTTACCGTATGTGGATTATTTTTTCTTTTTTTTCCTAATGACTACAATCCAGGTTTCCTTATCAATATAATAAGGTTAAGGGCAGTATTTCCGCAGTAAGAAAAAACTACTAATATTTTACTTCATCCAGGATTAAGCTGCTTGTAAATAATACATACATTTTCGTGTGCTTAAAAACGATTGTATTTAAGTATGTTTTCCTCCCACATTATTTATCACCTGCTGAATAAGATATGAAAAGAAACAGAAAATAATTAGTGAAATAGCTTAAACGGAAAATGTTTGGTTATAAAAAAATTTCAAAAATACCAGTAAATAAGTAAAAAGTACAATTTAATTGAGTAATTAAATTATTATTAAATTAATTATTAGAGTAATTAAATTATTATTTAGAGTAATTAAAAATAACAATTACCTACCAAAGGTCATGAATCATTTTCCAATAATTATAAATAACCTTTTGAACGGAAATGTTTGTGTGTTCAAATAGAAAAAAAGCATCAAACGGAAGATTCCAGTAATTGATAAAATTGCTTTTTTACTGCGAAATAACTAGTCGCTATAAAAAGGCAATATACCTAATTGCTGACAGTCGTTTGTAACATAATAACTGAACGTCTATACACTTTCCTGGTTTCCTATTTTAAAGTAAACCTAATTTTACACTTCATTGTTGAAGGACCCTTATTATAACCCCGTGAGTATATTCACAACTGTACTTCCTTAATCACTTTGCCTCCATCATTTTATTATTGATATTAATGCGTGATCAATTATAACTAGCTATTTTCCCTTACCTAACACCATTCATTTATTTTCATTGAAGAAGCATTAGTTAAATATCTTAGTAAATTATGATGTTAAATAAAAGAGATAAATTGTTTGTGTGGTATAAACATTTAACATGTGTATCTTACGTAATACGCCTAAGAACAAGAGTGTTTATTTGTATGGTCGTTTTGTAACAGCCTTTTCATAGTCATACACAGGTACAAACATATACAACTGCCCATAAATTTTCTAAACGTCGTGAAAACTACCTTACTTTCCCTTTGTAAAATAATGAAACTAAATATATTACAGATTAAATTAGAGTAAATTGAATTTATGGAACTCACCGTTCGGATGGAAAAAATAAAAGACCTAATAATAAAGAATAATAATGATCGAGTTAGTAATAAATTTTACTATCTGTAAATAAAAACAATTAAGGATAAGATGATGAGGGTTAAAATATAAATAAATAGTTAAGATTAGCAGTGTTAAAATCATTCAGAACAATATAATTTCCCAGTGTATTGAACGTTTTATTATGTAAAAATAAAAATTACAAGTAATAGGAAATGATGGGCAATTTGAAAGGGTTGTATTGAGGAAAATTTCATTATAAAAATTATTATATATTCTCTTGGAGCTTTACGATTTGTATCAAATAACTTTAATAATTTAAAAATCGTATTTAAAATAAGTGGTGCACTACTTGAACTAACTTAAGATCTTTTGCAGTTTACACAAATTACTTTTATTACAATAAATGATCAGTTGAAAATTAGGTTTCATTATTTACATCTAATCTTTAGATTTTTCTATATATTTACAGTACATCTATAACATCTGGTATCAATATCCAACAATGCAACAATAAATGTTTACTATTTGGGGGTTATATGGTGGCACCCTCTTAAAAATATGTTTTTGTAATATAGAAAGACATAATTCTAAAATAAGTGGTATACCACTTGTAACTAACTTAAGATCTTATACAATTTACACAAATTACTTGTATTAGAATAAATGATCAGTTGAAAATGAAGTTACATTATTTACATCTAATCTTTAGATTTTTATGTATATTTACGGTTAATCTATAACATCTGGTATCAATATCCAAAAATGCAACAATAGATGTTTACTATTTGGGGCTTATATGGTGGCACTCTCTTAAAAATATGTTTTTGTAATATGGAGAGACATAATTCTAAAATAAGTGGTACACCACTTGTAACCAACTTAAGATCTTATACAATTTACACAAGTTACTTGTATTACAATAAATGATCAGTTGAAAATGAAGTTACATTATTTACATTTAATCTTTAGATTTTTATGGATATTTACGGTTAATCTATAACATCTGGTATTAACATCCAACAATGCAACAATAGATGTGCACTCTTTGGGGGTTGTATGGTGGCACCCTCTTAAAAATGTTTTCATGTAATATGGAAAGACATCACTCTAAAAACTGATAGAATTAAGTTATTTTTATCATTTTAGTAATTTGTATTGGAGCTGGAATATTTCTGGAATATTGCTGAAGTAATACTAAGCAATTATCTCTGTGTTGATCATGTAGTACTATATACTTTACAGATATTATGGTTGAATTTCAGTTTTGCAAATCAATACATAATACATAACACGCTTATTAAATAGAACGATTGCATTCAATAATTTTATTTATGGTATTCGCTTGGGTCGGAAATGATAATTTATTACAGTATTAGGTGGTAAGTGGGGTCTCTCAGGACCCCAACGAATATTGCAAATACCAGTTCTCGGTTTATATATTATCTTAACTTTGACGAATCAACAGGATGACATATGTCCCAAACAGTCAATAAACTGTTTGGGTCCCAAAAGATCTCTCTGCACCAATTGTTTTACATGTTGGTATTTAAGTAACTAGTGAGTGATAATTTTGAAAGAAAGTAATATTTTCTCAATGTTTACAAGTAATGGTCCTGTTAATGATCCTGATAGAGTAGAAAGTACCATTATAAGAGCAGGTATATCAAACAACCAATAATAATCTGTAAAAAGAAGAGAATTACCTCTCCAAAACGATAGTGTAGTTTCATGTCTTCAAAAGGACACGAAAACTGAGTTCTCATATAGTAATGATGATATTGAAAATGAGGAGGATTAAGGTATTGAGGAGTATAACTCAACAAATTAGATATGATTGGGCTGATACTCCTCCTACATGATCGGACTGTATTGTTCATATTCCTTATGTAATTAGTTTAGGTAAAACAATTTAGCCCATGACCTTTAGATGTGTGGTCTTAATTATTATAGAATATATTGTGGAAAACTTTTTGGACGTTACAAATCAAAATATCTACCGTATTTAACTATTTACATCGATTGAGAGTGCTTTTATATTACTCTGTTTTTAAATATAATTATAAACTTATTTTATTTTTCAAGAAGTATGAACAACCAATACAAATTTCCAATAAAAAATACTTAGGGAATATTACATTTTTTCAAACAAATCTTATATTTGTTTAATAAAGTGAGCATTTTAAAGAATTTTTGTTTTATTTAATTTATTTTTCTTAAACTGTTGTCATACTACTATTTTTATTTACTTATTTTTTTTTATTCTGTAATTTTGTAACTTTAGGTATTAATGGATTTGTTTTTACGGCCATGTGTATAACTAATAATCGTTCCTCTTTTATTAAAATCGGATCCCGAAAGAACCCACTGTACCAGTTATGTTTTGATGATTCCACTTTACCATTTAGAAGAGAAAACAAGTTATTTAAGAGAATATTAAAGTATTTTCTTCTATACTATATTATAAATATAGTATAGAAGAAAATACTTTAATATTCTCTTAAATTAAAACATTTAAAATCTTTGTAACTATCTCATTATAGTACGTCTTGATTACGTTGAATTACAAATAATTATTGTTGAGTCAACACCAATAAAAGGTAATGAAGATGAACACTTAATTAAAGGCCTATAGGCTTTATAGTATGTTTAATATAAATGTTATAATAACTGGGAAAACTTTTTCAAAACTTAAACCTGAATAAGTGGTTTAAGTCATAATACGTTTTAATAGTTAAAGTTGGATTTGCAAGCTAGAAACAACTCAAGAAACATACGGTAAATACTGTACGATTTGTCTACTGCAGTTCCTGCATACCAAATGTGGTTAAACCATTGCAAGCCAGGAGAAAACTAATTTGCACAGACAAACTACACAAGGCTTGTTTCACAGAACGAGGTTAGTAAGGAACAAACGGTAAATATTGTACGACTCCGTCTACTACAGTTCCAGCATACCAAATGTGGTTAAACCACCACAAGCCAGGATAAAACTAATTTGCACAGACAAACTACACAAGGCTTGGTTCACAGAACGAGGTTAGCAACTTAAGGAACATACGGTAAATATTGTACGACTCTGTCTACTGCAGTTCTTGCATACCATGAGTGCTTAAACCACTGCAAGCCAGGAGAAAACTAATTTGCACAGACAAACTACACAAGGCTTGTTTCACAGAAAGAGGTTAGTAACTTAAGGAACATACGGTAAATACTGTACGACTCTATCTACTGCAGTTCCTGCATACCAAATGTGCTTAAACCACTGCAAGCCAGGAGAAAACTAATTTTCACAGAAAACTACACAAGGCTTGTTTCACAGAACGAGGTTAGCAATTTAAGGAACATACGGTAAATATTTTACGATTCTGTCTACTGCAGTTCCTGCATACCACGTGTGGTTAAACCACTGCAAGCCAGGAGAAAACTAATTTGTACAGACAAACTACACAAGGCTTGTTTCACAGAACGAGGTTAGCAACTTAAGGAACATACGGTAAATATTGTACGACTCTGTCTACTGCAGTTCCTGCATAACACGTGTGCTTAAACCACTGCAAGCCAGGAGAAAACTGATTTGCACAGACAAACTACACAAGGCTTGTTTCACAGAACGAGGTTAGCAACTCGTGATCAGTGATGTAGAATTATTTATTGATAGCAAACTATATGATATGACCTCTAACCATTATTTACTTAAATGTCATTAGAAAACATCTCTTTATTAATAATATGTCCGTATTCCACTGTCATTAATTAACTATCGTTGCTAATAATGAATCTTTAGTTTGAACATATAATATTAAATAATGTTAACTATTGTATTGTTATGTATATTTCCATTCGTTCATAACACTAGAAATGTACTTCATCAACATTGTATTTAGAAATTGAGAATTGTGAATAATAATTTAAACACAGAATATATTCAGGACCGTATGTAAGCCTTTAGTAAATACATTGTATATAAATATACATTTATGCTAAGGGAAGGGAACGAGCTACCAATGGTTACCTTAAATGGTTACACGTGTAACAACTATATGAATTATAATTGTGACCATTAAAAAGTAGATAGAGTAAGCCAATATAAATCTTTGAATTATCTATGACAATAAGTTAAAATGGGATGTTCATATTGCGTATATAAATTTAAAATTTAGAAAGTTAATATTTATCTTCAAGCAACTTCATGGAATTTTATATTTCAAATTAATTAGGTCTGTTTATTATGCACACGTCCAATCAGTATTTCAATATAGGATCATATCCTGAGGAGGAGCTTACAGAACTCATATCGAACAACTCAATATAAACCATATATATATAGTTAAAATCATCCTTGGCAAAGGCAAATCGTTTCCTTTAATTGAATTATTTAAAACCACAAAAGGTATAACAATTAGACAGCTATTTATTCGTACTGTTATGCTATTTATAATTATTTAAAACCACAAAAGGTATAACAATTAGACAGCTATTTATTCGTACTGTTATGCTATTTATTTTTAAACGGAAATCAATAAATTTTGTCAGCTACATCATTATTAAACGTGGCTAGCAGTAGGCTCAACCGCTTAGTTCAAAAAATTTGAAAATAATTAATTATATTTGTTAACGTTACATTGCTCCCCTGTTGTTTAGAAATGTACCAAACACTCTTAATTTTCCTCAAATCAGCTTATATGTGTATAAAACAATGATAACCAATTGGCTTATGAACCTGGAGGAGGAATCGGTTGACGCTCTAAGCAGTTCTGAGTATAGATGACCGCTTCATAACATTGCACTCCCTTCGTCCCACTGACTTTCTGCCTCTTGCACTTTGATTTCATTGTACTGCTTAATTTTTTTTCATTTTGTGTGTGTGTGTGTGTGTGTGTGTGTGTGTGTGTGTGTGTGTGTGTGTGTGTGTGTGTGTGTGTGTGTGTTGTTTTTTCTAGTAACTCTAATCTAAAGTTATTCAACACTTTCTTGTTTTAAATATTATTTCAAATGTTTCAATATTTATTTAATTTTATTTCATTGCTATAATTCACTTAACTGTGTATTTTATTCGGTTTGAATTTATTTAATCCTGACTAAGAATAGTCCATTAGTATTAATTAGTCATTGTGCTGTTTATTATTGAGATTTTTTCAACTTATTTATTTTTAGAATTTAAGAACTCCCTTCCACGCGCAAGTTTTGGGCTTATATGGAAGGCACTCACATATAAGTGTAACTATTTTATTTATTTACCATTTTCCTAACCCTATATATGAATTGTATATATAAATCATTGTATTTATTTCTTTCAAGTAACTATGTAATCTATGTAACCTTATACTTTGTGAATTTCAGTAAGTAAATAAATAAGAATTTAGATTTGGTTTGAAACAATTTAAAAAAATTAGTACCTCAATTTGAATCGGAGATGTTAGTATGCTTCTAAATGTATTATAATAACAATAACTTATGTATATATAAATATATATATATATATATATATATATATATATATATATATATATATATATATATATATATATATATATATTGAATAAATGAAAATATTTTCCTCAGTTTTACAAACCAATCATACAGTTTCTATAGAAATAAATACCGCCATCCCTTCCAGTATTGATGGCTGGTGTTCACTATGCCTGTCACTAATTATCAGCCATTATGTTGCTTCTACTGATAACGTGGCTCCTGTGGCATTTGGCAATTCTTATTCTAATACAAACGAAACACAATGTTCCCCTTAAAAAACAACTTAAAACAAAATAGTGTTACTATAGATTTATTTTAAAATAGTGTTGTTACTATAAAATAGTGTTGTTAAAATAGATTTATTTTACTCCTAATCATAACCCAAAATTCTATATTTACAAGTTTACACTAATAATGAACAAAAAGAACATACCACAATATATAAGGCAACTCTTAATATTACTTTTTACTATTTTATCCAATGCTTGTTACATTTAAACTATAACATCAAACATGTTCTGTACATATTTTTGATCGAGTAACCAATTTTTTAATTCATTTGAAAATGTCACTATACTCGTAATTTGCTTCAGTTCTATTTGTAAAAATTTGTATAGTTTTGGTGCTAAAAAAAGGAAGGAATTTTTAAACACATATTTATTTACTCTAGGCCTCCTAACATTTCCCCTTGAAATATTTCGAGTCAAATAGCCTGGATTTTGTACATTTTCATTTTTCTATTGCCCACTTTTGATATAAAACAATCTTAATATGCACAAGTACCACATTGGAAGAATTTTTACATACACAAAGATTGATAAAGCGGAAATGTTGTTTCGCGTTTGCGTTTAAACAGCAATACACCAACTAGGTGATTCTGAGTTATTTTTAATTTTTCTCTGTGTGTCTTGAATGGTATTGTTTTGGTAATTTGTAAATAAAAAGGCTTTACTACTAAATATATGGTTTATAGATTGTTTTTATATGAATTTGTTAAATAAGTAAAAAAGCCACTTTACTATTCTCAGTATCTCTGTATACACTAACTTGGCCGATGGACTCCTGCCTACCTACCGCTCGTCCTTAAACACTCACCCCCTCGCACAGGTGTTCCAGTTATGAGTCACCTATTGCCGATACTTCTGCAATGGTTAACTTTTTTGTGTGGCTCGGAATTTTTAACTTATTAAAGTATTCCTGAAAAGTATAGAAAAAAATACGAAAATGATACCAAACACGATGATATTAACTATAAAACGAATTGTGCAACCTCGTATTTAGGTATCACCCTACCCTCTAATTTCTACAAGAAAATTAATCAAAACAAGAGTTATATGTAGCATGTATTATTTATTTAATTTGTAAAATGACTAAAAAACTTATATAAGTTACTCAAAACAAAACTAAATAAACTACAAACAATAAGCAACAAACTAAAAAACTTATGTAAGAGTTACTCTTGGTTTAATTGGCTACATGTTATACGCACAAGAAATAATTCAAATATTTTAAAATAAATAGTCCTAAATTAAACTGTACATAATTCCAAATGTATTCCTACGTTTTGAATCTATTGACATATTTACAAGTTGTCCACTGATTTAAGTATACATTCTTTCAAATGTATATCAAGTGAAGTAGGCTGCATTGTTATATACACAGTAATCACTCTTATTCGTTGTGAAGTTGAGTGCGATTTTGGAAGTCGTGAAACGTGGCTCGGAAAAAATTAAAAAAACTGTGTATAATGGTCCTATATTAATGTCCTAATATAGAAATTAAAAGATGGAGTCGTAGCTAATTATGAAGTTGCATACATTTTTTTATAGTTAGTACCATCGTGTTTGGTATCGTTTTTTTATTTGTTTTAACATTTTTCAGGAATAATAAGTAAAAGATTCCGAGCCGCACAAAACATTCTTGAAAAGCATAGAACAATTTTTAAAATGACACCAAACACGATGGTATTAACTATAAACCGATTTATGCAACTTTACAATTATCTACGACTCCACATTTTAATTTCTATATTAGGACATTAATATAGGCCCATTGTACACGGGTTTTTCAGATTTTTTACATAGCCACGTTTCACGACTGCCTAAAACGCACTCAACTTCACAACGAGTCACTGCTGTGTATATAACAATGTAGCCTACTTCACTTGATATAACTTTGAAAGAATGTATACTTAAATCAGTGAACAACTTGTAAATATGTCAATAGATTCACAATTGGGAATACATTTGGAATTATGTACAGTATTATTCACTGATCTTTATAGAATAAATTTAGGTCATTATACAAATATATTTTCTACGTAAAAAATGTGTAAATCACAAAGAAATGTCATTATGCATCTCGTTTGAATGTGATGTATAAATATGCACGTATAACAACATTGATATACGACTCTATGTTTTAAACGTTTTATGCTTTTAAGAAACTGGTGTAGAAGATTTACTGAAAGAGTTTAACAAGACATAATGAAAAATATGTTTAGTGATGCAAATCTAAAAGGATCATAATTGCATTCCATAAACATGACATTATTATAACTGAGCTATCACTGATATGACGTAATCAGAATATCATCAACCTGTAGATTACATGACAGATTGTAAGTAAGAACTCGTGTAAACCACATGACAACTTAAACAGATAGCAATAAATGTGTGGTCCTTAAGGCATATTGGAAGTATTAGTGTTGTGCTGGATATTTAAGGTTCAAATGCTATATAGTGCTGTATACTGAATACCTTATACATAGTTTAAAAAAATTATTATTTATATCTGTTCCTATATGTAATTATTTTATTACATAATTTTCAGCTCTTTTGGAAAAATAAATACTTTATTGGCTATAACAACACAACACACATTTATTACAATATAAGCGCAAAATGCACAAATACTCGTATTATGGTGATCGATTTCGGTGAACCACGCTCACCTTCCTCAGACCAGAGGGATTCACAAAACAACACTACTGTACGTGTAAGGACGGGTGAGTGGGTGAATACCACTGTGCGTGTATGGGCGGTTGGGTGGGTGAATACCACTGTACGTGTATGGGCGGTTGGGTGGGTGAATACCACTGTATGTGTATGGACGGGTGAGTGGGTGAATACCACTGTACGTGGATGGGTGGTTGGGTGGGTGAATACCACTGTATGTGTATGGACGGGTGGGTGGGTGAGTACCACTGTACGTGTATGGGCGGTTGGGTGGCGTGTTGTGTGACGTTTACTTATACTGAATATATAATTGTTTACAGGGTTTTGCCAGGAATATTTTCCATGCTTGTTTACATGCCGTAGTGTATGCGAGAAATACTTATTTCCCATTCCATTACCCACATTACCTATGTGTTAGTATACAACAATCAATGTAACCAACCACTAACACACTTAACTAGTCATCTACCTTCCTATCTATAAACCCTTCCGTCCTTCCATCTAATTAGCATATTATTCATCCATATGTATATTAATTCACCTGTATTTGAAAACTACAAAACCTTGTAGTATAGCAAATAGTGCACAGTAAATCTAAATAAAATTAATTATAATTTCAAATAATGTATACAAAATGTTAATAATCTAACACACGTTTACACTAAGTAAAAAATTAATCACTATATGAAACTACACTTTCATCCCCATACCTATCCATCCATCCAACATTGTAATGTTATAGTACATATAAGGAACAGCTGATTTAACTTAAAAATCATAATATTTCCCTTATTGAAAATCAACGAACTATTGATATATTATTGTATATTATAAGGAGAGATTGTAAAAACAGAAGTTTACATTTTCCTTTTAGTTGAATGTATAATGTAAACAAGGGAACATATGATTGCGTCCGAAAAGATTTTCCTGTGATAATGCACATAGAAGACTAAACAGGATTTTCTCGTCACATAGCTTCATAGTTGTGCCTCTCTTTTACATGTTGCTGTCTGTTTCTGACAAGTGACAGAGTACCCTGGCAGTGTAATGTTTATAAATAAACACTACTTTCTACACAACACTCTCTTGTATTTTGGTAATCGCATATTGTAATACCACATACAACGAAAACCAATTAAAAATATTTAGTTCTACATATACTTTAAATAAATTTATTATTTGACACTACTTTAATAAATATATGTCTTTACTATGTTATAAATCGTATAGCACAATGTGTAATCTAATTAATGTAGAAATAGAAACACGATAAAAATGTTTTACAAATGCTCTTTATATACAAACTAGGGGCACCCCTGCACGCTTCACGTGCCACCCCGTCACGAGCACAGCGAGTGATGGCATCGAAATGTACTTTATTTGTACTCTATTTATAATATAATAAACAACCAGTTTTATTACTAAGCCTATTTCAAATGTTTTAATTTTATTTAACGGCTGATGATAACATACACGCAGACAGACATGTATTCGCTCTTTTATAATTAACTTGATATTTTACTGTGCTGCTCTATGTTTAAGCTAACAAATTATTTGGACCATTTAAAATTTGTTTATACCACCAGCTGGTAAATTAAAATGTATCTCCATAAGAATGACGCCTTGTAGGACAAAAGCCTAAGGGAATTTCAAAAATCTAGCTCCGTTATGACTTAGAAATCAAAATTATCTTTTGAATAGATGAATTTCATCAACATCGGTCAATTGATAAGTTCAATAAGTTAGTGAACTAAATGACACGATTGTTTTAATAAAGAGAATGTAAAATACGGGTTTTTTCGACACGCCAGTTTTCAATTGGGAATACATAAAATGCATATTGTCTACAAAATTTAACTTATTGAAAATTTCACAGTGCAATTTACTAGTTTAAACTACACCTAATAATTCCAAAATATTTAACTATAATAACTAATTTCGGCTGAAAATATTCTTGACAGGTCTCGTGTCAAGAACCTGTAACACGTATAACACAACCTATATAATAAATTGTATAACAAATTTGTTATACACAACAAGCATAACAAATTGTTGAGAAAATTTAACAATTAATTGGAGTAACTCTAAAAGGTTCATGCTTAAATAATTTCTTAAATAGATGTAATATTTTTCATTTTGTGACGAAAATAACAAGGATAACAAGGAATATAAGGGCTTAAATATAAATAGTAAAATTGGAAATTTAGTAATACTACTATCACCGATATCTGGTTGATTAATTTTTTTTTTTTTTTTTTTTTTTTTTTTTTTTTTTTTTTTTATTTCAAGTCTTACTGTACGTATATTCATTGATTGGAATCAAAATAACATATTAATTATAAATCAATTCAAATACCTAAATTTGTAGTAGAGTTATTTGAATCTAATATACTTTAAATGGGTTATGAAATAAACAATCAACATGCACTTGGATCAATAAAGGTGGATTCCGCTAAACAAAAACGTGAATATTGAATATTGAGTGTTTAAAGCCTTATATAACAAGTATAAGTAGAAGAATTTTGTAGAAGACTTACTGTCTATCAATAAAATGCAATGCCTTATGTTAGTGTTTTGAAATTAATTTATGTAGTACTTTTGGTAGAATTATATTAACAATATCTTCTATAAAACAATATTAAAGGTGATAGTCAAAACAATATTTTACTGCACTTTTAATAGAAAACGTACTTTATTCAAATATTTTAAGGTTAATAAGTCATTGACTGCCAGTATACAATACAAATAATATATTTACTTGTTTTGTGGTTTTCTTTTCTTTTCCTTTCGGATGATAAACCTCAAATCTCAATATCGTCTTCCAAACTTTTAGATAGAAATAAAATGATTCTATGAGGTAACCCATGGGGCCGTAGTTTGTGAGTTATTTTTATTCCCAGACAGATTTTGAATTATGAATAGCTTTTATTTAACATTGAATAAACAAGTAAAATTGAGGAGCAACGATATTTTACAATTGAAGTTTAAACTGGCCATTCCTGGAATAAGTATTCACAAGTTACTACTATAAAATGTAATCACCATTTAGATTTTATACATTTTGTGTATATAGAACTACATCATTTATCATAATTCGTTGCATATTTACCATGTAAGATGAAAGATTGCAAACATTTATTTTCGTATTTAAATTACGATCAATTTTTATTTATTTCAACTTAGCAAATGGCAAAGTGTCCTTAAGTGTACTTCTAAAGTTATTGAGTAGAAAACTTTTAACATATGTGGAATCACCAAATAAAGAGGAATTTAGCAACACGTACAAATATGTAAATTGTATTCTGACAATTATAATTAAATAGGTAGACATTTTTAAATCAATATTTGAATACTATAACTATTAGTTATTTTTGATATCGTAAATGAAATATATTAACATATTACTAATTTTTCCTCGATCAAAATTAATTACTAATTTTGTATACAATAACTATGGGGGATATGCTGTAGTGTTATGACACTGCAGTCACTATCTGTATGAAACAAAGTGAGATAATTATAATCACAACATAAAATATTGCTGCTTGACATAAATTAACATGTATTATATGACAGTAAAAACGTTGTTCAGCTGTGCAATAAATTATATTTGAAGCGGTAAAGTATTTTATTACAGAAGCAAGGAAACTAGAATATGCTCCCATTTTTCACCGCGTCCTGCTCGTGCAGATTACCTTAATACATAATTTTATCTTCGGATAGAATATTTATTTTTCGTTTTAATATATTTATACGGATAAAAACCTACAGAGATTATTACGAACTGTGTAAATGTTGTAACAGAGGAAGTTTTTTATATTTTTTTTAATATAAAAACTACTCTCCCGTCAGTTTCCATTGATTCGTTCTGATTTTAATAAATAAATAATTTTAACGTAAACTAAATAATTATTAAGTATGTATAAGTTAAAGTTTATTATACTGCTAGCTAAAATATTTATCACTGTAATAGATTAAAACTGTCAAAGTTTTCCTCAGCAACAATTAAAGTTTGAAAAGTAGTTTAAAAATTATGAACATTTCACTATAATTTTAAAGAATATGATGTGATAATATAAAGAAATCTCATTTCTTGCAAGTTTATTTTATAAACTAAAAACAAGATTCTACTTCCGATTTAAACGCGGTGCCTCAAACCGGGCTGGCCATTAAAACACAGTATTTTCAAATCATTGGAAATAAAACAATACACTTACTAACATTTACCACCTATTGGATGAGAAAATATTTCTGTGTTTTAAGATAAATTTTTATAGAACCTTTTGTTTGTGCAAAGATATTTGACACTAAAACTAAAATTACGAAATGTTGTAAACATAGTAGAAAAATTCCTAATTTTAAATATAAACACATCCTTTTAATTTCAAATACAATATGACTTGACAATCTTCGAATTGGTTACAAATAATATTTTACTTTTTTTAAATGCTCAAAATTACTTTTTTATATTTTAAAACATTAGTTTTTAATGGTTATGTATTTTTGGGATTTGTTTTCATATTTTGTATCTAACTTAATAGGCTACACATGATTCTTCCTCTAAGTATGCTATGTTTCGGCCTCTAATCTCAACCAATTTCCATGCATAATTAATCATTACCATATAGACCACGTATGTGGTAAAGTTGCTTCAGGCATATATGCATTGCGCAATCTTGCAAAGTTCTGTGTGCCTAACGTCTTAATCATGGCCTACTATGGCATGGTACATTCACATCTGGCATACGGAGTGAGACTTTGGGGAGGTTGTGCAAAAAGCAAAATGGAAAGAGTTTTTAAACTTCAAAAAAAGGCTGTCAGAATAATTGCTAAATTGAACCACAGAGAATCGTGCCGGAATTCTTTTAGGGAGTTAAAATTGCTGACTTTACCTTGCCTTTATATGTATGAGGTGATACTATACTGCAGATCACGTTATTCCTTGATTCGTGGCAGAAACGTTCACCAATACTACACTAGAGGCAGGGACAACCTCCGAACACAGCAACATAGATTGGCACTATCAGACCACATGCCACATCAGGTTGGTGTCAGACTAATCAACAAACTCCCTGAAGGATTTCCGATTAATAACCAAACTCAATTCAAAACTCGACTTAGACACCTCTTGGTGTCTAAAGCGTTCTATTCTGTGGATGAGTTCATGATGAGTCGCTGGGAAGATTAAGATTAAATAGCAGGACAGGAAGGCAGTGTGATTGTGGCTGTATGAATGTTAGAAATATATGTATTTGAATGTGGAGTGAATGACAATTTGTTGTTTGGTTTATAGAATTTTAATACATTTTATATATTATACTTATATTATGTTGACGATTGCATGACATGTCGAAAATTGTTACTACGCAATAAAAAAAAAGTTTATTACCAATATTAACATTTGCTCATTTTATAAATAAAAATGTATTTGGTTCATCACATGTTATTTAAAATAATAAAATTATAGTAACATTTTAATATAAAAAATTGTCTTCTTCAACATTAATTTATACTCATGATTTAAAAATGTTCATTATGAAATCATATGAGTAATATGTTTTATAACCTCTAGTCAACTATGTTTTCTGTAAATGTTCATTTTGTCAATAAATATTTATATTTCAAATCTACTTCAGATCAGAGGCCGAAATATAACTGTATTTTTTTTTAATCTATAAATTATTTATTTGGATACTGATTTGTTTAGTAAATTTGATTTTTTTACATAAGAAAATATTTGTTATTTTTTTCATAAAATTTAAACGTTTTTTCACTATAACATTTCTCCACAATAAACCCCATATAATATGCTAATAAAGTATTCAAACTTAAATTATAATTTATATTTTGTTTAAAAACTTATCTATTACAATATTCAAAAAGAAAATTCGGAAGGCACTCTTTCATTATATTTATGTATTTATTAATTTCATTCACTTCAACAATTTATCACTATATGATTTGGATTTGGCATATACATTAGTAAACATCTATTTAGAACGCCTTATTTTTAAAAGTTTTATCGCGGAATACAACTCATAAATATAAAGTAGTAAAAATGTCTTTTAAAGGGATTTGTTACCAAAAAATTATGCTCTTCAAACATTTAAGACTACTTTTTTCTATATACAACTAAAGTTAAAATGTTATTGATAGTTTAAAACGTTCGAAAGAACTTTTCATTTATTACGCGTGTTTTAATGCTGTGAAGTATTGTGATATCTTAGCGTATACAGAGTAAAACTATTATCAAGTAATCAACCAACTTGTTAATGCAGGTATTAACCAGGCCGGAGGAGATTAGGAACTCAGCCTAAGCTGATTAAGTCATTAAGTTAAAATGTCAAGCTACAATATGGGCTTGAGGCGGCTCCTCTAAAGTGCTTTATATCTGACGGAGTATGCCACTTCACTTTTACTATCCGAAAACCACAATTAAATTATAACAAATATTAGCAACATCAAATTAACTGTGAGAAAAAATGAAATTATAACATTTTTTATATTAGTTTTGTTTGAATATATAAGTTATAAGTAATTTTAAAAGTAAATTGTGAATCAAACCTAATGATAAAGGAGCGTTAGATAGGGGTTTTTTGCAGGCTTTTTTCATAAGGTCTCCTTGGAACTCAGTACCCGTTGGATGATGGGTTTGTGGCCACCTTAAGTATGTCTATTGGGTAGGTGGATGTGAACCGTAAATTATTTACAAATTGTAATTGCTTTTCCAATTGAATGTTCACTAAGGTTAGACTTTCGTTTTTTAAATAAACGTATAAAAATGAATACATACTAAATATTGATTTTCAAACGTTTACATAAATTTCTATATATTTGTATATGCCTTGACTAGAATGAAAATATTCAATAAGTAGAAATGTTTACGTTTAAAATAAAATTTGAATTTTATAAAAAGTTTGTAGGCCAAATTTAATAAAGCTGTTCAAAACAGAAAGTTTTTAAAACTCAAAGAAGAGGATTAACATTTAACAAACCCTTGGATTGTGATATAAATAGGTTTAATTTAATATATATATATATATTTATATATTTCTACGTTATAATAAGAAAACATAAATTAAAATTAAATTTCAGAACACAATTGTTTGTTTTATTTTACCTGAGGACCTCACTCACGGGTAAAAGAGCAAGAGTACCGAACATCCCTCTTACATTCTCCCTCATGTTAGGAACAACGACTTCCGCTTGTTGTACATCGCAAGGTAATTTGAAAGGACTTCCGTTTTGGAGATCCGGGTTGGGTTGTGGAGTGGTCTTATACTACTATGACATCTTTTGTTGTATAACGGTTTAGTTTTACTTTAAAAAAGACAATTGAGATTACAAATAACGTAGTACCGTATAATTTTTATTTATAGGCAAAAAATCATAAAAATCATTTGATCAAAGCAACCTATTTTTACTAAAAAAAATTATTTATATAGCTATTATCTTATTTAAAAAATTGAACGTCTTAATTTCAAAGATGTGTAGTACAGCAAATTATAATATGATACATTTTAAACAAAATTATAACAGTTGTATTAATGATTTTTAATAACTTATATAATGGACAATTTGTGAATAAATATAAAATTGTATTGCAAATTTATCCGTGATTTAAAATATTTTTTTTATCGAATCATATAAGCAGAACTAATGATAATTTAAAATAATGCTGTAACATTTGAATGTTATCACTTGAAAATAAATAACAAGTACTTAAAATTTTATAACGGAAACGTGCAACTAAATATCGGTAATATAAACCCAAAAATAATTAAAATTAAAAGTAAGAGACTTTTTTTATTTGACTTTAATTTCCTAAAATAAAAACGAGGGAATATATACAAATAATGTAATATTGTGTATGGAAAGCTACTATATTAATCAACAAAATAGTACTAACCTGAATCGTACAATCACTTTTAATACAAATTAACCAATTATTTTGGGATTATTAACCTCTATAGTTTAAATTCTAGAATAGAATAGAATATTAGAATAGAATAATTTATTTCCTGCAAAAACATACTACAGATACAGTTTCAATTTAACATATATACAGGAATTTCTAACCATCGCTACCAGTAAAGATGGTTAGTACATCAAAAATGCCTCTTTTACACCACTTTCTAGTGAGTCAGGCTCAATCAATGTTCATTTCATTCACACACTAGCGGCGTATCTGTGGCGATTGATATATTTAATATTTAACTGAACAACATGACGTAATATAATTAAATCTGAACAAATCTTAGTATTAGTAATAAATATAAAATTAAAAAAAGATCACGATATTTTATGTTATATAAGATATGTAGACGATATTTTTATTGTATTTAATGAAAAGAAAACCAAAGAAATGGAAAGTATGCAACAAATTTTCAACTCACATCACAAGAAACTTAAATTTACAGCGGAATATGAAAATGAAAAATCAATCAACTATCTAGATTTGAATATCACAAGATTGGGGGATCATATTAAATACAAAATATTTAGAAAACCAACTCAAACATACATGGTTATAGCCAATAGATCAAACCATCCAATTTCACAGAAGACAGCCAGTTTTAGATCTATGTTGTACAGAGCATTTAAAATACCACTAAGTAATAAAGATAGAAAGGCTGAAATAAATCTCATCAAACAAATTGCTCAATCCAACGGATACAACCGTACTATAATTGATGATATTGCCTATCGAATTAAGAGAAAAATCAAACAACAAGAAAGATTAAAAGGAATCACAACTTTGCAATCTGAACACAACAAGATAGCAGATAAATATATTACATTTAACTTTACTGGATCAGAAAGTCAAAAAATAGCAAATAGTTTACGAAAATATGCAAAAATAGCCTTCAAGACGAATAACAACTTAAGTAAAAATTTAAATATGAAGATAGAAAATGAGGACACATTTGAAAAATCTGGAATTTACAAGATAAATTGCGATGATTGTGAACAATTTTACATAGGCCAAACAATAAACTTCAACCAAAGATTTAAAAACCACACATCAGCATGGAAAAATAATAAACCAGAAAGATCCAATTTAGCCAAACACTTAATTGACAATGATCACACAATAGAAAATATAAATAAAAATATGAAAATATTAAAATTTTGTAAGAAAGGAATAAATATGTCACCATGGGAAGAATTATTTATATACGAAGCAAAACTTGAAAATCAACAAAAAATAATCAATGAACAAATTAATTTTGAATCAGAAACAGTTTATTCTAATACAATTAAATTGAAAAATAAATTATAACATATGATTAATGAAATGCATTATGGGACATGTTTTCATGTCAAAAATCAATAACAAACAACAATCATGATCAAGCTTCAGTCAGTTCGAAGATGTCCACATAGATGGACGAAATCGATCACTATATAAATATTTGACTCAACATCTAGTCATTATAGTGTTGTGAGACGTACATGTTAAGTTATATAATAAATAATCACAATAACAAGCATTTATCAATCTAACAAAAACATACAACTGAAATAACTTTTAAAAAACTACTGTAAAATATTTTTAAGGGTTTCAATATTGTCAAAAGTGAATAACCATTTTTTAATCCTTTTTGAAAAGTATTCACTAACATTACATTTCCTAAGATCAGTTGGTAACTGATTATATACTTTCGGTCCAACTAAGAGGAAACAATTTTTAAAACAAGTTCTAACAATCTTTGGTTGTCTGACATTATTCAATGCATTCTAAGCAGTAATTCTACGATATAAAAAAGATATACTATTTTACAGGATTGTATTAAAAACAGTATAGAACACTCCATATTTACTGCACTGAAATCATGAATTTTCATAAATAGCTCTCGTTCAAGTCATTTTAAGTTTGATAGTCATTTGTCATAAATTAGCAGGGAAATGTGTATTATTATCAAGGGTGATTTAAAGTGCAATTAAAGCTTCCTTTAAAAAATTTAAAATAATTGTAAACACAAATGTAGTAATTACAGTGCTTAAATAATTACTTATATAATATACACAATGATTAAATTATAAGAAACAAATTAAAAGCATTTAATTTTTAATGGTATGATATTAATTATTTTAAATCACAAAGCGTTTTTAGATATTAAAAAAAGCTTTAAATTTTCTTTATTTTATTATATTTAATTAGATAGGTAGACATTTTCGTCTGACAACACAAACAATTAGCTTTAACAGTTTTCAAATGGAGACAGCATTTAATCTATAAATAACTCCGGCCTAACTAAATGTATATTGCCGTAACGTAACCAAATGTAATAAAAAAACGGCATTTGTCACTCACTAGTTGTTTATATAGTCATAGATTTTTGCCAGAAATAAAATGTCCATGCAAACCTATACTTAAACCTGTCATAGTAAACTTTTTACATGAGATTTAACTATGAACAGTTACCATCAAATTTAATGATAACTATTTAAAGTAATTTTTGAATTAGATATGTCATACAATGAAAGAATAAATGTGTTGTTAAAAGCTTATTTACTCATATTAGGTTCTCTCTAACTCTCAATTCAAACGGTGGTAGATATGTAAATAGTATAACTCCATGAGGTTGTAAAATACTTTGCCAATTAAATCGAAATAAGAAACCCTCTGACATGACGCTTGCAGAAAATTCACGTAAAAATTCGCGGCCGTGTTAACTGACCAATTAAGTTATATATGATTTCATGTACATAAATATTTACTTTTTACTAGGTTTGTAGTTCAATTTATAATTTGACTAAAAGTATTAATAAGACTATTAGACTGTTCATCGATAGTTTGTAATAGTAATAGTAAATTTATGTATTGTTTTCAGAAGTATAGTTTAGTTTCACAGGAAAAAATACTAACCACAATAAGAAGGTACATTTTGTGAAAAAGAAAAAAAAACTAAATAACTGAAGAAACACAATCTTAACTTAAGCGTCTAAATAAAGTACTCCAAATTATATAATACATTCTTGGTTATAATACAATAATATATAATACAGTTTAAATACAACCAGATACAGGCTAAATTAATAAACATAAGATTTATTTCTTTTCAAACAGATATATTCAAAAACCAAAACAAACTAAAGAAAACATACATAATTAAACATGTGAAAAATAACTGCGACCCCAACAGACCAAGGGCCCAATTATGGGGGCTGCATGAAAAAATATATTAATGATTAAGACCTCCACGCCTGTACAAAAAATAACGATACATAATTTTTAAAATCAAAGAATTAGCTACTCTTTACTCTTCCAAACAATGTTTCTTTGAATACATTAATTTAAAAAAGAAAAATCAATCCAAAATATGAATTTAAATATTTCAATTAACTGAGGAGTTATCTTATTGTTCCATCAACCCTTCAACGTATCAAGTCTTTACATGTTGCTCTGAAGACTGCCTGTGACATGTACACATCTACACTACCACCTATGGAATTAAATATTGTGATTGTAACATTTAGAAAGGAGTAATCTAATGATTAAAATTAACTGCCTTGTCAACTTCCTTTAAGTGTCATATATTAGTGGTGTAGTGCTGTAACCCAGATACTTGGGGACTAAGTGTTATGGAGATCGTAAGTGATAGGTTCTTTCCTCATTTGTCTTAATACTAACATAGTCACCTCACATTGGTTGCAATCAACGTGGACAATTTTAATATCAACTAGAAAGTTTGGAGTGTCCGTTTAATGTGGTCCTCATGTTCCGGATGTTGTGTAGGGAAGATAATCGTATATCAGGCTTGTCATTAGCTGAAAATTAGACTAATACTACGTGGTTCGGATTCCTCGTAATGATTTTAGATGCCCTGACTACTGTACTGGGCATCTTAAGGACCGATTACAAATATGTATATACCTATAATATTTATAGAAATATATTTATATAGAAATATTTATCTATAAATAAATAGATATTTCTAAGGAACATTTGACCTTAGATAGGATCTGTACTACACAGATTATCCATATTCATGCAACATTCATAAAACAATTATTTATTTTCACTCTTAAAATACCCAAAAGGTATATATATTAAATCAAGTAAAACTGTTAAATCAGTACTATTAATAAATACATAAACAAGGATAACAATAAAAGTATAGGGCTTTTAAAGAGGTCCTAAGCGAAGTACTTAATTACATTAACTTCAAATACCAATATCTTTTAAGTGGCCTGGATTACATTACAAGAACAATGTCCAGAGGAGGATCGTAGGCATTAGAAACTTGCTCGAATCTCCGACTTAGGCCTGAGCTTGTTGGTCTGACTCAGCAACTTCACTTCACAATGACCATTTCAATACAAACTTTGCCTTAACATTAACAAGCTTATTGAAAATATTTATGTTTAAAGAATCATAAAAATCTACGTATCCAAAGAAAACTTATAAAAATACCAAATCATAATTCATATGATAGCTTTACGTCCTTGGTTTACCAATGTACTTTAGTTGTATGAAATGTACATTTTCATTAAATTAACATAGAAATATGGAATGCCTTTTAATACAGGTATGTGATAAATTATGATAATATTGTCTACTTTATGCTAAAACGTATAATTTTATAATTGACACTTTACACTTTACTTCTTTGAAAATAAACGTTTGAATTTAAAACATTATTACGTTAAATAATTACTTTAAGTACTTTTTTAATCAAAAATACAATTTACTCAAGAACTATGTTATGCTATGATCAAAAATTAATTTAAAATCTGTACAGAATAAATAATTTACATTTTTGTAAGTACCATAGTTAGTTCGCTTATGTTCGGGTTATAGTGTCTTAACACCTGTAAATCAGCTGATTGTCACTTGAAGGCAATAAGAGTTAGTCAGTGGTAACTAGCTTTGTTGTGAAATGAGTTACTGAAGGTCAAAATCTTAAATAAATAGGACTTTAAGTACAAAGCAATGGTACACACAATGGGCTGTTTGAAATTAGTTAATATTATTACTTTTTATTTACATACTTCTTGTTTATTAAAAGGGTTCAATTTAATATTTTAATTAAAGGTCAACAAATCCTTATCATGTACTATTTATTCGTAGTCCAAAAGCTAAGGAAACTAAAGAACCATCGGTTTGTTGTAGAATTTTAAATATGCCAAAAGTGTCTTATTTTCGGCTAACTGAATCAGTTATCAGCCTTTGACAACACGTAAACCTTGGTCACTACCCATTATGGACGAAGGCAATCATTGAGCGGTCGGTATTAGCATCTGAACTCTTACTACAACGTTGACGAAAACCCGTTGTAGTAAGACGTTTTTCTGTTTTTCACACGCTTATTTCAAACATTTAAAAAAATACCGTCTTGGTGTAAGAAAGAATGTGAAAACAATCTAAACAACACCTTGTTATCAATCACCAGGGTTATGACACTACACCACGAGCGTGGTGGCTAAATCAATTTTGTGGTTACAATATTACTTCAACCACTAATTGCTTTATTAAAAATATTCGTATTGCCTATGACTATGTTTATTATTTTGAAAAGTAAAAAAGACCATAAATATTCGTAATAAAAGTATAAAATTTACCTAATCATATGACAGTTGAGCTTTAATGCGTTTACATTATTGGTGGAAAATAGTTTATTTTTGTAAATATTGTTATCTTTGCAGTTGTTGAGTGAACAATCATAGAGATGAAACAAATGTTTTATTTTTTATAGGTTTTGTATTTAACATCTGTCTTTCTTTAAAGTTTCATTACATTTTCAATTTGTATTGTAAATTTAACAGATTTATATACTAATAAAGCTTATTAATTATATATATAAATGTTGTTATAACATTGCTAAACACTCTAGTATATTTATATTGAATTAATAATTAATAGGACAGATTACTAAACTTGCACGAGGTTAGTGCAATACTGTACAACATGAATGTAGTCACAAATCACGAACGAGGTCTATTCTACAGGAAACAACTCAGGAAAGTTGGTGTGATCAGGGATTAATCTCCTGGATTATTTTTCATTCGCAAACAACAGAAAGCTGCTGATTCTGGCGTGATACATCAACTTTGGGAATTCCCAAGAACAACGGTTATGTTTCAAAATCTTTTATCATCTGTCAAGACTTGATAATCATAAACTTGAAGAAAATGAGTTTATGAATCAAAGATTTCGAAAATATAGTATATTTTTATTTAAAAATTATGTAATTTAATAACTGTAAACCAGCCCAATTTTTAAAGGCCAACATAATACTAATAGATTTCGAATTTTACCGTGTTTACATTGTATTATTTTGCACTTAACGTTATTTGAATCAAAAGATGGTTCTTTATAACTAATTAGAAAGTGATATTGGAAAAATGTCTCTTCTTAATATGTAAAGGTCAAAGGTGGATAAAAACCCTTTGAAGTTTTTAGAACACACATATGTTTTTGTTTTTTTTTAACACGTTTTGTCATTACAGTAATATAGCAGTTTTCTTAAAAATTATTTTGCTTAGCTGTGCCTTGTTATAAACTAAATTTAATATTTATACTGACAATCTTTCAGGATGGTGTAGCAAAGGGCATGAAGGACAAGATTTTGATGTGATTCATACTTCTAAAAGCATGCAGTTGTAATCCATTTACTGAATCTCTCAACTCGACCTCAGAGCTCTCCTACAGCGAGTATTGGAACTTCAAGGATATTTGAAAATATATGGCCAACTATCGTATTTTTGCAGTTTTTCACATTGTTGTATTCGTTGTACAATTGTTTTTTTTTAGTTACTTTATGTAGATATACAGTATATTGTTAGTTATTCTTTCCTTTTGTCCACAAATATACTTGTGCAAACAATGTGCTGAGTTAAAGAGTAAGTATTAAAGTTAATTTTATTTACCATCCTAAATATATATTCGAACCGATTTAGTAGAGATTTAGGTACTGTAGTTTGTTTTATAACATTTCCGATTCTACCTACAAGACCAGTTGGAAGTATGCCATAATCAATGTTGGCACGTAGCCTAGCTCGACTTATTCTATGTGTGAAAGATAACAATGGTTGACTATATTAGAAGAACAATGGAGTGTATAGAAAACTATTGCAGCTAAAAAGATAAAATTTGCACAGAACATTTTGAATCAACATGTTAAAGTGTTTCTGAAAAATTTAAAATAATAATGCAATAAATAAAAAAAGGTCATTTGTTTGTATGGGAAAGAGAATTTCATAAGATTGTATAGGCTTACGAGGTATTTTCGGATTTCTCTGACATCTCCGGATAATTTTTCTGATCGGGATGGTTGAGTCCGACGACCTAGAACAAATCTTCTTTTGCCATTGGTCGATTCTCCTTAGTTTTTTTTTAATCTTCCCCCCTTCTTCGACCGAGGTTATATAGGGAAGTCTTTTTTTTTATGGGGAGAACAAAATAGCAGTTTTTAGTCTCGTTTCGTGAAGTGAATGTAGTTGTGTGCGTGGTGCGCGGTCAGTGGACCCCCTTTGGATTGATATGAAGAGAAGAATATTAAAACCATGTTTTTTTCTTTAAAAATATGAAGCCGGAGAGGTTAAATATATCAAATTATCTGCTTTATTGTAAGTTTAAAAATTCAATTGTTTTCAATTATTTTATTCTCAATAAGGGTCAGATTATGAATGCATGTAGTAGGTTTTGTATTTTTAAAGAAAACTGAAAGGATTATCACAAATTATAAATGATTATTGATTTTGACTATCAGATAATTTTTCACTGTGTATTTTTAACAAATGAGGATATAAATTGGCAGTAATACTGACCACATATCACAATTACAGCCAACTGTCATGCGTTTCCCGACCGTGACAAGTGTAGGTATATATGTAGTGTAGTTGAACAACATTGTCATTCTTTAGTGAGTCCCTCCGGTCTGTGGAAGGTAAACGTGGATCACCGAAATCGATCAACATAATATTTTGTACAATTTATATCTATATTACAATAAATATGTGTTGTGTGACGTCAAATTTTTTTTTTTTATTTTTTATTATGTGTTAAAATTTCTTCATTACGGTATGTAAATTTTCGTGATGATGTGATATATTATAAGCATTTACAATAAATTAGCTTCTCATCACTAAATAATACAGACTTTTTGGGATATAGTTCAATTTAATTTCTAAAACCATTTTTTTTTTTTTTTTTTTTTTTTTTACTCTGGTTACTATATTTTCACAAATGAAATATTAAGAAATTGTAATTTGTGAAAATACAGTAACCAGAGTTAAAAAAAATTTATTAGTATTTTTCTTTTACTTAGTGGTGTGTTTAGTAACACTATTAAAATAAATATAACTCATATGTCATATACAACAGTTTATATTTCGTAGTACATATTAATAAAATATCGTAAAACAGATAAGTCTTTTGTGTAATTAAACTTTATATTATTGATATTAAGTATAAAATATAGATTATAAATCCAAACTATAAACCAAAAAATAACGAAAATTTCAAACTTCATATAGAGCATGACCTTAACTTATTTCACTTGAATGACTAACCTTTTGTCCGTTCGAGTATTTTAGCAAGGATAAGAGCCACCACTAATTCACACAATGAAATACTGATTGTCTGATGTATTATTGCTTTCCATCATACATCAGTGAGTTCCTGAGATTACTATTTATAACGCAACTCGCACGATAACACCATTTTCGACGTGTGCCCCGTTGAAACCAAGCCAAGCTCAATACCAAAATACATTAATATTCATGGAAAATTCTCTAACCAATATCTCAATCCCGAAAACAATCGCTCTAAACCACCACAGATCAATTTCTAAAAATTGATTGACAGTTTGGAACTGTCATAAAGTTTACGTTTAAGCCAGCAGTAATTAGGCATTTGCCTTTAACCAAACATTTCAGGTTGGACTACATATTGTCATGATCATTATATCGCAACGTGACATACATATTAATTGTTGATATGCAGTATTTCAAAAATGTTAAAGACACTCAAACAAATAATGGTTTGAATGGAAATATTTAGTGGAACATTTTAAATGTTTTGATCATTTTTTTTGTTTTTATTTTTTTAATTTTTATTTTCTGTACATTTACAAAACAACAAATCTCCATTAAAAAACCTGCTTCGAAAAATCTAAATTAGTTTTAAAGTCATACTAACTCTTATTTCTTAAAAGGTTGTACTTTTTCAATATTTTATACATAACACTAACTTATGAATGAACTACCAGTCATTACGTTTTAAGCAATTGTTTATCATTGCAATCTTTTCTATAAATTGAGCCTAATCAGAACCAATCAATTTAACAGTTCAAAAATAATGCGTATTTTCCATAGTAATTTTGAAATTTCTAAAGCTCCACAGAGAGGCTCCAGATGCAATTTTTTGAGACGAAATTAGGTCTCTTGCAGACTAAAATTAGATTTAAGTAATGTGCAAGAATCTCGTCACGATATGTATTTTGTTCGTTCAAGAACTACTGGATACTCTGCATAAATGCAGTTACAAATCTGCATACACTGTTAATTCGAACAAAACAAAATTTATAATTATTAATATATGATTTGTTAGAGCATGATTGTAGTATACAGGAATTCTTTAAACATGCTAGTTAATGTAAATTATAAAATAAGTATGAAGTATGAGGTACTGTGCAAGTTATACTTTTTATCTTTATGTAAATATGTTCTCATGGAAGTAGTAAATATTTTAGTAAATATTTCTAACAAACAAAATAAACTAATCTTAGAGTTTCCGTGATTATTTTGCTAATTTTATTATTTTTCAACGTGAACTTGGAGTTGTCATAAAATTGAGTTGTCATGTTTCAATCTTAAATACATACAACAGCAATGGAGAACGTCTAACAATTTATATCTTGTTTAAAATTTCGATAATTTGAAATTAATCTTAATAACTAATATGTTGTTCTTATATATTTTTAATTTTTTTATACTCACTACTTTCATTTGTTATAAAGAACAGCGCGAATAATTGACAAACTAAAACTTGGCCACTTGGTAACCAATATTGGCACTCAGCCCAAACCCACTGTTCCTGTCCTGGATGGAAGATTGAACGAATTAGTCACATAAAACTAATGGAACACAATTTCAGGGAGCCCATTTACGAGCCTAATGTACATTATTCTCACCATACGTCTATATACACGATTATGTAAACACTGAAAATGGCTAAGACATGTGAGAGCATAACTATTCAAGTTTATATTCGAAATATGTTTCACGTTATCCTTAAACAACCAAAATATAAAGCATAAAGGAAAACGCTTTTATTTTTGTTACTACTGAAACTGTAATAAGCAGATTGTAATATGATTTATTTTTAATTTGCCGTGCTGTTATATCATGTATATCTAGAATATACATTTTCCGATGACAACCGCGTCAAAGTACTATATTTACAAGATTACCAGACGTTTCACCCATACTGTGATGTGGCATCCTCAGTGGTTTCTCTGAGACTCACTGAGGATGTCACTCCTCAAACAAACCACTGAGGATTCCACATCACAGTATGAGCGAAACGTCTGGTCATCTTGTAAATATTGTAGATAGTACCTTGACGCGGTTGTCACCGGAAAACGTAGATTCTAGTTATGACACCGGCCGCTTAAGACTAAGTTCTAAGATATCATATATGTGTTAATTTTTTTCTAAAACATTTTAGTTTTTTTAAGAATTAATTATACATAACGAGAAGTTGTGAAAACTAAATTTATTTCGTTATCATTAAAAACTAATAAATTGATTGTAAATTTTAAAAACGATTATTATCAATTCATTGTACTACCATCTATATACTATAGTTAAAATCATAAACACTAACAGCATTGATGGGGACAATTAAATTTAACTACAACTAGTTAAAGTTTAAAAACAATGCATTGCCATACGCACTTAATGAATGCCATTTATTCATAGTATTGTTAATATTGTAATTAGTGTACTAGTGTAGTAGCCTTTAACCCTCTAATACCGTTACTTAACAGAGGGTTGCGGCAACTGCGTTTACATTGCCATGTTGACAGAGCCAATAACAGTTTATGTAATAAACTAACATTTTAAATGCTGTATATAATTGCATTGTTTTCAGATTCATTATGAATTCAATATCCATTTATTAGTTGATCTTTTACTAAAGCTACTAGCATTAGAAGTGTTTGAGAGATTGTAGGCGATAGTTCTATCCTCGGTCCTGTTAAAACCGACACAGAGTCCGCTCAATGGTTGACATCGACGTGGACTACTAAAGAAGTCTGGGGTGTCCGTGTTGGATTGTAGTCAAGGTTCAGATGTTGTGTAGGGAAGAGAACTGAGTGTCAGACTTGTCAAGCTGAAAATAAGACCAACACTACATGGTTCGGATTCCACATAAAGCTGTAGGTCCCATAGTTTCCCTGGCTATTGTGCTATTAATAAATAGTCCTTTCCGAGCTAAGTTGAACTCAGATTGTAAAAATGACTACACTCGTTCATCTACGTTCAACTACACTCATCACACTCATTCGAAATCCATATTCGTCCATAACTTGACGATCGGTGTCTTAAGAATACATTTTTTTTAATAATACTTCCTAATATATTACGTTAGTAAGGTGGGTGGGTACAGTGGTATTGACCCACCCACTACTAGACTTACAGTAGTATTGGCCCTTGCACCCACCCCTACACGTACAGTATTATTGACTCACACAACAACCCCTACACGTACAGTGGTATTGACCCACCCACTCCTAGACGTACAGTGGTATTGGCCCACCCACTCACCCACTCCTAGACGTTTTGGCCCACCCACCTACCCCTACACGTACAGTGTTATTGACCTACCCATCCACCCGTACACGTACATTTGTATTGACCCACCCACTCCTAGACGTACAGTGGTATTTACCACTGTAGCAAGTAAACCCACCCGCCCACCCATACACATACAGTGTTAGTGACCCACCTATCCATCCATACACATACAGTGTAAGTAACCCAACCATCAATCCATACACATACAGTGTTAGTGACCCATCCGCCCACCCATACACATACAGTGTTAGTAGCCCACACATCCATCCATACACATACAGTGTTAGTGATGCCTATAGCATTATAAATAACCAAAATGTTCCTCATCTTAATATAATTATAAAGTTCCAAAACAGATATTTAACCATTCACAACTCTAATACAGACACTGGTCTCGTAAAGTTCCACCCAAGCCAAACACATATTATTTAAGGAAGGTCCTCTCAGCCCAGTTCCTACTACACAGAGTAGAACGGACAAGTGTGAGCATGATTCAGTCTCACATTCCTTGGCTCTTTTTCTTTTTTCCTTCTTTTAATATCTACGCCAGTGGCATCTTTAACGTACTATTCATACGTTGTTGAAGGATAACGGTTCAAATTCTTATTACAAATTTTAAGTGGACCTTGCGAGATGTGAACCCATTATCCTCTGCCTTGGAGGCATAAGTTCTAACCACTAGGCTAGCAAGAGGCCTAGCCAGGCTTTGCATCTGGTCACAGTAAGATAGTCCTCGTGATGTTTGTAGTTGAATAAATGTTACAATAAATTTATTTAAACTGCAAATGTTTCACAATTTAAGAGTCATATTTTATTTTTTCACAAAATTAATGTGAGAAAATCCCAATACAACGGTTTACTTGTAGTGAAAATAAATAATACAAAACATTTGCTTCTAAAACATGTACAGTTTTTATAGATAATTTTATATAATAATATATACATTACGAGATTCTTATATACTTCCTATAATTCATTCCTATATACTTCCAACCATCGTTTAATTTATGACTTCTAGGCCAAAGCTAACAAAATAAAAAGTATTTAAGAGTAAAAAAAAACATAAGCTAGTTTTAAATTTTTCATTTTTTAAGTTTCATTTTTTCACAGTAAAGCTTTGGGTAAATTTCAAATTTTTTACAGAAGACTTCTTAATTTTTCTGGACATTTATGAACGTTTGTATTAATTGATACCATCAATTCAAAACCTATGGGATTTTATAATAGTATAATAATAATTGTTATAATTAAATATTAACAATTATTATAGCAATATTGCACGAGTACGCAGGATTATGGGCACCCACAAGTCCATACACGTTAAGCGATATTAAATCACCCGCCCACCATTACACGTACAGTTGTATTTACCCACCTATACACGTACAGTGGTTTCAATCCACCCACCCACCAATACACGTACAATTGTATTTACCCACCCATACACGTACATTGATTTAACCCACCCACCCACCAATACAAGTAAGTTGTATTTACCCACCCATACACGTACACGTGTTGTAACCCACCCACCCACCAATACACGTACAGTTGTATTTACCCACCCATACACGTACAGTGGTTTTAACCCACCCACCCACCAATACACGTACAATTGTGTTTACCCAACCATACACGTACAGTAATGTTGACCCACCTGCCTACCCATACACGTACAGTAGTGGTCAATCTGGGCGGGCAGGTGGTTTAATACGCCTACTCAATTATACTGTATGTGTATGGGTAGGCGGGTGGGTCAACAACCATAAACATCCAGACCACATAAATTATGAAGCCTCATGCTATTGATATAGGCTACATAATTTCTGCACCTACAGTAAACAGATAATAATTATCATATTTGATTATTAAACGTCATGTACTCAATGATAAATTTTCTATAAGACACTACTGATCCCAGTAATAAATATGTAAATATGTATGCGATAAAGAAGATGGATCAGCCGAATACATAGTTCGTAATGTGAGTACGATAGTTTGAGGATTGTTTGCGTGGCATCGTATGACGGTGCCTTCAACAGCACTGATGCAATTTTCTGAATACACAGCTGTACCTGAATCACGTTATGCGCCGTCACATCTTAAAACACTCGTAACAGTAAAAACATAACGTGTTATAAATTACAAAATAGAGAGATTAAACCTTATAATTTTACAATACTGAACTGTTAAAGTTGTTAAATTCTGAACTATTTGTACCTTCATCTATGCATACAAATAGTTCAGTATATATTGCATTTATTACAGTAGACAATGTAAAAAAATATTTTTTAATGCTCATAATCATTCAAACAAACGCTAAAGTTTAAGTATTACAAGTTAGGAAATAACAACTTAATGAACTCGTAAATAATAATTTCTCATTGGCCAAAGAGAACGATTTGTTTCATGTTGTCGATAATTAATTATATATCGCACATAATCATTTCAATAACCGTGATTAGCTAATGGCATTATGTACTGATCCTCACTGTGGTAACAGTGTCAAAGTGAACGCTTTGGGCCATCAAACCGTAATTAACACGCAAAGCTGTTCTTAACGTCCTACAAACTGCCTAAATGGTGTTTTGTAGTTTTTATGTAGCCTAATATTCTAAAAACATGTATTATTTTTATTTATTGAATTACATTTGTGGTAAAATTGCAGTTACGTAATTAATTCTTGTTTTTCTTTAATAGTCAGTAGTCGCTATCATAAACTGTTTTGGATGTAATAATTTTTAAATTATTACATTTTATGAATACCTACATTCAATACACAAATTAACAGGATCAGAAATAAAACACTAAGGGCCTAAAGTTATATGTACTCATGTGTGCATCATGCATTCATGAAATCAGAAGTATACCTGTTTAAAAAATTTATATATATATATATATAAAATTTACATGCTATAATTATTTAATTACTTATTTAACAGCACTTTGGCAACAAATAATGTACATGCTATATCCAATGAAAACTATTTAGAAATGTATCTTTATGGTATATTACGTCATATATGCATTAATTTCAACTGAAAATTCTACCACGACCGTCAATGACGAACTGCTTCCTTGCAGTAAGCCGATCCGTGACGAATGGTGGGGGCTAGCCCCCTCCAAGCGATACCTAGGTGGACTTTGCAAGGTAATTGGGAGGAGGGGGTATTGTAATCGTCCCTGTGTTTTTGAAAAATTCTGTTGTTTTTGAAAGTATGTTTTTGTTTGATATTTCCTCATGACGAGCCTCCATGCTAGTGTTCCGGGGAACAAGGTAAAAAACTCCCTCTAAGCGGATCTAGGAGCACGGGTGCCAGGGTGGGGGCCTGATAGTTGTTGGTGTGTAAAATGTTCATGTTTTGTGTCATTTTTTTTTATCAAACGTTGCATTATTATCAAAAACTATGAATACATCAAAGTATAATATAGTAATTGAAAAGTAAATTTAATTACTATTACTATCTGAAAAAAGTAATACTAATAGCATAAAAAAACTAATTAACCTTTCAAATTATGAACTTAATGCTGGACAAAGGTGTCTAACGTGTTCTCAGCTCCCCACTTCCTGTCACCGGGGCTCTCCCCCCTCCTAAGGATCTATTGATTTACGTTTATGCTATTGTAATAGCAGCATTGGACCATTAACGGCTACATCATTGCTGAACAAAGGTATCTAACGTATTCTCAGCTCCCCACTTCCTGTCACCAGGGCTCTCCCCCCTCCTAAGGATCTATTGATTTACGTTTATGCTATTGTAATAGCAGCATTGGACCATTAACGGCTACATCATTGCTGAACAAAGGTATCTAACGTGTTCTCAGCCCCCACTTCCTGTCACCAGGGCTCTCCCCCTTCCTAAGGATCTATTGATTTACGTTTATGCGGTTCACAAAGTAAAAAGTTTTTTGAAAATTAGAATAATTTGATCATATCGAAGAGTATTCAATTTTAAAATGTGATGTAATGATTGACTCGAATCAATAGTTTGCTAAAATACTGTAATATTCTAGATGATAGTTGTCCATATTTCAACGATAAATTTAGTTTAGAAACTTTCTGATAAATTGTAAAATGTTATAAATCAAATCTTTAGAATACAATAATTAATGTCGGCGCAGAAATTATGGGTACCCGAGTTTGAAGGCTGTTTACAAGGATACTAATAGGCCTATGAGAAATACAATCACACAATTGTTTTCCCTTGTAGTTGTAGATTTTAATCCATGATGATCCATTTTTAAATGTGTTATAGTCCAATTACATACTTTTTTATTTGCCTTTAACGATAATTTACTACAATAATTAATGTTTTAAAGCAAAGTTTAGTATCTAGTAAGTTACGGCATTATTAAAGTATTGACATTGGCGATATATCCTTAGCAATTATTAAATACAAAATTGGTTTTCTGATTGTTAAATTGTATTTTATTGACGTTTATAAGAATGGCATATGTGAAGTCAATGTGCTTTCACGTTCCATACAACACAGCTGATAGGCATTGAACTCGTTTAAGAAGTGTCTTCTTGTTTTACATTTTCAGACAAAGTCCTTCGCATTATTCGTGAAAATATAATTATATAAAATAAAAGAATTCTACAACATTAATATACGGATTTGGATATACATTTTTTATATAATCATTTTATAAAATCGTTATTACGAACAACATTAACTTGAAGGTAAAATTAATTATGAAAATAATTATGAAAAAGGACAAACTTTTTCATAAAATATATCATGAATTTCAAACTCAAGTCCTACTGTACTACTAGTATGAACAATTATAGTTGTATGGATAAACAAGGTGTTTGTTAAGTAAAAGTTCCAAAATGAAAAGTGTAATTATTTATATAAAAATTAGTAGTCATTTTCACGTAGATAACTCTATGAGTTAATCACCCCCCCCCTCCATATTTTAGTATGTCATACAATTGCACATGTACATTTATTAGGCCGCAAGCCAGGGGGCTTGTCAATAACTGGTATATCATAACTCGATCATGTCTTCTCTTAAGTAAGAATAAAATCTGCAACTTGGTTTGGAAAGTTACTGAGAAATAGAAAATCTATACTACTTTGATTACGTAATTTTATTTTTTAATATTACATATAAAAGCAATAAATAAAATAGTTATGATCACAAATTTGTTTCACATCAATTTCGTTATAATTGTATTCTATTTATCTGTTTATCATCCAAATATATGTTGGTATGACTACATTGTTCAAAGTAAAAAAAAATGTGGTTAGCTAAAAGTAAAAAAATCATTTGTAGTCTAACAATGTAAAACTGTTTCACTCATTAATGTCTATTCATTAATATATGAATAATATGGTTGTATTCGTTTAATTTTGATATAAAATAATGAGTGCTTGATATTAAGTTATTAATAAATCAAACCCACAACGACTAAAAATCCATACAAACCATTTAAACATGAATAAATGTTAACAATGTTAAATTTGAAAACACTTATTCATTAAATTTAACTTAAAAATATGAAAGAAAAACCAAATAACAATAAGTAATAAAACGGTTGTTATCCTCATCTTACAGTGCGTATCTCACTCAATCTGTAATCTGACCCCAGCTGGACGACATTTACGGCATATTACATTGCCTCAGGTGTCCACATCGGAAAGGGGGTCCTGGCAAACTGTTTTTCCTTTTCAGTTTGAAAAATACAGTAACAGCCATGGTCTAAAATGTTATATTATCTTTTTTAATTAATTTTAATATTTTACACATAATTTATTTAAAATAGTTAAAATCTTAATCAGGCTACACAATTTAATTTTAATGAGAAATATTCATTCACGAACAGGCTAATAAACTTATTTTTACCAGTAACTAATTAGCCATCCCTGTATGTGATTTTAATTAAACGTAGTAAGAAATGGTGAATATGAATAAAAATCTTTGTAAAATCTGATTAATTTTTTAAAAATAATAACATTAAAAATAAGTGGAAACATTTGAGCATTATAAATTTTTAAGATAAGTGGGTTTGGAGAGGATAACATTTTTCTTAGAAATAAAACTAATATGAAATATAATATTATGAAACCAGAGTGAAATATGAAGCATACGATAAAAACATAATCACTTGTGTTATTTTTTAAACTATCGTCATTTAGTTTAAGATATTTTTAAGAATAATAAAGCGTGTGTTATAGTTACGAATTATAATTCTCGTATGATATCATTTTATTAATTTAGCGATTTTTTCTTTAGAAATAATACTATAAAAAGAATAGTAGTTAAAAAGTATTTCTGTTATTTGACACTTCCTTATCCATCTAGACTACATAATCGAGAATATCGAATGTAGCTTAACTTATTAAATTCCTCATTTACACTTGCTTTTCATAAATCATAAAACGTTGTATATTTTCACTGTCCAGTTGTTTATAACATGGTTTTTTTTTTTAATTTTAATGTTAAGCATTCCTAATATTGAAATTCTACGAACCTATTTATGATATTTTATAAGACCATTATGTGTTACTATTATTAATTATGGATAATGAACTGGGGTAATAGGTTTTTTAACAAAAGTTTCTGCTAATATTGTTAGAAACAGCATACAAATATTGTTTATAATATAGAAGAGAGTATGGGCAGAAGATTACAGTTCATACCTCTGTAATCTTCTGGATTTCAGTGGCACCTTATAAATTTAGAACCTAATTATTTATAGCCCAGTAGGACCGTAGCAATAACGTTACTTAGCTAATTACTTGTAATAATGTAATGAGAGAGCTAAACAAACAGTGGTGGAAGAGAGCCAGAGTAACATTGGACCATCACACCCCTGCACTGCAACAATGTATGGTTGTCATGGATGTATGGGGGACATTACGTCACATATCTTAAAAGTAGTCAAGCTTAACATTATATAATCTAATCACTATTGGATATTTACAAAATAATAAAGGCAAGACAATAAATATTGGCAATAACTAATAATTATTCAGGATAATACTTATATTTTTACAACAAAACTCTGTTGCAAAAGTTGAGAACAGAAGGCAGAACAGCTTTATTATTATTATTATTTTTATAACATTTAAACTAAATTAAAAAAATAAATAAGTTTTTATTTTTGTTTATTTTTTGAATTGTTCATATTCCATATAGTATTAAATATTGTTTATTATTTATTTGTTTATTTCCATTTTGTTAATATTTAATGCTTTCAGGCTCACGTGGAGTTAGGACTACCAGTCGTGATCAAGAAGGAAGTTTTAAACAATCAAAAAGTTAATTGAGATAAACTCCAAAATGAAATAAAAATTAGGATTACAGATACAAAAAAATTTAAATTTTTTGAAAAAATTGACTTTTATAATGAAAAACAAGTGTTTTTTTGTTTCCTTTGACTATGTTTCCTCGGTGTTTGTTGATTTGTTTATTTATTTTTGTTTTGTTTGTTAGTTATTTTAAGATTACTCATATATTAAATATATTTCATTATGATAAAATTAGTTGATCTCTCAAATAGCTATATGCTAAAGATATTAAAAAACACTGAAATGTAAGATCAATTTAAGAAATCATAAATGATTTTGAATAGAAAAAAATTGTTATTATTTATAGTCAAGCACATTTTGTGTTCGGCGTGGGGACGGTTAAACGTCTACACACCACCACATGGACCTATGTTCATTGAACCAATGAGCATGTCGTACAATATTTTTCAGAGTATTACAAACATATTTCTTTTTTTTCTTTTTTTATAAGTAGAAAAATGGTCCAATCAATTATCTAAAAGGAAGAATATTCCTATGAAAATATAACAACGAAAATATTTTCGTATGAATACGCTTCATAACTTTGTTGCCTACGTAAGATTGTTTCCCTGTATATAACATTACCAAAACTCATCTAAATTACATATATGTTACGATATAAGCACTTTATATATATGCTTAACATTCCTCAACTTTAGTTGTACGTTTGAATCAAACTAAACATAAACCCTTAGTAATACATAAATAACATCACATATAAATACATATCGTCATAAACACTATGGACTTTCTAATTAAATCTAACTCCTATTAATTTTATAAATAGTAAATTCATCACTATATTACATTGAAACATCAATTGATCCACTAGTAATTCATTTTCTTAGTTCTAAAATTACTTTATTACTGAAATAATAACTAAACATTGGGTAGAATCTATTAAAGAACAGAGAGCCAATTTCAAGATTACGCAATTGTGAGTTCCTGAAACTGTAAAGAGAACTCGTTTTCCGTAATGTGGTTGGACAATCAACTTAAATGGTTGAAGTACTCTAAAACTTAATCTAGGTAATGTTGTTTGCTATCAGTTGTTAAATTAGATATTACACAATTTATGAATGCATAAAATTTTATAATGCATTAAAAAATGTTCCTTAGTTACAATTAAAAAAAAACTATTTTATAAATTAAATTCTTTAGTGTAGATTTAAATCTACCACAATTAATAACAAATATACTTTAAGTTTATTTTATAACATTGGTTGAGAAAACGAAAATTCTCATATATATTTGGTCTCTTAATAAAAACGAAAACATTAATTATTGGGAGAAATAAAAATAATTCCCTAGTACAGCTAATTATTTACAATATAAGTCTTCCCACATGAAACATTAAACATTTTCTATTCATCAATGATACTTTTATCGTTTGTGAGCTTATTCTTGAAAATACAATTCGAAACGTTTTAATAAGGATAAATAAGTACATCTACCGAAACAATCTTATTTTAGTTAAACATATTTATCATGATCAAGGGGAAGTCTTTTATTATTAAATATTTCCGTTATGTAATGAATTTCCATCAGAATTTACCATCAATTGTATTTTTACTTAATCTTTATAAAAATAAATGTTTTAAAATTAATCATAATTAGTCAATAGTAAGCAAATGTTGGATCATACTTAACATGAAGCTCCACATGTGATATCCTGGACTAGCTGAAAGTGTTTGAAGAAGCTCTCCACACAACTTTAACTAATTCAAATATAAGTTTAGTTTGCTCAAACTATTTGCATTAAGCTCCACATGCGATATCCTTGGTCTAGCTGAAAGTGTTTGAAGAAGCTCTCCACACAACTTGAATAAACTCAAAGATAAGTTTAGTTTGCTCAAACTATTAACATGAAGGTCCACATGCGATATCTTGGAATAGCTGAAATTGTTTGAAGAAGCTCACCACACAACTTGAATAAACTCAAAGTCTAGGTTTACTTTGCTCAAACTATTTACATGAAGGTCCACATGCGATATCCTTGGTCTAGCTGAAAGTGTTTGAAGAAGCTCTCCACACAACTTTAACTAACTCAAATATAAGTTTAGTTTGCTCAAACTATTTACATTAAGGTCCACATGCGATATCCTTGGTCTAGCTGAAAGTGTTTGAAGAAGCTCTCCACACAACTTGAATAAACTCAAAGATAAGTTTAGTTTGCTCAAACTATTTACATGAACGTCCACATGTGATATCTTGGAATAGCTGAAATTGTTTGAAGAAGCTCTCCACACAACTTGAATAAACTCAAAGATAAGTTTAGTTTGCTCAAACTATTTACATGAAGGTCCACATGCGATATCTTGGAATAGCTGAAATTGTTTGAAGAAGCTCACCACACAACTTGAATAAACTCAAAGTCTAGGTTTACTTTGCTCAAACTATTTACATGAAGGTCCACATGCGATATCCTTGGTCTAGCTGAAAGTGTTTGAAGAAGCTCTACACACAACTTTAACTAACTCAAATATAAGTTTAGTTTGCTCAAAATATTTACATTAAGCTCCACATGCGATATCCTTGGTCTAGCTGAAAGTGTTTGAAGAAGCTCTCCACACAACTTGAATAAACTCAAAGATAAGTTTAGTTTGCTCAAACTATTTACATGAAGGTCCACATGCGATATCCTTGGTCTAGCTGAAAGTGTTTGAAGAAGCTCTCCACACAACTTGAACAAACTCAAAGACTTAGTTTAGTTTGCTTAAACTATTTACATGAAGCTCCACTTACGATATTCTTTAACTTACTAAAAGTGTTTGAAAAAGCTTTTCACACAAGTTTAGCTAACTCAAAGACTAAGTTTATTTTTCATGAATATTGTATTAATTTACTTTTTCAAAATACATGATTATTTGTACATATAATTTTTTAAACAAACATTTAAATTTGACTATTTTAAAAACAATGAAATAAATCAATACTAATACATCCAAGCAATTAATTACAGAAAATGTAATTCTTGGAAATGGTAACTGAAAATAATATGTCAACCAACTGTTTGTAAGCAAGAGAAACAGTTGGTAAAATATTTTACTTGGAATATTTCATTGTTATAATGGATAGTGCAATAATTACACTGGTTCAACATTTAGAACAATATATATTTTACCAAATAATTTTGGATTAGGTAAATTAAAAACTCGGTACTATACCAAGCAGAACAGAGTAAAAATAGAGTATACTTTACAATAACTAAATCTTTTTGCTTTTCCAGTTTGCATAATACATGCAATTTAATTTTTGTATACATCATGTATATAAAGCTGCAAATAAAATACGTTTTTTATTTTACAAAAATAAATTGTAGCTTCCAAATAACAATGAAAGTTTTATTTTATGTATGACGTAGGATCCAAAATTATACCTACATTCTAATCCACTATAACTTCTTCTCTTGATTATCTACTTTTAACAAAAGTGTTAAGTAAATGCATATATAATTTTTACATATCTTATCCTTGGATTTTTTAAATTAATTAAATTTTAAGCAAAGGTTGCTTCTTGTAATTGCATTTTTGACGATTGAAGTTTTTTTATATTGCCTTTAAATGTTCGGTTCTACTTAACTTTATTATCCACTAAGGCAAATTATGTTTCTATATCCATAAGTATATAGAACTGAGTGCATACATTCCTAAAAAAAGGTGTTAAAATGTTATATCTCGTTGATGATATTTAACGGTGAGAAATATATCAGTACGTATGATGTAAATGTTTACCTTCTTTAGCTTGCTATGTGGTATACTAAGGTATTTTTATAATCTTTTCTAATATTATATATTTTGTCAAAAAGCATACTGTATTTTGTTTATTTATTTACTTTTTATTAATTCTTTAGACACTGATCATCAAGATATGGGCGAATATGGATTTCAAATGAGTGTAGATGAACGAGTGTAGTCATTGTTACTATCTGAGTTCGACTTAGCTCAGAAAGGACTATTTATTAATAGCCCAATAGCCATAGCAACTATGGGACCTACAGCTTTACGTGGAATCCGAACCACGTAGTGTTGGTCTGATTTTCAGCTAACTGACAAGTCTGACACTCAGTTCTATCACCTACACAACATCTGATCTTAACCACCATCCAACATGGACACTCCAGACTTCTCTAGTAGTGTCTATTCGATGGCAACCATTGAGAGGCTGCCGTGTCGGTATTAACAGGACCGAGCATGGAACCTATTACCTACAATCTCCCAAAAACATTGTCCCCAAGTAACTGGATTACAGCACTGCGCCACCAGTGCCGACCCGTTTTATTGCAGAGCTTACATAACATGGAGTGGCCTAATGCCAATTGCCACAGCTATCCTGCCGGTCGAGTAGAAATAATTTAGTAGGCGTACGTGTATAAACCCAAAACAAACATATGGATTACGTGGCTGTGGTAATTCATTATTCATTTATGCCACGTTTTGTACCGTTCCAATGGTCAAATATAAGTTAAATTCTCTCAACACTAAGTCTCTGTCTAAAATAGATTATATATATTTAAATGGCCTAGTAAAATGGAATTCTATATAAAAAAAATATAGAAAGTGTTATCTATATAGTTGAAACCTGACAATGTACGTAATAGGCTGTTTTTATTTGCTAATTTGAACTATGTGAAATCAACAGTAATCAACAAATAAATGGATAATAGCAAGATGATGAAGCCTACTGGCTAGTAAAGTACAACAAACCAACAACAAATAAAATTCACTATAACATTAAACAACATCAATAAACAAATAAGAAACAGCTGTAAAAACAGTTATTGATCAGAATTAACAACTAAATAACAAATAAACAATATCACTAAATATATATTGTAAGTAAGTATAAAAAAATAGCACAAGATATTCGTATAGATAACGAACGCAAATATATAATACACGCAAAAATTAATAATAACAAACATTTGTCAGTATTAAACACAATAATACTGTTTACCTTGGAACGTAAAAAGGCCAAAACTCTACAGCTATCAATGTAATTATTCAGATAATAAGAAATTATAAAACAGTATAGCTAAACAAAAACAGTATAAAATGAAAAAGGAGACAAATATATGCAATAATATTAATTACAACTAATTGACGAGCAGAGTAATCTTTTACCTAAAAGAAGATACAGACAGAACTCAACTCTACTACTTGTCATACTTCCAAACTGAAATCTAGCCAAGCCACTACTGTGTATTTAGTAGTGGATTAGTACTGGGATATCCGAATGAAAACAGTCATTAACCTCGTTTCTCGGGGGATACACAAGTCAACCCATGTCAGAATAGCATAGCAATACAGCAAACTAAACATTTAGGCCTTTCAACTTGAACACGAATACCAGATCGAGAAGTACATGACGATGTTGAAGACGTAGCAGACAGAACTACTGTTTGAGCTCCAGTGTAGGAGTTTCTAAGTAGATAAAGCCTAGATGAACTCCAAGCATCCTCAATAAGTGAACCTTAACTCTGCTTAACAGTTTTATGATGCCTGATTGGTAAGGATTCCAGATTACAGTTCCATATTCTAGTGATGGGCACACTAGTGACCGGCACAGCACCAGCAAGGTTTTAGGTGAAGTTCACTGTTGATCACAACCACAAAATACAGATGGATTAGATGATTGTTCAATCAAACAAAACCATTAAAGAATCAAAATCAAAAGAATCAAACAATCAAAATTCCCTAACAAAGAAAGTGGGCTAAGGATATTGTTTACTCTCTTAGACTTAGGGATTAAAACCTTGTCAAATATTAGGCAACTTTCTACCATTCCCAAAAATATAGTCTATTATTTTGGAAAATAAAATAAGATTACAGACAGGACCATGGTTCTAGGTTCGTAAGAGAGATAGTTCAAGCGAGATTGTGAATATCCCTCACCATACTTCTCATACGTCTATTGTGTACAGACCGGGCCATGGTTTTAGGCTCGTAAGAGAGATAGTTCAAGAGAGATAGTGAATATCCCTCAACATACGTCTCATACGTCAATTGTGTACAGACCGGGCCATGGTTCTAGGCTCATAAGAGAGATAGTTCAAGCGAGATAGTGAATATCCCTCACCATACTTCTCATACGTCTATTGTGTACAGACCGGGCCATGGTTCTAGGCTCGTAAGAGAGATAGTTCAAGCGAGATAGTGAATATCCCTCACCATACTTCTCATACGTCTATTGTGTACAGACCGGGCCATGGTTCTAGGCTCGTAAGAGAGATAGTTCAAGCGAGATAGCGAATATCCCTCACCATACTTCTCATACGTCTATTGTGTACAGACCGGGCCATGGTTCTAGGCTCGTAAGAGAGATAGTTCAAGCGAGATTGTGAATATCCCTCACCATACTTCTCATACGACTATTGTGTACAGACCGGGCCATGGTTCTAGGTTCGTAAGAGAGATAGTTCAAGCGAGATTGTGAATATCCCTCACCATACTTCTCATACGTCTATTGTGTACAGACCGGGCCATGGTTTTAGGCTCGTAAGAGAGATAGTTCAAGCGAGATAGTGAATATCCCTCACCATACTTCTCATACGACTATTGTGTACAGACCGGGCCATGGTTCTAGGCTCGTAAGAGAGATAGTTCAAGCGAGATTGTGAATATCCCTCACCATACTTCTCATACGTCTATTGTGTACAGCCGGGCCATGGTTCTAGGTTCGTAAGAGAGATAGTTCAAGCGAGATTGTGAATATCCCTCACCATACTTCTCATACGACTATTGTGTACAGACCGGGCCATGGTTCTAGGCTCGTAAGAGAGATAGTTCAAGCGAGATTGTGAATATCCCTCACCATACTTCTCATACGTCTATTGTGTACAGCCGGGCCATGGTTCTAGGCTCGTAAGAGAGATAGTTCAAGCGAGATAGTGAATATCCCTCACCATACTTCTCATACGTCTATTGTGTACAGACCGGGCCATGGTTCTAGGCTCGTAAGAGAGATAGTTCAAGCGAGATTGTGAATATCCCTCACCATACTTCTCATACGACTATTGTGTACAGACCGGGCCATGGTTCTAGGCTCGTAAGAGAGATAGTTCAAGGGAGATTGTGAATATCCCTCACCATACTTCTCATACTTCTCGATCGTCGGCACTTGTGCGAAAATCGCCGACGATCGATATAATGATCGTTCATAGTCGCGCTAAAACCGCCGACGATCGCTATATCGATTGTTCAGATTTTTTTTTTTCATGTCTTTAATATTAATCAAAGTTAATGAAATTTGGCACACTCTTTCTATAGTATTTAAGAAACATAAAGAAATATGTTTTAACCTCTTTGGATTTTTTTTCTATGCATTATACTCTATGGAACCAAAGTTGTTTTTGTTTGTTGACTCAGTTCATCCATTCAGTGTGTTTGTGGTTTGTTTACAAATTGTATGTAGACCCTGTAAATATAAAAAAGTGGGCTTATTTTATTAGTTTAGTAATATTAGACTGTTGTATAAGTTTTTTGTGCAATTTAATACTTTTTATGAACTTCAAATGAAAAATTGTGTTACCATGGTAACATGTGATTTTTCTCAAAATGTAAATATCTGGAAAATGCAACATAACATCTGTATATATCAAGGTAAATTCTTCAAATTTTGTGTATGTGCTAACAATTAAATGTTTTATAAGATAAAATACTAACATATGCGGTGGTTTGATATTTATGGTATGTTATGATACTACAAACTACAAAAATTTATAAAAATAAAAAAATAAATACGGTACAACCCCTGGGTAATAAGTTTGAACGAATATTATAACGAATTTCCAGAAAACTCCAGGAGAAGACGTAGATAGCGGGCCCCAGGTACCTCGTACAGGATCGCCGACGTGATATTCGTATTCAGCGACCTCAAAAACCCCTGGGTAATAAGTTTGAACGAATATTATAACGAATTTCCGGAAAACTCCAGGAGAAGACGTAGATAGCGGGCCCCAGGTACCTCGTACAGGATCGCCGACGTGATATTCGTGTTCAGCGACCTCAAAAACCCCTGGGTAATAAGTTTGAACGAATATTATAACGAATTTCCGGAAAACTCCAGGAGAAGACGTAGATAGCGGGCCCCAGGTACCTCGTACAGGATCGTCTACGTGATATTCGTGTTCAGCGACCTCAAAAACCCCTGGGTAATAAGTTTGAACGAATATTATAACGAATTTCCGGAAAACTCCAGGAGAAGACGTAGATAGCGGGCCCCAGGTACCTCGTACAGGATCGTCTACGTGATATTCGTGTTCAGCGACCTCAAAAACCCCTGGGTAATAAGTTTGACCGAATATTATAACGAATTTCCGGAAAACTCCAGGAGAAGACGTAGACAGTGGGCCCCAGGTACCTCGTACAGGATTGCCGACGTGATATTCGTGTTCAGCGACCTCAAAAACCCCCGACTATGAAAATTGAACTCATTTCCATGAATATTTTCCGAGTTGTGAATTTTATTTTTTTTATCACTTTGAGATGCATTTTTGAGAATGCACTTTTAGCCTGCAATAATGCAATTTTCATCTGCACCACATAACGAAGGTTCAAAAAGTTTGCTGAAGCTTTCCCGAATCGAATGCAAAAAGCTGCATTGAGATCCGTCTTACTTTAAAAAATTGGTAGGTATATTGCTTTATTTCCTCGCCTATAGTTTAAATATAGAAATTAAAAGTTTAATCAAATGCATTTTTCTCAAAACTGTCTTTCAATATATAATAGTTTTATGTTTAAAGGACAGTATCTAATGTTAGCATTTAAGACCAAGCTATAGCAAATATTAACAATTTAACACTGTAACATTTTATCTAATTTTATTTGTTATAGATTTGCTGCACATCTAATTGTACTCTTAATCATACTTCATAGCACATTTTACATACAAGGTTTGTGTACACGCAAGATAACAGTTTACAAATAACTATATTTGAATGATTATTGATAGATAAATATTTATCAATGTTATCCATCACAGCCTAACATATTGTAATGGCTCCTCATAATGTACTTATGAAATTGTTAAATTATAAAACTGTTTATGCAGGTAAATTAACAAAATAAAGAAGATTTTAGGAGCATATACAAATGTGATAAGTACAGATTATAATATTAGCAGTCAAGAACCAGCTGTGACGTTTGTAATTTTTATAATTAATGTCATCTGTAAGTATCAATAAATTATGCCACGATAGTTTTTTTTTTTTTTTTTTTAGTTTTAACTTTGTACTATATTGTGAAAGCATGGTACACTATTTAAAACGTGTTAATTGGAGTAGCGCATGGAATGTATAACTGCTTAATATAGGGTTTTGACAGGGATGTTTTCCATAATTTTTTATATGCCGTAGTGTAATAAATAAAAGAAATACTTATTTCCCATCCCATTACCCTCATTACCTATATGTTAGTATACACCAATCAATGTAACCAACCACTAACACACTTAACTAGTCATCTACCTTCCTACCTATGAACCCTTCCGTCCTTCTATCTAATTAGCATATTATTTGTCCATATGTATATCAATTCAACTGTATTTGAAAACTACAAAACCTTGTAGTACAGCAAATAGTGCACAGTAATTCTAAATAAAAATAATTATTATTTCAAATATACAAAATGTTAATATCCTAACACACGTTTACACTAAGTAAAAAATTAATCACTATGTGAAACTAAACTTTCATCCCCATACCTATCCATCTATCCAACATAGTAATGTTGTAGTACATATAAGGCACAGCTGATTTAAAAATAAAAATCGTCATATTTCCCTTATTGAAAATCAACGAACTATTGATATACTATTATATATTATGAGGAGAGATTGTAAATACAGAAATTGGCCTTTTCCTTTTAGTTGAATGTATAGTGTAAACAAGGGACATATGATTGCGTCCGAAAAGATTTACCTGTGATAATGCACATAAAAGACTCAACAGGATTTTCTCGTCACATAGCTTCATAGTTGTGCCTCTCTTTTACATGTTGCTGTCTGTTTCTGACAAGTGACAGAGTACCCTGGCAGTGTAACGTTTATAAATAAACACTACTTTCTACAACACGCTCTCTTATATTCTGGTAATCACAAAATTGTAATACCACATACACATAAAAGACTCAACAGGATTTTCTCGTCACATAGCTTCATAGTTGTGCCTCTCTTTTACATGTTGCTGTCTGTTTCTGACAAGTGACAGAGTACCCTGGCAGTGTAACGTTTATAAATAAACACTACTTTCTACAACACGCTCTCTTATATTCTGGTAATCACAAAATTGTGATTACCAGATTAAGAATGTTTAGTTCTACATATACTTTAAATAAATTTATTATTTGACACCACTTTAATAAATATATTTCTTTACTTTGTTATAAATCGTATAGCACAATGTGTAATCTAATTAATGTAGAAATAGAAACATGACAAAAATGTTTTACAAATGCTCTTTATATACAAAATAAGGGACACACCTGCACGCTTCACGTGCCACCACGTCACGAGCACAGTGATTGACGGCATCGAAATGTACTTTATTTGCACTCTATTTATAATATAATAAACAACCAGTTTTATTACTAAGCCTATTTCAAATGTTATAATTTTATTTAACGGCTGATGATAACATAAACACAGACAGACATGTATTCGCTCTTTTATAATTAACTTGATATTTTACTGTGCTGCTCTATGTTTAAGCTAACAAATTATTTGGACCATTTAAAATTTGTTTATGTCACCAGCTGGTAAATTAAAATGTATCTCCATAAGAATGGTGCCTTGTAGGACAAAAACCTAAGGGAATTTCAAAAATCTAGCTCCGTTATGAGTTAGAAATCAAAATTATCTTTTGAATAGAAGAATTTCATCAACAGCGGTCAATTGATAAGTTCAGGAAATTAGTGAACTAAATGACCCGATTGTTTTAATAAAGAGAATGTAAAATACGGGTTTTTTTTGACACGCCAGTTTTCAATTGGGAATACATAAAATGCATGTTGTCTACAAAATTTAACTTATTGAACATTTCACAGTGCAATTTACTGGTTTAAACTACACCAAAAAATTCCAAAATATTTAACTATAATAACTAATTTCGGCTGAAAATATTCTTGGCAGGTCTCGTGTCAAGAACCTGTAACACGTATAGCACAACCTATATAATAAATTGTATAACAAATTTGCTATACACAACAAGCATAACAAATTGTTGTGAACATTTAGCAATTAATTGGAGTAACTCTAAAAGGTTCATGCTTAAATAATTTCTTAAATAGATGTAATATTTTTCGTTTTGTGACGAAAATAACAAGGATAACAAAGGTTTAAATATAAATAGTAAAATTGTAAATGTAGTAATAATGCTATCACCGATATCTGGTTAATAAATGTTTTTTGTTTATGTTATTTCAAGTCTTACTGTACGTATATTCATCGATTGGAATGAAAATAACATATTAAGTACAAATCAATTCAAATACCTATATTTGTAGTACCGTTATTTGCATCTAACATACTTTAAATGGCTTATGAAATAAACAATCAACATGCACTTGGATCAATAAAGGTGGATTCCGCTAAACAAAAACGTGAATATTGAATATTGAATGTTTAAAGCCTTATATAACAAGTATAAGTAGAAGAATTTTGTAGAAGACTTACTGTCTATCAATAAAATGCAATGCCTTATGTTAGTGTTTTGAAATTAATTTATGTAGTACTTTTGGTAGAATTGTATTAACAATATCTTCTATAAAACAATATTAAAGGTGATAGTCAAAACAATATTTTACTGCACTTTTAATAGAAAACGTACTTTATTCAAATATTTTAAGGTTAATAAGTCATTGACTGCCAGTATACAATACAAATAATATATTTACTTGTTTTGTGGTTTTCTTTTCTTTTCCTTTCGGATGATAAACCTCAAATCTCAAAATCGTCTTCCAAACTTTCAGATAGAAATAAAATGGTTCTATGAGGTAACCCTTGGGGCCATAGTTTGTGAGTTATTTTTATTCCCAGACAGATTTTGAATTATGAATAGCTTTTATTTAACATTGAATAAACAAGTAAAATTGAGGAGCAACGATATTTTACAGTTGAAGTTTAAACTGGCCATTCCTGGAATAATTATTCACAAGTTACTACTGTAAAATGTAATCACCATTTAGATTTTATACATTTTGTGTATATAGAATTACATCATTTATCGTAATTCGTTGCATATTTACCATGTAAGATGAAAGATTGCAAACATTTATTTTCGTATTTAAATTACGATCAATTTTTATTTATTTCAACTTAGCAAATGGCAAAGTGTCCTTAAGTGTACTTCTGAAGTTATTGAATATAAAACCTTTAAATGTGGAATTGCCTAATAAAGAGGAATTTAGCAACACGATAAATATGTAAATTGTATTCTGACAATTATATTTAAATAGGTAGATATTTTTTACTTAATACTTGAATACTAAAATTATTAGTTATTTTTTATATCGTAAATTACATATAATAACATATTACTTTTTCCTCGATCAAAATTAATTACTAATTTTGTATACAATAATTATGTAGGGATATGCTGCAGTGTTATGACACTGCAATTACTATCTGTATGAAACAAAGTGAGATAATTATAATCACAACATAAAATATTGCTGCTTGACATAAATTAACATATATATGACAGTAAAAACGTTGTTCATCTTTGCAATAAATTATATTTGAAGCCTTAAAGTAGTTTATTACAGAAGCAAGGAAACTAGAATATGCTCCTATTTTTTACGGCGTCCTGCTCGTGCAGATTACCTTAATGTATAATTTTATCGTCGGATAGAATATTTATTTTTTTTAATATAGTAATACGGATAAAAATAGGTGCATATGAACCTGCTGAGATTATTACGAATTATGTAAATGTTGCAACAAAGAAGTCTTTTAATATTTTTTTTTAATATAAATACTACTCTCCCGTCAGTTTTCATTGATTCATTCTGATTTTAATAAATAAATAATTTTTAACGTAAACTACAAAATTTGTAAGTATGTATAGGTTAAAGTTTATTATACTGCTAGCTAAAATATTTATCACTGTAATAGATTAAAACTGTCAAAGTTTTCCTCAGCAACAATTAAAGTTTGAAAAGTAGTTTAAAAATTATGAACATTTCACTATAATTTTAAAGAATATGATGTGATAATATAAAGAAATCTCATTTCTTGCAAGTTTATTTTGCATGGTATATAAACTAAAAACAAGATTCTACTTCCGATTTAAACGCGGTGCCTCAAACCGGGCTGGCCATTAAAACACAGTATTTTCAAATCATTGGAAATAAAACAATACACTTACTAACATTTACCTATTGGATGAGAAAATATTTCTGTGTTTTTTCCTTAAATTTATGGAAAATATTGTCTTAACTTCGTTTTAAGATAAATTTTTATAGAACCTTTTGTTTGTGCAAAGATATTTGACACTAAAACTAAAATTACGAAATGTTGTAAACATGGTAGGAAAGTACCTAATTTTAAATATAAACACATCCTTTTAATTTCAAATACAATATAACTTGACAATCTTCTAATTAGTTACAAATAATATTTTACTTTTTAAAAATGCTCAAAATTACTTTTTTATATTTTAAAACATCAGTTTTCAATGGTTATGTATTTTTGGGATTGTTTTCATATTTTTTATCTAACTTAATAGGCTATACATTATTCTTCCTCTAAGTATGCTATGTTTCAGCCTCTAATCTGAAGCAATATTCATACATAAATAATCATTACCAATATTAACATTTGCTCATTTTATAAATAAAAGTGTATTTGGTTCATCACATGTTATTTAAAATAATAAATTTATAGTAACATTTTAATATAAAAATGTTCTCTTCAACATTTATTTTGTACTCATGATTTTAAAATGTTCATTATGAAATCATATGTGTAATATTTTTTATAACCTCTGGTCAACTATGTTTTCTGTAAGTGTTCATTTTGTCAATAAAAATTTATATTTGAAATCTGTTTCAGATCAGAGGCTGAAATATAGCTGTATTTTTTAATGTATAAATTATTTATTTGGATACTGATTTGTTTAGTAGATTTGATTTTTGTACATAAGAAAATATTTGTTATTTTTTTCATAAAATTTAAAAGTTTTTTCACTATAACATTTCTCCATTATAAACCCCATATAATACGCTAATAAAGTATTCAAACTTAAAGTATAATTTGCATTTTGTTTAAAAACTTATCTATTACAATATTCAACAAGAAAATTCGGAAGGCGCTCTTTCATTATATTTATGTATTTATTAATTTCATTCATTTCAACAATTTATCACTATATGAGTTGGATTTGGCATATACATTAGTAAACATCTATTTAGAACGCCTTATTTTTAAATGTTTTATCGCGGAATACAACTCATAAATATAAAGTAGTAAAAATGTTTTTTAAAGGGATTTGTTACCAAACAATTATGCTCTTCAAACATTTAAGACTACATTTTTCTATATACAACTGAAGTTAAAACGTTATTAATATTATTAAGTGTTTTGGAGATTGTAGGCAATAGGTTCCATGCTAGGTACTCTTAATATCGACACGGCGACCGCTCAATGGTTGCCGTCAACGTAGACACTACTAGAGAAGTCTGGAGTGTCCGTGTTGAATGGTAGTCAAGGTTCAGGTGTTGTGTAGTGGAGAGAACTGAGTGTCAGACTTGTCAGTTAGCTGAAAATCAGACCAACACTACGTGGTTCGGATTCCACGTAAAGCTGTAGGTCCCATAGTTGCCCTGGCTATTGGGCTATTACTAAATAGTCCTTTCTGAGCTAAGTCGAACTAGATAGTAACAATGACTACACTCGTTCATCTACACTCATCACACTCATTCACTCCTCATATTCACCCATATCTCTAAGATCGGCGTCTTACATATGAATAATAATTTAAAACGTTCGAAAGAACTTTTCATTTATTACGTGTGTTAATTTTGTGAAGTATTGTGATATCTTGGCGTATACCGAGTAAAACTATAATCAAGTAATCAACCAACTTGTTAATGCAGGTATTAACCAGGCCGGAGGAGATTAGGAACTCAGCCTAAGCTGATTAAGTCATTAAGTTAAAATATCAAGCTACAATATGGGCTTGAGGCGGCTCCTCTAAAGTGCTTTATATCTGACGGAGTATGCCACTTCACTTTTACTATCCGAAAACCACAATTAAATTATAACAAATATTAGTGACATCAAATTAACTGTGAGAAAAAAATGAAATTATAACATTTTTTATATTAGTTTTGTTTGAATATATAAGGTATAAGTAATTTTAAAAGTAAATTGTGAATCAAACCTAATGATAAAGGAGCGTTACATAGGGGTTTTTTGCAGGCTTTTTTCATGAGGTCTCCTTGGAACTCAGTACCCGTTGGATGATGGGTTTGTGGCCACCTTAAGTATGTCTATTGGGTAGGTGGATGTGAACCGTAAATAATTTACAAATTGTAATTGCTTTTCCAATTGAATGTTCACTAAGGTTAGACTTTCGTTTTGTAAATAAATGTATAAAAATCAATACATACTAAATATTGATTTTCAAACGTTTACATAAATTTCTATATATTTGTATATGCCTTGACTAGAATGAAAGTATTCAATAAGTAGAAACTTTTACGTTTAAAATAAAATTTGAATTTTATTAAAAGTTTGTAGGCCAAATTTAATAAAGATGTTAAAAACAGAAAGTTTTTAAAACTTAAAGAAGAGGATTAACATTTAACAAACCCTAGAATTGTGATATAGATAGGTTTAATTAAATATATATATAAATATTTATTTATTTCTACGTTATAATAAGAAAACATAAATTAAAATTAAATTTCAGAACACAATTGTTTGTTTTATTTTACCTGAGAAACTCACTCACGGCTAAAAGAGCAAGAGTACCGAACATCCCTCTTACATTCTCCCTCATGTTAGGAACAACGACTTCCGCTTGTTGTACATCGCAAGGTAATTTGAAAGGACTTCCGTTTTGTAGATCCGGGTTGGGTTGTGGAGTGGTCTTATACTACTATGACATCTTATGTTGTATAACGGTTCAGTTTTACTTTAAAAAAGACAATTGAGATTACAAATAACGTAGTACCGTATAATTTTTATTTATAGGCAAAAAATCATAAAAATCATTTGATCAAAGCAACCTATTTTTACTAAAAAAAATTATTTATATAGCTATTATCTTATTTAAAAAATTTAACGTCTTAATTTCAAAGATTCGTAGTACAGCAAATTATAATATGATACATTTTAAACAAAATTATAACAGTTGTATTAATGATTTTTAATAACTTATATAATGGACAATTTGTGAAGAAATATAAAATTGTATTGCAAATTTATCCGTGATTTAAAATATTTTTTTTATCGAATCATATAAGCAGAACTATTGATAATTTTAAATAATGCTGTAACATTTGAATTTTATCACTTGAAAATAAATAACAAGTACTTAAAATTTTAAAAAGGAAACGTGCAACTAAATATCGGTAATATAAACCCAAAAATAATTAAAATTAAATGTAAGAATTTTTTTTATTTTACTTTAATTTCCTAAAATAAATAAAAATGAGAGTATATATACAAATAATGTAATATTGTGTATGGAAAGCTACTATATTAATCAACAAAATAGTACTAACCTGAATCGTACAATCACTTTTAATACAAATTATCAATTATTTTGGGATTATTAACCTCTATAGTTTAAATTCTAGAATAGAATATAATATTAGAATAGAATAATTTATTTCCTGCAAAAACATACTACAGATACAGTTTCAATTTAACATATATACAGGAATTTCTAACCATCGCTGCCAGTAAAGATGGTTAGTACATCAAAAATGTCTCTTTTACACCACTTTCTAGTGAGTCAGGCTCAATCAATGTTCATTTCATTCACACACTACCGGCGTATCTGTGGCAATTGATATACTTAATATTTAACTGAACAACATGACGTAATATAATTAAATCTGAACAAATCTTAGTATTAGTAATAAATAATCACAATAACAAGCATTTATCAATCTAACAAAAACATACAACTGAAATAACTTTTAAAAAACTACTGTAAAATATTTTTAAGGGTTTCAATATTGTCAAAAGTGAATAACCATTGTTTAATCATTTTTGAAAAGTATTCACTAACATTACATTTCCTAAGATCAGTTGGTAACTGATTAAATACTTTCGGTCCAACAAAGAGGAAACAGTTTTTAAAACAAGTTCTAACAATATTTGGTTGTCTGACATTATTCAATGCATTCTAAGCAGTAATTCTACGATATAAAAAAGATATACTATTTTACAGGATTGTATTACAAACAGTATAGAACACTCCATATTTACTGCACTGAAATCTTGAATTTTCATAAATAGCTCTCGTTCAAGTCATTTTAAGTTTGATAGTCATTTGTCATAAATTAGCAGGGAAATGTGTATTATTATCAAGGGTGATTTAAAGTGCAATTAAAGCTTCCTTTAAAACATTTAAATTATAAACGTAGTAATTACAGTGCTTAAATAATTACTTATATAATATATACAATGATGAAATTATAAGAAACAAATTATAAGCATTTAATTTTTAATGGTACGATATTAATTATTTTAAATCACAAAGCATTTTTAGATATTAAAAAAAGCTTTAAATCTTCTTTATTTTATTAAATTTAATTAGATAGGTAAACATTTTCGTCCGACAACACAAACAATTAGCTTTAACAGTTTTCAAATACTAGGAGACAGCATATAATCTATAAATAACAACTCTGGCCTAATTAAATATATATATTGCCGTAACGTAACCAAATGTATTAAAACAAAGGAATTCGTCACTCACTAGTTGTTTATACAGTCATAGATTTTTGCCGGAAATAAAATGACCATGTGTTTAACCTTAATTTAAACCTGTTATAGTAAACCTTTTACACGAGATTAACAATCTCAACACATTACCTTATACCATACCCACTCGCCCACCCATACACGTACAGGGATAATGACCCAACCACCCACCCATTCACGTACAGTGGCAATGACCCAACCACCCACCCATACAAGTACAGTAGCAATGACCCACCCGCCCACCCATACACGTATAGTGGTAATGACATTTTCATGGACATTTATGGAATGACTGTTCATGGTATGAACAGTTACTATCAAAGTAATGTTTAACCATTAACTATTTTAAGTAATTTTTGAATTAGATATGTCATACAATGAAATAATTAATGTGTTGATTTACTTTACTCATATTAGGCTCTCTCTAACTCTCAATTCACACGGTGGTAGATATGTAAATAGTGAAACTCCATGAGGTTGTAAAATACTTTGCCAATTAAATCGAAATAAAAACCCCTCTGACATGACGGTTGCAGAAAATTCACGTAAAAATTTGCGGCCGTGTTAACTGACCAATTAAGTTGAAAAAGTTATATATGATTTCATGTACATAATTATTTACTTTTTACTAGGTTTATAGTTCAATTTATACAGTAATCTAGTAAATTTGACTAAAAGTATTAATAAGACTATTAGACTGTTCATTGATAGTTTGTAATAGTAATAGTAAATGTATGTATTGTTTTCAGAAGTATAGTTTAGTTTCACAGGCAAAAATATTAAACACAACAAAAAGGTACAATTTATGAAAATAAAAAAAATAAACTTAAATAACTGAAGAAACACAATCTTAACTTAAGCGCTTAAATAAAGTACTCCAAATTATATAATACATTCTTGGTTATAATACAATAATATATAATACAGTTTAAATACAACGAGATATAGGCTAAATTATTAAACGTAAGATTTATTTGTATTCAAACAGATACATTCAAAAACCAAAACAAACCAAAGAAAACTTACATACTGAAACATGTGAAAAACAACTGTGACCCCAACAGACCGAGGGTCCAATTATGGGGGCCATATGAAAAAAAAATGATTAAGACCTGTACCAATTTTTAAAATCAAAGGATTGTCAACTCACTACTCTTCCAAACAATGCTTCTTTGAATACATTAATTTTAAAAAAGAAAAATCAATCCAAGAAGTGAATTTACATATTTCAATTAATTGAGGTTGAATTATCTAATTGTTCCAGCAACCCTTTAACGTATCAAGTCTCTACATGTTGCTCTGGAGACTGCCTGTGACATTTACACATCTACACTACCACCTATGGAATTTAACAATGTGATTGTCAAATTTAGAAAGGAGTAATCTAATGATTAAAATTAACTGCCTTGTCAACTTCCTTTAAGTGTCATATATTAGTGGTGTAGTGCTGTAACCCAGATACTTGGGGACTAAGTGTTATGGAGATCGTAAGTGATAGTTTCTTTCCTCATTTGTCTTAATACTAACATAGTCACCTCACATTGGTTGCAATCAACGTGGACAATTTTAATATCAACTAGAAAGTTTGGAGTGTCCGTTTAATGTGGTCCTCATGTTCCGGATGTTGTGTAGGGAAGATAATCGTATATCAGGCTTGTCATTAGCTGAAAATTAGACTAATACTACGTGGTTCGGATTCCTCGTAATGATTTTAGATGCCCTGACTACTGTACTGGGCATCTTAAGGACCGATTACAATTATGTATATACCTATAATATTTATAGAAATATATTTATATATAGAAATATTTATCTATAAATAAATAGATATTTCTAAGGAACATTTGACCTTAGATAGGATCTGTACTACACAGATTATCCATATTCATGCAACATTCATAAAACAATTATTTATTTTCACTCTTAAAATACCCAAAAGGTATATATTAAATCAAGTAAAACTGTTAAATCAGTACTATTAATAAATACATAAACAAGGATAACAATAAAAGTATAGCGCTTTTAAAGAGGTCCTAAGCGAAGTACTTAATTACATTAACTTCAAATACCAATATCTTTTAAGTGGCCTGGATTACATTACAAGAACAATGTCCAGTGGAGGATCGTAGGCATTAGAAACTTGCTCGAATCTCTGACTTAAGCCTGAGCTTGTTGGTCTGACTCAGCAACTTCACTTCACAATGACCATTTCAATACAAACTTTGCCTTAACATTAACAAGCTTATTGAAAATATTTATGTTTAAAGAATCATAAAAATCTACGTATCCAAGGAAAAGTTATAAAAATACCAAACCATAATTCATATGATAGCTTTACGTCCTTAGTTTACCAATGTACTTTAGTTGTATGAAATTTACATTTTCATTAAACTAACGTAGAAATATGGTATGCCTTTTAATATAGGTATGTGGTAAATTATGATAATATTGTCTACTTTATGCTAAAACGTAGAATTTTATAATTGACACTTTACACTTTACTTCTTTGAAAATAAACGTTTGAATTTAAAACATTATTACGTTAAATAATTACTTTAAGTACTTTTTTAATCAAAAATACAATTTACTCAAAAACTATGTTATGCTATGATCAAAAATTAATTTAAAATATGTAACAGAATAAATAATTTATATTTTTGTAAGTACCATAGTTAGTTCACTTATGTTCGAGTTATAGTGCCTTAACACCTGTAAATCAGCTGATTGTCACTTGAAGGCAATAAGAGTTAGTCAGTGTTAACTAGCTTTGTTGTAAAATGAGTTGGTGAAGGTCAAAAGCTTAAATAAATAACGGTTGAAATACAAAGTAATGGTACACACAATGGGCTGTTTGAAATTAGTTAATATTATTACTTTTTATTTACATACTTCTTGTTTATTAAAAGGGTTTAATGTAATCTTTTAACTAAAAATAAACAAATCCTTATCATGTACTATTTATTCGTAGTCCAAAAGCTAGGGAAACTAAAGAACCATAGGTTTGTTGTAGAATTTTAAATATGCCAAATGTGTCTTATTTTCGGCTAACTGGCTCAGTTATCAGACTTTGACAACAAGTAAACCTTGGTCACTACCCATTATGGACGAAGGCAATCATTGAGCGGTCGGTATTAGCATCTGAACTCTTACTACAACGTTGATGGAAACCCTTTGTAGTAAGACGTTTTTCTGTTTTTCACACGCTTATTTCAAACATTTAAAAAAATACCGTCTTGGTGTAAGAAAGAATGTGAGAACAATTTAAACAACACCTTGTTATCAAGCACCAGGGTTATGACACTACACCACAAGCGTGGTGGCTAAATCAATTTTGTAGTTACAATATTACTTCAACCACTAATTGCTTTATTAAAAATATTCGTATTGCCTATGACTATGTTTATTATTTTGAAAAGTAAAAAAGACCATAAATATTCGTAATACAAGTATAAAATTTACCTAATCATATGACAGTTGAGCTTTAATTAACTGTCATATGATTAGGTTTACATTATTGGTGGAAAATGGTTTATTTTTGTAAATATTGTTATCTTTGCAGTTGTTGAGTGAACAATCATAGAGATGAAACAAATGTTTTATTTTTTATAGGTTTTGTATTTAACATCTGTCTTTCTTTAAAGTTTCATTACATTTTCAATTTATATTGTAAATGTAACAGATTTATATACTAATAAAGCTTATTTAATATATATATATATATATATATATATATATATATATATATAATTATATATATATATATATAAATGTTGTTATAACATTGCTAAACACTCTAGTATATTTATATTGAATTAATAATTAATAGGACAGATTACTAAACTTGCACGAGGTTAGGGCATTACTGCACAACATGAATGTAGTCACAAATCACGAACTAGGTTTATTCTTCAGAAAAACAACTCAGGAAAGTTGGTGTGATCAGGGATTAATCTCCTGGATTACTTTTCATTCGCAAACAACAGAAAGCTGCTGATTCCGGAGTGATACATCAACTTTGGGAATTCCCAATAACAACGGTTTCGAAATCTTTTATCATCTGTCAAGACTTGATAATCATAAACTTGAAGAAAATGAGTTTATGAATCAAAGATTTTGAAAGTATAGTATATTTTTATTTACAAATTATGTAATTTAATAATTGTAAACCAGCCCAATTTTTAAAGGCCAACATAATACTAATAGATTTCGAATTTTACCTTGTTTATATTGTATTATTTTGCACTTAACGTTATTTGAATCAAAAGATGGTTCTTTATAACTAATTAGAAAGTGATATTGGAAAAATGTCTCTTCTTAATATGTAAAGGTGGATACAAACCCTTTGAAGTTTTTAGAACACACATATGTTTTTGTTTTTTTTAACACGTTTTGTCATTACAGTAATATAGCAGTTTTCTTAAAAATTATTTTGCTTAGCTGTGCCTTGTTATAAACTAAATTTAATATTTATACTGACAATCTTTCAGGATGGTGTGACAAAGGTCATAAAGGACAAGATTTTGATGTGAATCATACTTCTAAAAGCATGCAGTTGTAATCCATTTACTGAATCTCTCAACTTGACCTCAGAGCTCTCCTACAGCGAGTATTGGAACTTCAAGGATATTTGAAAATATATGGCCAACTATCGTATTTTTGCAATTTTTCACATTGTTGTATTCGTTGTACAATTGTTTTTTGTTAGTTATTTTATGTAGATATACAGTATATTGTTAGTTATTCTTTCCTTTTGTCCACAAATATATTTGTGCAAACAATGTGCTGAGTTAAAGAGTAAGTATTAAAGTTAATCTTATTTACCATCCTAAATATATATTCGAACCGATTTAGTAGAGATTTAGGTAGTTTGTTTTATAAAATTTCCGGTTCTACCTACAAGACCAGTTGGAAGTACGCCATAATCAATGTTGGCACGTAGCCTAGCTCGACTTGTTCTATGTGTGAAAGATAACAAACACTTGACTAAATTAGAGGAACAATGGAGCGTATAGAAAACTATTGCAGCTAAAAAGATAAAATTTGCACATAACATTTTGAATCAACATTTTAAAATGTTCCTGAAAAATTTAAAATAGTAATGCAATAAATAAAAAGGTCATTAATTGTATGGGAAAGAGAATTTAATAAGATTGTATAGGCTTACGAGGTATTTTCGGATTTCTCTGACATCTCCGGATAATTTTTCTGTTCGGGATGGTTGAGTCCGACGACCTAGAACAAATCTTCTTTCGCCATTGGTCGATTCTCCTTAGTTTTTTTTTAATCTTCCCCCCTTCTCCGACCGAGGTTATATAGGGAAGTCTTTTTTTTATGGGGAGGTCAAAATAGCAGTTTTTAGTCTCGTTTCGTGAAGTGAATGTAGTTGTGTGCGTGGTGCGCGGTCAGTTGACCCCCTTTGGACTGATATGAAGAGAAGAATATTAAAACCATGTTTTTTTCTTTAAAAATATGAAGCCGGAGAGATTAAATATATCAAATTATCTGCTTTATTGTAAGTTTAAAAATTCAATTGTTTTCAATTATTTTATTCTCAATAAGGGTCAGATTATGAATGCATGTAGTAGGTTTTGTATTTTTAAGGAAAACTGAAAGGATTATCACAAATTATAAATGATTATTGGTTTGACTATCAGATAATTTTTCACTGTGTATTTTTAACAAATGAGGATATAGAAGGCAATAAAATTGGCAGTAATACTGACCACATATCACAATTTTAACGATTACAGCCAACTGTCATGAGTTTCCCGACCGTGACAAGTGTAGGTATATATGTAGTGTAGTTGAACAACATTGTCATTCTTTAGTGAATCCCTCCGGTCTGTGGAAGGTAAACGTGGATCACCGAAATTGATCAACATAATATTTTGTACAATTTATATCTATATTACAATAAATATGTGTTGTGTGACGTCGAATTGTTTTTAATTTTTTATTATGTGTTAAAATGCCTTCATTACGGTATGTCAATCTTCGTGATGATGTGATATATTATAAGCATTTACAATAAATTAGCTTCTCAACACTAAATAATACAGATTTTTTGGGATATAGTTCAATTTAATTTCTAAAACAATTTTTTTACTCTAGTTACTGTATTTTCACAAATGAAATATTAAGATATTGTAATTTGTGAAAATACAGTAACCAGAGTTTAAAAAAATATTTATTAGTATTTTTCATTTACTTAGTGGTGTTTTTAGTAACTCTATTAAAATAAATATAACTCATATGTTATATGCAACAGTTTGTATTTCGTAGTACATATTAATAACATATCGTAAAACAAATAAGTCTTTTGTGTAATTAAACTTTATATTATTGATACTATATTGAGTATAAAATATAGATTATAAATCCAAACTATAAACCAAAAAATAATGAAAATTTCAAACTTCATATAGATCATGACCTTAACTCATTTCACTCGAATGACTAACCTTTTGTACGTACGAGTATTTTAGCAAGGATAAGAGCCACCACTAATTCACACAATGAAATACTGATTGTATGATGTATTATTGTTTTCCATTATACATCAGTGAGTTCCTTAGATTCCTATTTATAACGCAACTCGCACGATAACACGATTTTCGACGTGTGCCCCGTTGAAACCAAGCCAAGCTCAATACCAAAATACATTAATATTCATGGAAAATTCTCTAACCAATATCTCAATCCCGAAAACAATCGCTCTAATGACTTACCACCACAGATCAATTTCTAAAAAGTGATTGACAGTTTGGAACTGTCATAAAGTTTACGTTTAAGCCAGCAGTAATTAGGCATTTGCCTTTAACCAAACATTTCAGGTTGGACTACATATTGTCATGATCATTGTATCGCACGTGACATATATATTAATTGTTGATATGCAGTATTTCAAAAATGTTAAAGACACTCAAACAAATAATGATTTGAATGGAAATATTTAGTGGAACATTTTTAATGTTTTGATCATTTTTTTTGTTTTTATTTTTTTTATTTTTATTTTCTGTACATTTACAAAACAACAAATCTCCAATAAAAAAAAAAGGTTCGAAAAATCTAAATTAGTTTTAAAGCCATACTAACTCTTATTTCTTAAAAGGTTGTACTTTTTCAATATTTTATACATAACACTAACTTATGAATGAACTACCAGTCATTAAGTTTTAAGCAATTGTTTATCATTGCAATCTTTTCTATAAATTGAGCTTAATCAGAACCAATCAATTTAACAGTTCAAAAATAATGCGTATTTTCCATAGTAATTTTGAAATTTCTAAAGCTCCACAGAGAGGGTCCAGAGGGTCAATATCACTGTACGTGAATGGGTAGGCGGGTAATACATAAGTGATACTCTCCATTTTTATGTATGGTGTATGGGGGAACAGGGGTTTTTATGTATGGGTGGGTCAATACACCGTGCGTGTATGGGTGGGTGGGTGGGTTAGTACCAACGTACGTGTATGGGTTGGCAATTTTTTGAGACTTGCAGACTAATTAGGTCTCTTGCAGACTAAAATTAGATTTAAGTAATGTGCAAGAATCTCGTCACGATATGTATTTTGTTCGTTCAAAAACTACTGGATACTGTGCATAAATGCAGTTAGAATCTGCATACACTGTTAATTCGAACAAAACAAAATTTATAATTATTAATATATGATTTGTTAGAGCATGATTGTAGTATACAGGAATTCTTTAAACATGCTAGTTAATGTAAATTATAAAATAAGTATGAAGTATGAGGAACTGTGCAAGTTATATTTTTTTATCTTTATGTAAATATGTTCTTATGGAAGTAGTAAATATTTTAAGTAAATATTTCTAACAAACAAAATATACTAATCTTAGAGTTTCCAAGATTATTTTGCTAATTTTATTATTTTTCAACGTGAACTTGGAGTTGTCATAAAATTGAGTTGTCATGTTTCAATCTTAAATATATAAGACAGTAATGGAGAACGTCTAACAATTTATATCTTGTTTTAAATTTCGATAATTTGAAATTAATCTTAATAACTAATATGTTGTTCTTATATATTTTTTAATTTTTTTTATACTCACTACTTTCATTTGTTATAAAGAACAGCGCGAATAATTGACAAACTAAAACTTGGCCACTTGGTAACCAATATTGGCACTCAGCCCAAACCCACTGTTCCTGTCCTGGATGGAAGATTGAACGAATTAGTCACATAAAACTAATGGAACACAATTTCAGGGAGCCCATTTACGAGCCTAATTTACATTATTCTCACCATAAGTCTATATACACGATTATGTAAACACTGAAAATGGCTAAGACATTTAAGAGCATAAATATTCAAGTTTATATTGGAAATATGTTTCAGGTTATCCTTAAACAACCAAAATATAAAGCATAAAGGAAAACGATTTTCTTTTTGTTACTACTGAAACTGTAATAAGCAGATTGTAATATGATTTATTTTTAATTTGCCGTGCTGTTATATCATGTATATCTAGAATATACATTTTCCGATGACAACCGCGTCAAAGTACTATCTACAATATTTACAAAACAACCAGACGTTTCACCCATACTGTGATGTGGCATCCTCAGTGGTTTCTCTGAGCCTCACTGAGGATGTCACTCCTCAAACAAACCACTGAGGATTCCACATCACAGTATGAGCGAAACGTCTGGTCATCTTGTAAATATTGTAGATAGTACCTTGACGTGGTTGTCATCGGAAAACGTAGATTCTAGTTATGACACCGGCCGCTTAAGCCTAAGTTCTAAGATATCATATATATGTTAATTTTTGTTTTCCAATACATTTTAGTTTTTTTAAGAATTAATTATACATAACGAGAAAATGTGAAAACAATTTATTTCGTTATCATTACAAACTAATAAATTGATTGTAAATTTTAAAAATCTATTATTATCAATTCATTGTACTACCATCCATATACTATAGTTAAAATCGTAAACACTAACAGCATTGATGGGGACAGTTAAATTTAACTACAACTAGTTAAAGTTTAAAAACAATGCATTGCCATACGCACTTAATGAATGCCATTAATTCATAGTATTGTTAATATTGTAATTAGTGTACTAGTGTAGTAGCCTTTAACCCTCTAATACCGTTACTTAACAGAGGATTGCGGCAACTGCGTTTACATTGCCGTGTTGACAGAGCAAATAACAGTTTATGTAATATAGTAAACTAACATTTTAAATGCTGTATATAATTGCATTGTTTTCAGATTCATTATGAATTCAATATCCATTTATTAGTTGATCTTTTACTAAAGCTACTAGCATTAGAAGTGTGGGAGATTGTAGGTGATAGGTTCTATCCTCGGTCCTGTTAAAACCGACACAGAGTCTGCTCAATGGTTGACATCGACGTGGACTACTAGAGAAGTCTAGGGTGTCCGTGATGGATTGTAGTCAAGGTTCAGATGTTGTGTAGGGAAGAGAACTGAGTGTCAGACTTGTCAAGCTCAAAATCAGACTAACACTACGTGGTTCGGATTCCACGTAAAGCTGTAGGTCCCATAGTTTCCCTGGTTATTGTGCTATTAATAAATAGTCCTTTCCGAGCTAAGTTGAACTCAGATTGTAAAAATGACTACACTCGTTCATCTACATTCAACTACACTCATCACACTCATTCGAAATCCATATTCGTCCATAACTTGATGATCGGTGTCTTAAGAATACATTTTTTTTAATAATACTTCCTAATATATTACGTTAGTAAGGGCACACATTTTTCGGATGCCTATAGCATTATAAATAACCAAAATGTTCCTCATCTTAATATAATTACAAAGTTCCAAAACAGATATTTAACTATTCACAACTCTAATACAGACACTGGTCTCGTAAAGTTCCACCCAAGCCAAACACATATTATTTAAGGAAGGTCCTCTCAGCCCAATTCCTACTACACAGAGTAGAAAGGCAAGTGTCAGCTTGATTCAGTCTCACATTCCTTGGCTCTTTTCTTCCTTCTTTTAATATCCACGCCAGTGGCATCTTTAACATACTATTCATACGTTGTTGAAGGATAACGATTCAAATTCCTATTACAAATTTAAGTGGACCTTTCGAGATGTGAACCCGTTATCCTCTGCCTTGGAGGCATAAGTTCTAACCACAAGGCTAGCAAGAGGCCTATTCAGGCTTTGCATCTGGTTACATTAAGATAGTCCTCGTGATGTTTGTAGTTGAGTAAATGTTACAATACGTGTATTTAAACTACAAATGTTTCACAATTTACGAATTATATTTCATTTTTTCACAAAATTAATGTGAGAAATTCCCAATACAATGGTTTACTTGTAGTGAAAACAAATAATACAAAATATTTGCTTTTAAAACATGTACAGTTTTTACAGATAATTGTATAAAATAATATACACATTATGAGATTCTTATATACTTCCTATAATTCATTCCTATATACTTCAGACCATCATTTTAAATTTATGACTTCTAGGCCTAAGCTAACAAAATAAAAAGTATTTAAGAGTAAGATAAAGAAAGACGTAAGCTAGTTTTCTATTTCTCGTTTTTTAAGTTTCATTTTTTCACAGTAAAGCTCTGGGTAAATTTCAAATTTTTTACAGAAGACTTCTTAATTTTTCTGGACATTTATGAACATTTGTATTGATTGATACCATCAATTCAACACCTATGGGATTTTATAATAGTATAATAATAATTGTTATAATTAAATAGTACCAATTATTATAGCAATATTGCAAGAGTACGCAGGATTATGGGCACCCGCCTGTCCATACACGTACAGTGATATTAAACCACCCGCCCACCATTACACGTACAGTTGTATGTACTCACCTATGCACGTACGGTGGTTTTAACCCACCCACCCACCAATACACGTACAATTGTATTTACCCACCCATACACGTACAGTGGTTTTAACCCACCCACTCACCAATACAAGTAACGTTGTATTTACCCACCCATACAAGTACAGTTGTTTTAACCCACCCGCCCACCATACACGTACAGTTGTATTTACCCACCCATACACGTACAGTGATATTAATCCACCCGCCCACCAACACACGTACAGTAGTATTGCCCCATCCGCCAACCCATACACGTACAGTGGTCAATCTGGGCGGGCAGGTGGTTTAATACGCCTACTCAATTATACTGTATGTGTATGGGTAGGCGGGGGGGTCAGCAACCATAAACATCCAGACCACGGAAATTATGAAGCCTCATGCTATTGATGCAGGCTACATAATTTCTGCACCTACAGTAAACAGATAATAATTATCATATTTGATTATTAAATGCCATGTACTCAATTATAAATGTCCTATAAGACACTGCTGATCCCAGTAATAAATATGTAAATATGTATGCGATAAAGAAGATGGATCAGCCGAATACATAGTTCGTAATGTGAGTACTTGAGGATTGTTTGCGTGGCATCGTATGACGGTGCCTTCAACAGCACTGATGCAATTTTCTGAATACACAGCTGTACCTGAATCACGTTATGAGCCGTCACATCTTAAAACACTCGTAACAGTAAAAACATAACGTCTTATAATTAACAAAATAGAGAGATTAAACCTTATAATTTTACAATACTGAACTGTTAAAGTTGTTAAATTCTGAACTATTTGTACCTTCATCTATGCATACAAATAGTTCAGTATATATTGCATTTATTACAGTAGACAATGTAAAAAAATATTTTTTAATGCTCATAATCATTCAAACAAACACTAAAGTTTAAGTATTACAAGTTAGGAAATAACAACTTATGAACTCGTAAATTATTATTTCTCCTAGGCCAAAGTTGTTTTATGTTGTCGATAATCAATAGTATAATTAATTATATATCGCACATAATCATTTCAATAACCGTGATTAGCTAGTGGCATTATGTACTGATCCTCACTGTGGTAACAGTGTCAAAGTGAACGCTTTGGGCCATCAAACCGTAATTAACACGCAAAGCTGTTCTTAACGTCCTACAAACTGCCTAAATGGTGTTTTGTAGTTTTTATGTAGCCTAATATTCTACAAATATATTATATTTTTATTTATTGAATTACATTTGTGGTAAAATTGCAATTACGTAATTAAAACTTGTTTTTCTTTAATGGTCAGTAGTCGCTATCATAAACTGTTTTGCATGTAATAATTTTTAAATTATTACATTTTACGAATACCTACATTCAATACACAAATTAACAGGATCAGAAATAAAACACTAAGGGCCTAAAGTTATATGTACTCATGTGTGCATCATGTATTCATGAAATCAGAAGTATACCTGTTAAAAAATTGTTATATATATATATATATATATATATATATATATATATATATATAAAATTTACATACTATAATTATTTAATTACTTATTTAACAGCACTTTGGCAACAAATAATGTACATGCTACATCCAATGAAAACTATTTAGAAATGTATCTTTATGGTATATTACGTCATATATGCATTAAGTTCAACTGAAAATTCTACCACGACCGTCAATGACGAACTGCTTCCTTGCAGTAAGCCGATCCGTGACGAATGGTGGGGGTTAGCCCCCTCCAAGCGATACCTAGGTGGACTTTGCAAGGTAATTGGGAGGAGGGGGTGTTGTAATCGTTCCTGTATTTTTGAACAATTCTGTTGTGTTTTAAATTATGTTTTTGTTTGAAATTTCCTCATGACGAGCCTCCAAGCTAGTGTTCCGGGCAACAAGGTAAAAAACTCTCTCCAAGCGGATCTAGGAGCATGGGTGCCAGGGCGGGGGCCTGATAGATTTTGGTGTGTAAAATTTTCATGTTTTGTGTCATGTTTTTTTTATCAAACGTTGCATTATTATCAAAAACTATGAATACATCAAAGTATAACATAGTAATTGAAAAGTAAATTTAATTACTATTACTATCTGAAACAAGTAATACTAATAGCATAAAAAACTAATTAACCTTTCAAATTATGAACTTAATGCTGGACAAAGGTGTCTAACGTGTTCTCAGCTCCCCACTTCCTGTCACCGGGGCTCTCCCCCCTCCTAAGGATCTATTGATTTACGTTCATGCTACTGTAATAGCAGCATTCGACCTTTAACGGCTACATTATTGCTGGACAAAGGTATCTAACGTGTTCTCAGCTCCCCACTTCCTGTCACCGGGGCTCTCCCCCCTCCTAAGGATCTATTGATTATTGTTACTGCTATTATAATAGCAGAATTTGGCCAATAATGGCTTTACTAAATTATTACCAACTCTGTGCTAAAAGCTATTATTTGTATCCCGCCCTTACCTTACACCAATTTATATGGTTCACAAAGTAAACAGTTTTTGAAAATTAGAATAATTTGATCAAATTGAAGAGTATTGATTTATCATATGTGATGTAATGATTGACTCGAATCAATAGTTTGCTAAAATACTGTAATATTCTATATGATAGTTGTCCATATTTCATCGATAAATTTTGTTTAGAAACTTTCTGATAAATTGTAAAATGTTATAAATCAAATCCTTAGAATACAATAATTACTGTCGGCGCAGAAATTATTGGTACCCGAGTTTGAAGGCTGTTTACAAGGAAACTAATAGGCCTATGAGAAATACAATCACACAATTGTTTTCCCGTGTAGTTGTAGATTGTAATCTATGATATATCCGTTTTTAAATGTGTTATAGTCCGATTACATACTTTTTTATTTGTCTTCAACGATAATTTACTACAATAATTAATGTTTTAAAGCAAAGTTTAGTATCTAGTAAGTTATGACATTATTAAAGTATTGACATTGGCGATATATCCTTAGTGATTATTAAAAACAAAATTGGTTTTTGGATTGTTAAATTGTATTTTACGTTTATAAGAATTGCATATGTGAAGTCAATGTGCTTTCACGTTCCATACAACACAGCTGATAGGCATTGAACTCGTTTGGTAAGGGACTTCTTGTTTTACATTTTCAGACAAAGCCCTTCGCATTATTCGTGAAAATATAATTATATAAAATAAAATAATCCTACAACATTAATATATGGATTTGGATATACATTTTTTATATAATCATTTTACAAAATCGTTATTACGAACAACATTAACTTGAAGGTAAAATTAATTATGAAAATAATTATAAAAAAGGACAATCTTTTTCATAAAATATATCATGAATTTCAAACCAAATTCTACATACAACATTGTTCATTACTAGCTTACTAAACTATCAAGTCCTACTGTACTACTAGTATGAACAATTATAGTTGTATGGATAAACAAGGTGTTTGTAAGTAAAAGTTCCAAAATGAAAAGTGTAATTATTTATATAAAAATTAGTAGTCATTTTCACGCAGATAACTTTATGAGTTAATCACCCCCCTCCATATTTTAGTATGTCATACAATTGCACATGTACATTTATTAGGCCGCAAGCCAGGGGGCTTGTCAATAACTGGTATATCATAACTCGATCATGTCTTCTCTTAAGTAAGAATAAAATCTGCAATTTGGTTTGGAAAGTTACTGAGAAATATAAAATCTATACTACTATGATTACGTAATTTTATTTTTTAATATTACATATAAAAGCAATAAATAAAATAGTTATGATCACAAATTTGTTTCATATCGATTTCGTTATAATTTTATTCTATTTATCTGTTTATCATCCAAATATATGTTGGTATGACTACATTTTTGAAAGTAAAAAAAATGTGGTTAACTAGAAGTAAAAAAATCATTTGTAGTCTAACAATGTAAAACTGTTTCACTCATTAATGTCTATTCATTAATATATGAATAATATGGTTGTATTCGTTTAATTTTGATATAAAATAATGAGCGCTTGATATTAAGTTATTAATAAATCAAACCCACAACGACTAAAAATCCATACAAACCATTTAAACATGAATAAATGTTAACAATGTTAAATTTGAAAACACTTATTCATTAAATTGAACTTAAAAATATGAAATAAAAACCAAATAACAATAAGTAATAAAACGGTTGTTATCCTCATCTTACAGTGCGTATCTCACCCTACCTGTAATCTGACCCCAGCTGGACAACATTTACAGCATATTACATTGCCTCAGGTGTCCACACTAGAAAGGGGGTTCTGGCAAACTGTTTTTCCTTTTCAGTTTGAAAAATACAGTAACAGCCATGGTCTAAAATGTTATATTATCTTTTTTAATTAATTTTAATATTTTACACATAATTTATTTAAAATAGTTAAAATCTTAATCAGGCTACACAATTTAATTTTAATGAGAAATATTCATTCACGAACAGGCTAATAAACTTATTTTTACCAGTAACTAATTAGCCATCCCTGTATGTGATTTTAATTAAACGTAGTAAGAATGGTGAATATGAATAAAAATCTTTGCAAAATCTGATTAATTTTTTAAAAATAATAACATTAAAAATAAGTGGAAACATTTGAGCATTATTAATTTTTAAGATATGTGGGTTTGGGGAGGATGACATTTTTCTTAGAAATAAAACTAATATGAAATATAATATTATGAAACCAGAGTGAAATATGAAGCATACGATAAAAACATAATCACTTATGTTATTTTTTAAACTATCGTCATTTAGTTAAAGATATTTTTAAGAATAATAAAGCGTGTGTTATAGTTTACGAATTATAAAGCTCGAACGATATCATTTTATTAATTTAGTGATTTTTTTCATTAAAAATAATACTATAAAAAGAATAGTAGTTAAAAAGTATTTATGATATTTAACACTTCCTTATCCATCTAGACTACATAATCGAGAATATCGAAAGTAGCTTACCTTATTAAATTCCTCGTTTACACTTGCTTTTCATACATCATAAAACGTTGTATATTTTCACTGTCCAGTTGTTTATAATATGGCTCTTTTAATTTTAATGTAAAGCATTCCTAATATTTAAATTATACGAACCTATTTATGATATTTTATAAAACCATTATGTGTTACTATTATTATGTATGGATAATGAACTGGGGTAATAGGTTTTTTTACCAAAGCTTCTGTTAATATTGTTATCAACAGCATACAAATATTGTTTATATATAGAAGAGAGTATGGGCAGAAGATTACAGTTCATACCTCTGTAATCTTCTGGATTTCAGGGGCACCTTATAAATTTAGAACTTAATTATTTAGAACCCAGTAGGACCGTAGCAATAACGTTACTCAGCTAATTACTTGTAATAATGTAATGAGAGAGCAAAATAATGTAATGAGTGGTGGAAGAGAGCCAGAGCAACATTGGACCATCACACCTCTGCACTGCAACAATGTATGGTTGTCATGGATGTATGGGGGACATTACGTCACATATCTTAAAAGTAGTCAAGCTTAGCATTATATAATCTACTCACTATTGGATATTTACAAAATAATAAAGGCAAGACAATAAATATTGGCAATAACTAATAATTATTGCAGAATAATACTTATATTTTTACAACAAAACTCTGTTGCAAAAGTTGAGAACAGAAGGCAGAACAGCTTTATTATTATTATTATTACTATAACATTTAAACTAAATTAAAAAAATAAATAAGTTTTTATTTTTGTTTATTTTTTGAATTGTTCATATTCCATAAAGTATTAAATATTGTTTATTATTTATTTGTTTATTTCCATTTTGTTAATATTTAATGCTTTCAGGCTCATGTGGAGTTAGGACTACCAGTCGTGATCAAGAAGGAAGTTTTAAACAATCAAAAAATTAACTGAGATAAACTCCAAAATGAAATAAAAATTAGGATTACAGATACAAAAAAATTTAAAATTTTTGAAAAAATTGACTTTTATAATGAATAACAAGTGTTTTTTTGTTTCCTTTGACTATGTTTCCTCGGTGTTTGTTGATTCGTTTATTTATTTTTGTTTTGTTTGTTAGTTACTTTAAGATTACTCATATATTAAAGATATTTCATTATGATAAAATTAGTTGATCTCTCAAATAGCTATATGCTAAAGATATTTTAAAAAAACACTGCAATGTAATATCAATTCAAGAAATAATAAATTATTTTGAATTTAAGAAAACTATTATTATTTATAGTCAAGCACATTTTGTGTTCGGCGTTGGGGTGGTTAAACGTCTACACACCACCACAGGGACCTATGTTCACTGAACCAATGAGCATGTCGTACAATATTTTTCAGAGTATTACAAACATGTTTCTTTTTTTCTTTTTTTTTATAAGTAGAAAAATGGTCTAATCAATTATATAAAAGGAAGAATATCCCTATGAAAATATGACAACGACAATTTGTTCGTATGCACACGCTTTGTAACTTTGTTGCCTACTTAAGATTGTTTCCATGTACATCACATTACTAAAACTCATCTAAATTAAATATATGTTACGATGTAAGCACTTTATATATATATATATATATATATATATATATATATATATATATATATATATATATATATATATATATATATATATATATACATATACATATATATATATATGCTTAACATTCCTCAACTTTAGTTGTACGTTTGAATCAAACTAAACATAAACCCTTAGTAATACATAAATAACATCACATATAAATACATATCGTCATAAACACTAAGGACTTTCTAATTAAATCTAACGCCTATTAATTTTATAAATAGTAAATTCATCACTTTATTACACTGAAACATCAATTGATCCACTAGTAATTCATTTTCTTAATACTAAAATTACTTTATTACTAAAATAATAACTAAACATTAGGTAGAATCTATTAAAGAACAGAGAGCCAATTTCAAGATTACGCAATTGTGAATTCCTGAAACTGTAAAGAGAACTCGTTTTCCGTAATGTGGTTGGACAATCAACTTAAATGGTTGAAGTACTCTAAAACTTAATCTAGGTAATGTTGTTTACTATCAGTTGTTAAATTAGATATTACACAATTTATGAATGCATAAAATTGTATAATGCATGAAAATAAATGTTCCTTAGTTATAATTAAAAAAAAACTTTTTCATAAATTAAATTCTGTAGTGTAGCTTTAAATTCTATCACAATTAATAACAAATATACTTTAAGTTTATTCTATAACTTGGTTGAGAAAACTAAATTTCTCATATTATTGGGTATATTTGTTCTCTTAATAAAAACGAAAACATTAATTATTGGGTGAAATGAAAATAATTCCCTGGTACAGCCAATTATTTACAATATAATTCTTACTACATGAAACAGTTAACATTTTCTTTTCATCAATGATACTTTTATCGATTGTAAGCTTATTCTTTGAAACAAAATTCGAAACGTTTTCAAATTCAAATTCTTTATTATGCAAATTGACAATATATACAATTGTATTACATTCTTCACTTATACTAAAAAATAAAATTAATAATAATGATTAAATAAAACATAATATTCCAACTGACATTTATGGTGGATTTAGGAAAAACTCGTCAAGAGAGTAACAGGCTCTGTTTAATAGATAATTTTTTAGCTTTTCTTAAATTTATGTTGATTTGACTCTAGACGCATATTTATGGGTAAGTTATTAAATAGTTTTGGTCCCATATTTTGAGGTAGAGCAGACGCAAGTTGTAATCTGTGGGGGGATCTGTCTATGCAAGTCGCGGGCTCTAGTGTTGTACGTGTGAACATCTGAGCCGGTTTGAATAGAATCAACCTTAGTTATGTAGTATACTAACATTTCATAAATGTACAACGAAGGAAGAGTTAAAATTTCGAAAGATTTAAAGTATTTTTTACATGATATTCGTGTATGCACACCTGCCATTATACGTATAGCCCTTTTCTGGAGTCGAAATACTCGTAGGAGCTCAGTACAGGAAGCTGAGCCCCACAGCACTATTCCGTACCTCAGTCTCGACTCTATGAGAGATGTATAAATAAGTCGGGAAAGAGAGTAGTTGTGGTATTTCGAATATCTGCTTGGTAAAAATAATTACGTAGATACTCTTGAGCATTGTGTATTAATGTAATCTTACCATGACAAATGTTTGTCAAAAATGAGTCTTAAATATTTAATTTTAGTTTCAGAGGGCAATTAAAAATCATTCATAATAAGTAAAGGGTCGGTCTCAAAAGTGTTGTTACGGCTAGAGGAAATAATGGTCTTAGTTTTATTAGGATTTACGTGCAAATTATTTTTATTTAAATACTGATACAGATTAGACAGTTATAAAAAGCTATTGAATTCTAGGTTTTCCATTGTTGTGTTTTTAAAAAGTAGTGCTATATCGTCCACATACATAGTGATTTGTGAATTTGGAAAATTCGACTGTTTGTATATATAGTAAAAAGTATTGGCCCTAATACTGAGCCTTGAGGAATTCCAAATTAAATAGCTTGATTTCGAATTTTTAATGTTCACGCATTGTTGTCCACTATGTAAATAGGACTTGATCCATTCTAGAGCTACTCCCCGAACTCCAAGGTTGTGGAGTCTATCAAAAAGCACCTTATTTATGTTCGAGACAATCAAATGCCTTTTGCAAGTCCAAGAATACTCCTACTGTTTTGAGGTTTTTATCAAGTGCTGTCATAGCGTTTGTTGCGATATCTTTGATAGCGTCAGTGGTATTTCTCCCCCTCACAAAGCCGTACTGTTCCTTACATAATACGTTATGGTAAAACATAAAATTAATTAATCTACTTGCAAATACATGCTCGTATATTTTAGAAAATGTTGAAACGTAGGCTATGGAACGATAGCTCGACGGGCTATTCTTAATCCCATCTTTATATATAGGACGTACAATAGCTTGTTTCATACTCTGTGGAAACAATCCTTGTGTCAAAGATGAATTTATAATATCTGTTAAAGGAACTGATAAGGCCCTTGCACAGTGATGAACCACTTTGTGTGATATGCCATCGTAACCGGAGGCATTTGAGTTCTTCAGTTGCATAATTATTTTGTAAATTTCACTGGGGTCTGTAGGCATGAGCATAAGTGTACTAATAACACGATATGCAACTGATAAAACCTAAAGCAGGTTTTATCTGAAATCGACTGTATTTTTGGCTGTTATCGTTGAATGTTTATGTTTACCAATATTTGGAAAATAAAAATTTAGTTCGTTAGGAGTCGGCATATCAGCGGGTAACAAAGTCGGTCTTTTGCTCCTGTCGCTGTCTATTAATGACCACGCTTCTTTTGAAACGTTATCAGTATTCCTCAGACGTTCATACAGGTGAGCCACTTTTGCTGCTCTTATAGTTTTGCGATACTTTTTTTTATATTCTTTACAATATTCTAAAAATTGGGTTGATTTGTTGTTTTTGAAGTTATACTTCTTTGCGCCCGTTAGACACTTTGGGATGGGATGTTGGTCGAGAAACCGCGTCACGCTGAAAAGTAAGAACAAATTTTTAAGAACTATCGATTAATCGATTGTTAATCGAAGAAATTTAATCGAAGAAATTACTGATAATGATAATATAGGTGTATAATATAATAATGAAGTCACGTATAATATATTGAAGATAAATGTATTGAATAATATTGAAAAATGTCATATATTTCATTTATATATCCTGTCTGTTTTTGTGCGTGAGTGGGTGTATGAGAATGGCCAAAGAAGTATAACTTCCACCGTGTGGTCCGACGCACACCCACATTTTTTTTCTATAATCGAGTTCTTTAAGTTTTTTTTTTATGAAATAATAATGCCTTTTGTGATCCAATGCATTTTATTTTTAACCTTTCCAGTTAATTTATTTTTTACTGGACATGCTATCGAGAAATGGTATTTAAAAATATTTATAAAGTTTTCGAATTTATTTTCGGCTTCAGAGTTATTTATGACTGAATCCCAGTGTTCGTTGCTAAGTAGGTAATTCAACAATCTGCGGTTGTCCGGACTAGTGTTGTTTACCGCAGTGCGGCTGTTTTCACGTGGGGTTGTGTTTTTCAGCGGAGGGGTTTGAAATGTAAGCGTGATATTTTGCGCGAAGTGATCCGATAGACTGGTCCCTACAATGTCCACTTGTAAAATATGTGAGCCTGCATTGGATAATACATGATCGATTAGCGTTGAAGAAGAACCTGTTACCCTTATTGGCAAGTGCACATGTTGTTTTAAATTAAATTCTCTCATTAAATCTTTTAATCTGTTAGTCTCAGCATTATGATCCAACCAATTTACATTTAAGTCTCCAACTACCAAACACAAATTTTCTTTTGTCACTAAATACCTTGACAACATCTTATATAAATTATCAAAAAAACTACTTACATTTGAATAGTACGGCGGTCTATATATGCCAAATATAAGTACTTTTACATTATTACGCAAAATTACTTCAACTCATGCTGATTCAAATGTCATCTCTTTACAATACATATGTACATTTAATATATTTACGCTCAATGAACATTTAGATAATATTACTAGGCCACCACCTTTGTGTTCGCACCTTGAGAACTCACTAACAACATTGTACTGTTGAAAATTAATGCTTAGAAGTTCTTCTTTTTTTAATCCGTGTTCACTTAAGACCACTAAATCAGGTTGTTCTATTTCTAAAAATACTGTGATTAAATCGATCTTTCGTCTTATATACTGTAAGTTAAGGTGTAAAACTTTTAGGTTTTCGCTATTATTCAAATGATACAAGTTGTCAAGTGAATTATCAAGGTTGTAACTTCTAACTATGTTAGCGGAACATTTTTCTTTGTCATTAGTTATTTGTTTAAAGCTGGCTCTTGAGTTTTGTTAGCAATTATTTTACAAAGATGTTGCTTACCCCTATTGTTTACGTGTAGCCCATGAAAAGTATAGTTATTTATAGATATATTGGCGGTTGAGAGAACTTAAATATGCTCGAATTTTAATGACTCAATAACAAGCTCGATGTTGACTTTTCTTATTTTATAGTTTAACCTAGGTTTGTCATACCTTAGCGGAATTGTACATAAAATGGTATTCGTGTTTTTGGTTTTGTCAGCTAATTCCTGCACATATGACTTTACATTGAACTCAGTTCCTAATTCTATGTTATTTTTGCCGCTTAGAATTATGAGAAAATCGTTGTGGTTTAGTTTAGATGCTTCACGATCTAGGTCACTCGCTACATGCTCCCACTTTGCATTGGGTTTCACTACACTGTACACTTCCCATTTATCTCCCAACTCGTACTGTAGCAAGTTGCGTAGATCACGACCGTGGCTATCAGACAGCAAAGTTAATTTTTTAAGTGATTTTTAACTTTACATTTAGCTTGTTTTTGTTTGATTGTTTTATTTGTTCAGCTCTTACATTTACATTTCGCTTCAACGTCCTAATGGTTTCATAGATTTTATTTATTGAAAATGTTTTGCCGAAACAACGATTGCCTTGAATGCTTATGTTATTGGTGATCATTGTACAGATGAGTTGTGAGTAGTGAACAACGTAGGCGCCACACTCCACACTATTGTCCTGTTGACGGCACTGTAGCTGCACTACACTGACATTAGTGTCACCGCTGATGCTCACTGCCAACCGCTGTGCATGTTCACGGTTCAGGGGCTCCACACTATCCAGATGATAGTACGTGTTGTTATCTCGGGTGTATAGAAGCAAAGACCAATGTGTCCCACTTTCTTTCGCCTCATCTTCACGATCGTTAACCGCTGCTAGGACGTAGTCACAGGTGTCTAGGGCGAGAGACTTCTTCATCTTAACCTCGTTGTCTTTGTTCACTTTGAGGAAGTGGCTGACGGTGATATCCGGGTGTTATCCGGAACGGAGACCTGGTCCAGACATAGCTTCATCTCCTCGTCACTCAGGGTGTACCAGTCCGCTGTAGTTACAGGTGGTTCTGTTTTTTGTTGTTCTAGAATAGGAGTTTTCTCATATGTTTTTCCTTCATTTGCCGGAAATTGAGCTAGTTTTATTTTGCTTCTTAGTTGTTTTATGAAATCCGAATGTTGTAGCCCGTGTTTAACTTTTCTCCCCGCCTTTAGGTCCTTTGTGATGATGAGGATATTGGCTCCTGTTTCTCGATGAAAGTTGGTGATGTTTCTTGCAAAGACGTCAAGCTTCATTAGATCACGTACGCATCCCATCGGCGAACATACCAATGTCTTAAACCCTTTTCGTCTGAAGTCTTTAGTAAAATCTTGAAAGACCATATTTATCTACAGTGGGCTTCCCATAGTAAACAGGCTTTGTTACCAGACTGTAAATTGACGCTCCACTTGTCTTCTGGTAAGCCAGATTGTTTGTTACACAGTCTTTTGAGCTTGGCTTACCAAACTTCTTTCTGAACACAACCACAACACCAGCTGTCATCTGCCGTGGGCTGTCAAAGTCCGAGGAAATCGTGTGTGCAAATGCGGTTGATTCGTTGTGTCTTAACACATCCATAAGGTCTCCCATATCAGCTTCCAAAACGTGAATACCGTGAACAAAATTCAACTCACAGATTTGTGCTTTTTTAGCTGATTTTTTCTGGCTCCCTGATTCTCTGCTTCATTTTGCGACTTTTTTATTGCTACATAATCTGCCTCTTTAGTTTTTTCACTGTCTTCTTCTTCTAATATTTCTAAAGCGTCAGTATTTTCTCTCACCGTCATGATATTAGTTCTTTCTGAGAATTCTAACAGCTTTTTTTCTGTCTCTACCAACCTATCCATGAGAGCTTGTTTAATGTAATTCAGCTCTGCTACTTTCTGCCTTAGTAGTTTATTTTCTTCTTCAGGCAGTAAAAGGCTTGGTGGTTCAGGTGTGAGAGTGATGTAGGGGGATATAAGTGTTGTCAAGGAAGGTGTTTCTGTTTCCAGTGATAATGCAGAGTCTATAATTGGTGTTTGTGCGACAGTTGCCATCGACGGAATATGTGTATTAGAAGGGGAGGGGGTTGCTAGTGTCAGTGTCTGAGAAGTTGCAGTATCCATAGGAATAGAAACTGCACCACATTTGGGAGGAGTTGGTGTCAGGGATCTCATTGTAATTGGATGCCGACCACAATGTGTCTCATTAGTGGAGTATATTATTGTTCTTTCCTTATTAGTTTTTATTGACGCCTTACAACTCCTACCTAAACACTGCCACACTACGTCTCCATTCTTAACCGAGTATTTTTCCTTATATTTCTGGTTGTTAAATAAAATAGTGTCCTTGCCAGTTTTAGCTACTTCCAGAATGAAAGACATTTTCGAGTTAAAAGATAAAATAATATATTACAAATATTTTACAAATAGATAAAAGTGGTTTCCACCGTGTCAAATTAAATGATTGTAAATGAAGGACAATTATTAAAATAAAATATAACAATAAATTTCCAAGACGCAAAAAGAATTGCAGTCAATGGGAATAGATCCTGGACTTCGTAGGCAGTTACTGAACTGATAACGCCACCGTTGCGATAAGAACTTCCGATGGAGAGGGCATACAAGTGTTGTGCAAATCTGGACTTACGACAACGTGCGTGTGGTTAGCTAGTTGATAGACAGGAGGTCTAACCTACAAAACGTTAGCTTCTATGACAGTCATTTACTCACTTAATCATGTCCAGAACAATCAGATAGTTTACAGTTCGACACACCAATTGTAACTGCACATTTCCACGCTTAAATTATCACGTTTGACATGAAAATTGCCGATCAGAAATAAATTAATCCGGGAGCGAGCGTCCGTCCGTGTACACAAGAGTAAGCCAGGCCTACCAACTAATCGATAAATAACGATAAATAGGTTCATATTATTATGAACTATTATTATGAAATATACTTTAAGTGTATTTTATAACATCGGTTGAGAAAACTAAAAATTCTCATATAAATTGGGTATATTTGTTCTCTAAAAACGAAAACATTAATTATTGGGTGAAATGAAAATAATTCCCCGGTACAGCCAATTATTTACAATATAATTCTTACCACATGAAACAGTTAACATTTTATTTTCATCAATGATACTTTTATCGATTGTGAGCTTATTCTTTAAAACAAAATTCGAAACATTTTAACAACGATAAATAAGTTCATCTATCGAAACAATCTTATTTTAGTAAAACACATTTATCATGATCAACGGGAAGTCTTTTATTAATAAATATTTCCATTATGTAATGAATTTACATCAGAATTTACCATCAATTGTATTTTTACTTAATCTTTAAAAAATAAATGTTGTAAAATGTATCATAATTAGTGAATAGTAAGCAAATTTTCGATCATGCTTAACATGAAGCACCATATGTGATATCCTAGACTAGCTGAAAGTGTTTGAATAAGCTCTCCACAAAACTTGAATAAACTCTAAGACTAAGATTAGTTTGCTCAAACTATTTACATGAAGGTCCACATGTGATATTCTAGACTAGTTGAAAGTGTTTGAAGAAGCTCTCCACACAACTTTAATTAACTCAAATATAAGTTTAGTTTGCTCAAACTATTTACATGAAGTTCCATATGCGATATCCTTGGTCTAGCTGAAAGTGTTTGAAGAAGCTCTCCACACAACTTTAACTAAGTCAAAGATAGGTTTAGTTTGCTCAAACTATTTACATGAAGTTCCATATGCGATATCCTTGGTCTAGCTGAAAGTGTTTGAAGAAGCTCTCCACACAACTTTAACTAAGTCAAAGATAGGTTTAGTTTGCTCAAACTATTTACATGAAGTTCCATATGCGATATCCTTGGTCTAGCTGAAAGTGTTTGAAGAAGCTCTCCACACAACTTTATCTAACTCAAAGATAAGTTTAGTTTGCTAAAGCTATTTACATGAAGGTCCACATGCAATATCCTTGGTATAGCTGAAAGTGTTTGAAGAAGCTCTCCACACAACTTGAATAAACTCAGAGTCTAGGTTTAATTTTCTCAAACTATTTACATGAAGCTTCATATGTGATATCCTAGACTAGCTGAAAGTGTTTGAAGAAGCTCTCCACACAACTTGAACAATCTCAAAGATAAGTTTAGTTTGCTCAAACTATTTACATGAAGCTCCATATGTAATATCCTTGGTCTAGCTGAAAGTGTTTGAAGAAGCTCTCCACACAACTTTAACTAACTCAAAGAATTAGTTTAGTTTGCTTAAACTATTTACATGAAACTCCACATACGATATTCTTTAACTAACTAAATGTGTTTGAAGAAGCTTTTCACACAAGTTTAACTAACTCAGAGACTAAGTTTAGTTTGCATGAATATTGTATCAATTTACTTTTTTCAAAATACATGATTACTTGTACTTATAATTTTTTTAAACAAACATTTAAATTTGACTATGATTTATAATGCATTTTATTTAAAAAACAACGAAATAAAACAATACTAATACATCTATGCAATTAATTACAGAAAATGTAATTCTTGGAAATGGTAACTGAAAATTATATGTCAACCAACCGTTTGTAAGCGAGGGAACCAGGTGGTAAAATATTTTACTTCGAATATTTCATTATTATACCGGATAGTGCAATAATTACATTGGTTCAACATTTACAACAATATATATTTTACCAAATAATTTTGGATTAGGTAAGTTAAAAACTCGGTACTATACCAAGCAGAACAGAGTAAAAATAGAGTATACTTTACAATAACTAAATCTTTTTGCTTTTCCAGTTTGCATAATACATGCAATTTAATTTTTGTATACATCATGTATATAAAGCTGCAAATAAAATACGTTTTTATTTTACAAAAATAAATTGTAGCTTCCAAATAACAGTGAAAGTTTTATTTTATGTATGACGTAGGATCCAAAATTATACCTACATTCTAATCCACTACAACTTCTTTCTTGATCATCTACTTTTAACAAAAGTGTTAAGTAAATGCATATATAATTTTTACATATCTTATCCTTGGATTTTTTTGATTAATTAAATTTTAAGCAAAGGTTGCTTTTTGTAATTGCATTTTTGACGATTGAAGTTTTTTTATATTGGCTTTAAATGTTCGGTTCTACTTAACTTTATTATCCACTAAGGCAATTTATGTTTCTATATCCATAAGTATATAGAACTAAGTGCATACATTCCTAAAAAAAAAGGTGTTAAAATGTTATACCTCGTTGATGATATTTAACGGTGAGAAATATATCAGTACATATGATGTAAATGTTTACCTTCTTTAGCTTGCTATGTGGTATACTAAGGTATTTTTATAATCTTTTCTAATATTTTATATTTTGTCAAAAAGCATACTGTATTTTGTTTATTTATTTACTTTTTATTTATTCTTTAGACACTGATCATCAAGATATGGGCTAATATGGATTTCAAATGAGTGTGATGAGTGTAGATGAACGAGTGTAGTCATTTTTACTATCTGAGTTCGACTTAGCTCAGAAAGGACTATTTATTAATAGCCCAATAGCCATAGCAACTATGGGACCTACAGCTTTACGTGGAATCCGAACCACGTAGTGTTGGTCTGATTTTCAGCTAACTGACAAGTCTGACACTCATTTCTATCACCTACACAACATCTGATCTTAACCACCATCCAACATGGACACTCCAGACTTCTCTAGTAGTGTCTAATCGATGGCAACCATTGAGCGGCTGCCGTGTCGGTATTAACAGGACCGAGCATGGAACCTATCACCTACAATCTCCCAAAAACTTTGTCCCCAAGTAACTGGATTACAGCACTGCGCCACCAGTGCCGACCCGTTTTATTGCAGAGCTTACAATATAATATGGAGTGGCCTAATGCCAATTGCCACAGCTATCCTGCCGGTCGAGTAGAAATAATTTAGTAGGCGTACGTGTATAAACCCAAAACAAACATATGGATTACGTGGCTGTGGTAATTCATTATTCGTTTATACCACGTTTTGTACCGTTCCAATGGTCAAATATAAGTTAAATTCTCTCAGCACTAAGTCTCTGTCTAAAATAGATTATATATATTTAAATGGCCTAGTAAAATGGAATTCTATATAAAAAAAATATATTGTAAATGTTATCTATATAGTTGAAACCTGACAATGTACGTAATAGGCTGTTTTTATTTGCAAATTTGAACTATGTGAAATCAACAGCAATCAACAAATAAATGGATAATAGCAAGATGATGAAGCCTACTGGCTATTAAAGTACAACAAACCAACAACAAATAAAATTCACTATAACATTAAACAACATCAATAAACAAATAATAAACAGCTGTAAAAACAGTTATTGATCAGAATTAACAACTAAATAACAAATAAACAATATCACTAAATATATATTGTAAGTAAGTATAAAAAAATAGCACAAGATATTCGTATAGATAACGAACGTATATATATAATACACGCAAAAATTAATAATAACAAACATTTGTCAGTATTAACGTAAAAAGGCCAAAATTCTACAGCTATCAATGTAATTATTCAGATAATAAGAAATTATAAAACAGTATAGCTAAACAAAAACAGTATAAAATGAAAAAGGAAACAAATATATGCAATAATATTAATTACAACTAATTGACGAGCAGAGTAATCTTTTACCTAATAGAAGATACAGACAGAACTCAACTCTACTACTTGTCATACTTCCAAACTGAAATCTAGCCAGGCCACTACTGTGTATTTAGTAGTGGATTAGTACTGGGATATCCGAATGAAAACATTCATTAACCTCGTTTATCGAGGGACGCACAAGTCAACCCATGTCAGAATAGCATAGCAATAGAGCAAACTAAACATTTAGGCCTTTCAACTTGAACATGAATAGCAGATCGAGAAGTACATGACGATGTTGAAGACGTAGCAGACGGAACTGCTGTTAGAGCTCCATTGTAGGAGTTTCTAAGTATATAAAGCTTAGATGAACTCCAAGCATCCTCAATAAGTGAACCTTAACTCTGCTCAACAGTTCCATGTGGCCTGATTGGTAGGATTCCAGATTACAGTTCCATATTCTAGTGCTGGGCGCACTAGTGACCAGCACAGCACCGGCAAGGTTTTAGGTGAAGTTCACTGTTGATCACAACCACAAAATACAGATGGATTAGACGATTGTTCAATCAAACCAAACCATTAAAGAATCAAAATCAAAAGAATCAAACAATCAAAATTCCCTTTCAAATAAAGTGGGCCAAGGATATAGTGTACTCTCTTGGACTTAGAGATTAAAACCTTGTCAAATATTAGGCGAATTCCTGTCATTCCCAAACATATGGTATATTATTTTGCAAAATAAAATAAGTTTACAAACATGGTTCTAGGCTCGTAAGAGAGATAGTTCAAGCGAGATAGTGAATATCCCCCACCATACTTCTCATACGTCTATTGTGTACAGCCTTAGATATGATTTAGTTGACTAATTCTATAGTTTGCTGGACGGTGCTTGTGTGGATATGTCAACTTAGTTTATATAGTTATAAAGATAAACACTGGAATAAAGATTTAGATAGTAATAACAATAATAATTAAAATAAAAGTGCTTTTTCTTTAATATTGTCATTTTACAATAACTTATTTGGTTACATGCCACGAGAAAAATTTAAACAATCATTTTACAATGAAAACTTATTTTTTAAACAAAACAAAAAATAGGTGACTTTGTACTAACCGAGAACACGGTAATTAGAAAATATGGTAGGTATCACGATGAGGCAGCGCAGTAGACTGTGACGTCATAAAGGCGAAATCATCTAGTTTTTTACTCTATAAAAAACTGGTAACTAAATCTACCAATCACGTGAAAGTATTTTCTAGTTACCGTGTTCAAGATGTTTATTTTTTAACATGAATTTACAATGACTGTCGTTGAATAGAAAAAAACCATTGCTGCGCATGCTCGAACCACACGCCCAGAACATAGACTGGTCAATACTTGTTTGACTTTTTGTTAAGACGGTGCTTGTGGTAACTCTTTGATATATTGTAAGGATTACATTCTAATAAGACAATGCCCTTAGTTTCCATTTTTGAAATAATTGACCCTCTTACCTATTCATGAATCGTGTTTGAATGATACTATTTGTTTGCCTAAAAAAATACATTTTAATCATTAATTAGTTACCAGAATAATTTTTCTTTAATCTTTATTTTCTTTTTCTTTCAAAAAAATATGTTACACTAATACTATCGTGATAAAATACTACAAATATATATTATAGTAAAAGTATGGCAATATTAGTACAACTATTTTAATTTAAGTATTTTGAAATGATCAAATAAATAAAAATTACTCCATCATATTGATAATAAAACCTGAATATGCTTGCTCCTCAAACATAGTAGACGTTGAAAATATTCATGAACAATGTTCATATCTTTCCAAAAGCACACATGCTGATTAATATTAAGAGTGTTTTGAACTAAATATCCTAAAAATAATTTAACTAACATAAAAATTAGACAAAATAGCCAGGATGATACAGAATATCATAAAGCTTTTAGCAATACCCAAGTGATAGTTCAATTTGAAAACAATTTCTTTTTTTTTTTTTAATGCCATAATTTTGTATTTGACTAATTATTATATTTAAATCATGTAATGATACTACGTAATCTTAATGAAGTACATTAAGCTTACGTAGTATGTATATTATATATCAAGCTAAACAAAGTGACATGTTCCCTACTTGTTAGGGCACATGAATAATGTGCATATATCAAGTGGACATGGGGTTGACATATGACACTGGCACTAGATTAGTGTGCGGTTTAGGGGGTGACAAAGAAATACATTTAGGTAGGCTACCACATGGTATAACCACATTATACATCCAACATGTTCTTCCATTTCCTTAAAAAAATAATTTACTAAATTATTTTTTAAATCGTCAAAAATATTGAACCAATTTTTACTACTTGATAAGTATATATGTATAAATTAAACATAATTTAAGTCAACTTGTAGAGTCAATTCCGGTGAGTTGGTTGGAGAGCTCCAAAACTTAAACCACACAGAGAGCACTATTGAAATGAAATGAAAAATGGCTTTATTGGAGGTGAAGTTAGGACTATAGAGTCCTCTCCACCACTTAACCTCAACTACTGCAAAAATTTTTGAGTAAAATATTTATTTAAGACCTTTATAAGCTATAAAATTATTTTTAAAAGGTCCTTTATAGCGACCTAAACCAGAAAAATATAAATAACCGAATATTTAAAATCTAAAATCTTAATACTATATGGTTTTTAAATTAGTTTTATTGGTTCCTCTAAATTAAAAAATGTTTCATGCATAGATTCTTTTATAAAAGCTATACGCTCTAACTGATTTTAATTATTGATTTTATTTGATGATTTATTTTTTATAATTAAACAAGTCTACTTAATTCATTATCAATAATTTATTAATACTGATAACATTTCCAAGTAGTATTGAGTACTATACATATTTTTTAACTATAAAATATCAATAATATATAAATGTGTGTCTATATACAGTTTTCTAACTAATAAAATAATATAACAGCCTTTCTTTGGTCATATATGAACAATCTTGAACTAAGTTGTATATAATATAAATCTTAACGTGAGTTTATAACTTGTTAGTAAAGTAAATGTTAAAACAATTTGAGAATAAAAATGTGGCTTTATCTTATATAAAAAATGACTTAGGATCCTTGTGCCTATGTGGGACAAAGACGGTACATATCTCTGAGAAAGGTAGGTGTGATCTTGTTATGACAGCTAATCCATCTCACCCACTCCTCTTACAGTGAACAACGTTGCGCTGTGTTAGTTCCACTCCTTTGGGCGTATGAAATCATATAAAACCTTCGTATATTGTTACTGCTTACTATTGGAATGTTTCAGTAATATTTTTAAAGGGGATCCTCATTAATTATTGTAACTGAGAAATCCACTTCAAAATTGAAAAATATTAAGTACTAATAGATACAGCCTATAATATGGAACGTTCTTATTCTGAGGTATGAATTCAGGTGGTATAAAATAAGGTAGGCAATAAATTTGTTGGGCAGGTTCGTAGGCTGTGTTACATCGATGTTTACGGTAAGCTGTGGAGCGGTCTATAGGGCAGGCTTGTGCCAGTCTACAACAGCCTGTTTACAACCCTCACAGCACGTTTCTTTGACATTGTAGTTTTTTCAGTAAGGGTACTTAAATCACATTTAATGTTTTATCTATTCCTCTGTTATAAATACGAAATAAAATATATAATCATATAGTAACTATGTTTTATATAAATAGGAAGCCATTTTATTTTAAATGTGAAATTTATATTCAGATATTTTAACCAAAAGGTGAAAATATATTATAAAACACCAAATAAAAAATGTATTTACATTAAGTCTGCTTATTAATTATTTGTGTGGGTTTTATTTATTTTTTATTTATTTATTTTTTATTTGGCCACTGATATTATAATCAGTTTTCAGTATCCATCATATCGAATTTATTATAAAAATACACATAATCTGGGACCTATGTAATATCGTTTGTTGGTGTAAATGTCGTCACGTTTTAACTAAACGAATTCCAATTACAATCCAAAATCCAGTTATCCAGCTTTAAATATATTCCATGAATTTTAAAACATATTACCCTCTAAAACGTGATTTAAGCAGTATTACATCTCTATGTATTTTGGATTACTTTTTTGATTGTTATTTAATGTACTAATGTGTTTTATTGCTATCCAGAATCACTGGCATAAAATTCAGACTAATAAACAGTTTAATTGTCCTCTTTAACAGTTGAATGGTGACATAAACTTTATTTACCATAAAATAGAGTGAGATAGAATATAAAGCCACATAGACAGTAATTCACGTTGCCCCAGGATTTCCAATCAAGGAAAATGAGCTTGACGTCATAAACTAAGTGGTTGGGAATACTTGAGTCGTAAAACAACTTAAGTTATAAACTGAATATATTTTGTATGGTTATATAAACACTCTAATATGAGAATGTGATATATCTCACACGTTATTGCACGTTAGATATTATTCTATTACATGTTTTTAAAAAAAGGTTTGGGCACATATTTCTTCGCAAAAATATAGTTATCGTGTCTGACATATTATATAGACAAATATTCCTTTTTAATTAATTTAGTTTCTTTGACTTCTTTGCCACTATAACTATAAAAACATTATTTTCCAGTTATCTGATTTGTGTTAAAAACATTATTGGTATATTGATTAATTCCATTCCCCAACGGTGTAAAAACACCAATCAGTATAATTTGTGTTCTATATCAGTGGAAGGAGTTCAGTTTGTCGAACCCTGAATCACCACAATAAATAAAAATCAAGCTAACCCCTCAAATTCTATTGCATAACAATAGGTACAAGACGTGATCTACCTTTCACAAAATATGAAAACAAACAATAACATATTGTGATGTGTTTAGTTAGTGTATTGAGAAGTCTGCGTGTTTCAAAGAGTATTTTCTATCACCTGAAGTATTTTAATATAATAAATAAATCTTGTATAGTCTTCGTCATGTCAACTTGTAATTTATTTTACATTTCAAACAGTAGAGTGGATGTGTACAGCTATTTTTAGACGATTTGCATCACAAATTTATGAATTAACACAAATAAAACTTCTAATTGATAACTGCATACTATTAAATAGCACTGGAGGTAATAACATACGTACTTATTTTTTAATAATGTAATACAAAATTTAAGAGTAGGTATTTTTACAGTAAATCTACTTTTACAATTAAAAAATAAGTAATATTAAATCGAGGGTTCTCCTCGTCAGTAAAGATAGACATGTTTTTACATTGTAGGCAATGCTTAATTCTAACTTAAAAAATATCTGTATCTCACTCTGGGAATAGAACCCAGGTCAGCTATAAGGCAACCACTGTCCAAGGCTTTCATTTAGGGTGTTTGTACAAACTATAACTTAATATAATTTGGAGGAAAACATTTGTTTTTATCATAAGTTTCTTTTTTTAAAGAGAGGCCGATCTCCTTCTTAACCTTACTCTGCCCATTCCCCATAGACTATAGATCTGTACAATTAACTTAATCATAAAGAACAAGGGATGAACTAGTATAGTCAAAGTGAACCCAAGTTCAAAGTCCTGACACCTTACACCACTCGGCCACGGCTCTCCCCTTTGATATGTTTTACCATAACATATTCGTTATATTTATAATTATTATTTTTTATTTTTAAAGTTAAAATTTGGTTTTTTAAGTTAAAAAGTGTTTAATTCAAAATTGTTAATCCTATAACAACATTCCATTTTTTATTGAATTTTTATCTTTAAAATATAAAATTCACAATAACTGCAATACGCAAAAAAATAGTTATTTGACAGGTAAATTCTACCTTTTTTTCAAATTGTAATTGTTGTAAAAAATACATGTCACAGTAATTATTTAATTTATCAACCTGCAGTCATTATTAAAAACCATTTAGTGTTTGTATTGATGAAATATTAGGTTATAAAAAATGTTTTTAAACATAGTTATTGATATTAAGCATTTAATAATGTTTTTTTAATGTTCTCTGACAAAAAACTTAAATACTGGGATGATAAATTGTAAGTAAGCAGATTAGCAAGACCCAAAAAATTTTATTGCCACTGTTAATTTTTAATTACCTTTGAAAAATATATTAAGTACATTTTCTTTGTTTTCGTTAAATATTTTAAAATGGTAAAAAATAAATCAGTGATTTATCATTTTATTTATATAAATCATATAGTAAGGCACATTATTTGCATTAAACTAAATTGTAAAGAATGTTAATATAAAATAGTAACAATTATATTATAAATATAACAGTACATTGTCCGTTTTATTTAAACCAATGTTTTAACGCAAAAGTCGAAATACCAATTAACGGACACAAACCCGATTACGTCGGGGAAACTTTGGAATCCGTTTTAATTAAAGGCATTGTACATTTGACAAACACTAAAAACAGATTACCTGGCCTTACTCGACAAATATAAATAGTAAAACTGTTGCAGCTATTTAATGTTAGACAATTGTATATAAGGTACATTGCCGTGTCTATGTATAAGATTTACATTACAGATAATTCATTTTATTCAAGATTAATTTTTCTATTTTTTTTAAATAGTAAAATATATAAAATGCTTGAATATTTTTATAAATAATTTTTTAAATTCTATAAATATACTTTGACAACTTCATATATAATTTACTGTCTAATTTACTTAATTCATTATCACTTTAAGAACATTATTATCTTTTTATAGACATTTATATTATCTATTGGTTGAATTTGTATCTCTATATTAGTAAATGTGTTGGATGAAATTCTCGAGATGTAAATAAATAACATTACACTTAACAAAAAAGAAATCTTTAATTTTTTTCCTTGTTTCATTTTATTTGTTTATATTCCGTTTATTAGAAATGTAGATAGGCTTTGTGTAGATTTTAAGGACATATAAATTTTGTTCAATATTCCGCAACAATTAATAGTTTTATATACACATTATTGGGTCATTTTTTAATACAGTACTAAAACCAATAACCTCAGTTAACATTTTATTCATTAAATAATATTTTACGTGAAACTAGTGAACGTCACAGAATCAAATGTATAGTAGTATAAGAGCCAACAGTATAAATATGATGGTGATCTACTTCGGTAAACCATATTTACCTTCATTAGAACAGAGGTATTCACACACAAAAATGGGCATTGGTGTTCAACTACGCTATTTTTATACTATCACTTGTCACGGTCTAGAACTCATGACGGTCACCTGGAGTCGTCAATATGGTGATTACTGGAATATAATAGGTCAATTACTATTGATTATTGCCTGCACATCAATTGTGAACAATCATCTCAAAATCAAAATTAACCTGTTCACAAACAAGTTTGTTACGATCCCAGAGTTTATCCTTTAAAATAAACAATTCTTTCAATGAATTCATAATCCTAAACTGATTACAATCTTTTTACTTTGATCAAACTCAACATTTATCCAATTTAATTTAAGCTGTGGTTACATTTCAAAATGTATGCTGTATTTGATCTTTCAGGCTTCTTATTTTAAAAGCAGAGACGTGATTTTTATAACCTTTGTTGAAATGTATAGTCTGCACTAAGTAAAACCTTTTTACAAACGTTACAGTTGTTCTACCTGTAACAGTACTACCTGTAACAGTTACACTACCACTGTACGAGTATGGGCGGGTGGTTGGGTCATTACCACTGTACCTGTAGGGGTGGTTCTTTGGTAAATTAGTTTCTCTTGAATAGACCTTTCATTTGATAGCGAACACGACACAGGCATAAGTTGAAGATTTTTGTTCAACTCCTCGTGGGCCGTCCCCCTGAAAAGATAAAATGTCGCTATCAAATTTGTTTATGTGTGTATCAAATTTGGATGGATCATTGTGTCATAGTGGACAGGGGACTGGAGGCCGAAAATGCATACTTTGTTTTGTAGATCTCTGTTTATCAATAAAACACCTTGATGACCAATGCAATCAAAATGGTCAACTTATCGTATATAGGTGTTACTTTATGTTGCAAACATTGTTAACAATTGTACTATTACCTACCTTTAATTTGAACATTCCTGAAATCCCCCTCCAAAAAATGTTGCAAAAATAATTGTTCGCAGTATTTAAATTATTATTAAGTGAATTTATTGTTAATTTAACTTTTTCTAGTCAGTTAAGGTTTCCTAGTTCAATGTTAAGACAATAAAATAAAAACATATGTTTACAGTATAAAATGTTTTTTCCTAACCATGGTAAACATCATGAACACATATATGTCAATGGTGACTAATTAAACAAAAAATAGTTGTTTGGTAACTGATAAACAAGCCGTGGGTTATTATTGTATAAATATAACGTATAGTAGTAGAAATGTTTGTGTAAACCCTTTCAATATTGTTTTAAGCTTGTAGTTTTTAAACTAGGGTAAATAATTATCATGAAATATATTTAGCCAATATACAGGGTGGAAAAAATATGGAAACTCATTCACAATCCGTTATTTTTTCCATAAATAATTTGATAATTTAATTTTTATTTGATGATTGTGTTCCATAAAGTATACTTTTTGATCAAAATAATTTACTTGAAATCGTTAAATAGCAGAGAAATAATATTGTTAAAATTAGTTACTTTGAAATTCAAATAACCGCTACTCTGGAAAGCATAAGCCTTTCAAGTTTACGGCAATAACTACTCTGGAAAGTCCGGTTCGCAGCAATTAATTTCTCTTGAATTAAAAATTCATTTGATACCAAACTCCACCTAGACTTACATTGAAGATTCTCGTTCAAATCCTCGAGGGTCGTTGCACAGAAAAGATGAAATGCCGATAATGGAGTCAGAAAGTGTGTTCTTTGAAACCATGATGATGTACAAGATTTCAGTTTTACAAGTGAATTTATACAAAAGTTGTAAAAGCGTTTCCATATTGTGTTTCCTCTTTGTGCCTACATTAACTAATGCGTAACCTTTAATCCTGTTATAAAATATGGATTAATCAAATTATATTATAAAAGAAAAAATATCAAATGGTTGACATACTCGTAATTATGTCCATACTACGTTTAAGCATGGTTTTCGATTTAATCAACATATTTGTCAATGACTGTTGACAACAAGATATGTATATGTAATACAAACTAGTTATCTGTGCTGCTGAAGTAAACTGACCAATGAATGTTTTACGTTATTGTTTAAAGAATACAGTGATATTAAATTGTATTAATAAAAAAAGCAAGAAAGGTTTGCCATCTCCCAGATAGCCATGGTAATCTGAACTCCCTTGAGTTTACAATAATACTAATGAATAAATACTACTTCCGTATTCACAAATAATACATTACGCAATGAACTAGTGTTTTAGACTTTTACTAATGTTCTGGAAGAAAAATTAATGGGCTACATGAAGAAAATTCCTATTAACTTTTAGTCTCCATGACGTCACGTCCTCCAATATTTCACGTCACTTCCACCAAGCCCTTGATTTACTCTGGTTCTATTTTTCATTTAACGCCACCTCTGTGATTGTATTTATTAAAGCCGACAAAAAAGTTAAAGCTTTATATATGTAAGTTACAGTAAATAATGATTATCAGTATTGCATCCAAACGTTGCTTCAATAACAATATCTATTGCTTAGTATAAAATTACATAAAACCATACTGAATGTATTCATGAACCATTTGACAAATCATGGACTCGGTTGTACAGCATTGTCTGATACATAAAATGCTTATCAAAAATCTTGGACTAGTAAACTAATATTTTCGTTAATTTCAAATACTGATAATATTTAAATGACCACATTTATTAATTAACATGTTTTGTCAAACTATATACTAAGATTTGCCTACCTAAAATAGCAATCGCTTTATACTCGTACAAAATACTAAATCATAAGAATTTTTCATGCCATTAATGTATTTTAGTATCAATAAAATCGTTTTAAAATAATAAAAACTAAGAGCCTCCTTATGCACAGTGCGTAACCATATAAGACTTATTCGTTTTGCTAGTTTAGTTAAAATAGATACTTTTATAACGCAAATTTTGATCATTTATAGCAATTTCTCGTAATATTCGTGGTTATAATTGATTTAAGGATACTAACCAACACGTGAAATGAGAAAAGACAAATGATCCATAGAGAAATAAACACTTGATACTGGTTTGTTGGCTGTGCTGAATAGAATAAAGCATATATCCGTAACGCCCAACTATTCAGGATATGTTTCGTGCACGGTATGAAGTGACGGTCCTTATGTTCAAGCAAGGTTACTATTACATTATTATTATTATACATGATATATTATACATTATTATTATTATTATTTACATGCATTAATAATTTTTAATTCTTTTTACTCTAATTTCACCTTTTACTTTTAAGTTAACTCAATTTAAATCGCAACGTTCCTTAAGGTAGATGGTTGAATATTGTAGGAATCGAACTAACCGTTTGATAAAGACGGTACCTAGAAATGTGTGTTGAAGATGGATATGTATTGTTTCATATGAATAGAATTATTAAACGGAATATAATTTCAAACCAATACATAAAATCTATTTTTGAGGTCTTAATGTTAAATATTATAATAATATTATACATTTACTAAACTCACAAATATAACAACAGTGGTTTTGGTAATTAAAAATCATGCTTCAGCATGGACCGATATAAACAAGAAAATAATTTACTATTAAAATACTAGCAGTAAAATTGTGACAAACAAAAAGTAATTGAAATACACAATATTTTTATTCCTGTTGTATTAGTCTTCCAATTCATCATATTTACAATAATAATGATAGCAATTGATTACATGTACTGAAAATATGATAATTTGATGTGTTGAGTTGCTGTGCTGTTTTTTAGTTTTTTTCTGTTGTAGCCTTTTAAAAAAGAAAAATAGTTTTTTTAATAATTTTATTAATTGCAATTTTTTAATTGCAACAGTTTCAACATTGCATGCAGTTCTAGAAGACTTATTTATGCTCTCTATTAAATTCTGTTATTTTATTTTGGGGAGTATTTTGAATTCATTTTTTTCATTTTCTTTCCCTCTTCCTGTATTTATCCCTAATTTTGTCTTGTTAGACCTGCTATAACCTTAATTTTTTTCAATGTTAAGATTTTGTACTGGTAATATCTATAGGTATTTGTTATGGTTAGTAAATATTATCCAGACCTTATTTGGAAAGAAAAATATGAATATAAATGTATATGATATACCTTGTGGAGATAATAATATTATGTGCTTTAAGAAATATCTAGAACAACATAAATGAGTTAAAGTAGCTTTTTAACTTCTTAATGATGAGAACTTGATCTTTACTTTGGTATTTTAAACACTTCATTAACTTAAAAAAAATAGAATATAATCATGTCAATTAATTATAAAACTTATAATTAAATTTTGGAGCCAAGAGTAGAACAATACCAGACATGACACCATTTCGCCACCTATCTAAAACCTCATCACAGCAGAGACGTGACTGTAGAAGGAATATTGCTCTATCTATCCATCTAAAAGTCGTATAACCTTTTATTTGACTGGGAAGTGCTGCTGCTGCAGCGATATTTTGAACAAACTCATCAAATTAGAAAATAGCTACATAACATGCATAGGTAAAAATTTCATTTCATTAATTAATGTGTATTTTATGTCTGCAAGAGTTTATCAACTTTATATTGTTTTGTTCATTTATGATAGTTTTCAAATATAAAATTTTGAACAGTGATTTTTTACACATAAAATGACTATATGTAAAATGATTGTTAACATACCATAAAGTTTAAAAAATTAATTGAAAGATGAAGAGATATATTTCAAGTACTAGTAGATTTATTAATATGTTGTCTATTTCTTTCTCGTATAGGTACGTAATTGGGCACTATATAAATTTAGCTTCTCTAATAATGAACTATCTTTCTGGTTTTACTGTGTTTACTGTGTGTCAACTAGATTTATCATTGTTTATATTCAGTTATACATTTTTACAGTTTTTGTAGGAATTTAAATTCACAATGAGAGGTTTTTCTAATTAAAAAGACATATTATAATTAATTAAAAATTTTAATATGATGTTTTGGTAATAAAAAAATAAGTAAGGAACTAAAAAACATATTATATAAACTTATTTGCCAGTATTAGCACACTAGTTTACAATATAAATGACATATGTTAGAATGTTTTCTAAAACCTTAATGGCGGGTTAGAAAAACAAGTTTCATTTTTCAAACTAGGAATTCTGGAGGGTACATAAATCATTGATAATGTAAATTGAATATTATTCAATTACTATAGTTAACATACGCTAGCTAAAAATAATATTTTAACGTTTTCATAAAATTACTAATTAGTCTAATAAAAGTATGTTTAGTATATTCAAGGCTTACATAAAATTTATTGTCATATTATATACTAGGATTTGACTACCTTAAATAAGAATCGCTTTATAATCGTACATAAAACTGAATCATATAAATGTTTCATTCCTTAAAAATACTACACAAAAGAACAATTAAATGTATATATTAAACCAAGATGAAAGATAATATATACGTATATTAACTTAATAAATAAACTACACTGTAAATTTGTCCTCAAAGGAAAATATGTAATATTTGTGTTACATCTATGAATGTGATGTAGTACGTTTCAGATACTGCCGTAAGAGCTTGTGGCGACAGGTATCCTTTTTACCTGTCCCTCTTGTAAAATACATTGCGGATTACCTTATAACATGAAGTATTTGACCATATATGACTGTGACGTAGTACATCTCAGATACTGCCGTAAGAGATTGTGGTGACAGATGATCCTTTTTACCTATCCCTCTTGTAAAAAATATCGCAGATTAACTTACAACATGAAGTATTTGATCATACATGACTGTGATGTAGTATATCTCAGATACTACGGAAAGAGCTTGTGATGACAGGTTATCCTTTTTACCTGTCCCTCTTGTAAAATACATCGCAGATTAACTTAAAACATGAAGTATTTGACTTTATATGACTGTGACGTCGTACATCTCAGATACTGCCGTAAGAGCTTGTGGTGACGGGTGATCCTTTTTACCTGTCCCTCTTGTAAAATACTTCGCAGATTAACTTTCAACATAAAGTATTTGACCACATATGACTGTGACGTAATACATCTCAGATACCACCGTAAGAGCTTGTGGTGACAGGTGATCCTTTTTACCTGTCCCTCTTGTAAAATACTTCGCAGATAAACTTAAAACACAAAGTATTTGACCATATATGACTGTGACGTAATACATCTCAGATAATGCTGTAAGACTTTATGGTGACAGGTGATCCTTTTTACCTGTCCCTCTTGTGAAATGCATCGAAGATTAACTCAACATGAAGTATTTGACCACATATGACTGTGACGTAGTACATCTCAGATACTGCCGTAAGAGCTTGTGGTGACAGGTGATCCTTTTTACCTATCCCTCTTGTGAAATACATCGCAGATTAACTTACAACATGAAGTATTTGACCATATATTACTATGACGTAGTACATCTCAGATACTGCTGTAAGAGCTTGTGGTGGCAGATGATCCTTTTTACCTGTCCCTCTTGTGAAATGCATGGCAGATTAACTTACAACATGAAGTATTTGACCATATATTACTGTGACCTAGTAAATCTCAGATAATGCCGTCAGAGTTTGTGGTGACAGGTGATCCTTTTTACCTATCCCTCTTGTGAAATACATCGCAGATTAACTTACAACATGAAGGATTTGACCATATATTACTGTGACCTAGTACATCTCAGATACTGCCATAAGAGATTGTGGTGACAGATGATCCTTTTTACCTATCCCTCTTGTAAAAAATATTGCAGACCATATATGAATGTGACATAGTACATCTCAGATACTGCGGTAAGTGCTTTGGGTGATAGTTGATTCTTTTTACCTGTCCCTCTTGTGAAATACATCGCAGATTACCTTACAATATGAAGTATTTGACCATATATGACTGTGACGTAGTACATCTCAGATACTGCCGTAAGAGATTGTGGTAATAGGTGATCCATTTTACGTGTCCCTCTTGTAAAATACATTACAGATTACCTTTTAACATTAAGTATTTGCCTATAAATGACTTTGACATAGTTTGTCTCAGAGATTATCATAAGAACTTGTGGTGATAGGTAATTAGTTTTATCTGTCCCTCATATGAAATACATCGCAGACTAACTTACAATAAAAGTGTTTGCCCATATATGTCCATGAATGTTTATTTCTTAGAAAGCGTAGTAAGATTTTGTGTTGTCCGGTAGTCCATTTTCGAAAAGAAAATAACATTAAGACGTAACTAATATTGGAAATCAGTGCCCATATAATATATGAACATTTTATATATTACAGAATGTTATGAGATATTTATCTACAGGTAATTTTAAAGTAGGGGTTTGTTTTTACACATTTATCTGCTCATTTCCTATAAGCTACTGTTGATCTGAGATGAGGACATATTTGGGCATAGTAAAGGAGTAAACCAGTTCAGTACAAAGTGAAAATTACTAATAAAAATCTGCAGTCATTCCCATGATTCGAACCTGTTCTTTTTTCAACAAAGACTCAAAGTTGTGCCCCCTTAGACTTCTCGGCCACCTAAGGATTTCTAACAGATTTCGGTAATCCTAATTTAAATTCACTTTTTAAAACTTGAAGTAAAGTCTGAACAATAGATAGACAATTTGTATATCAATATGTACAGAAATGCATGATATGATTTAATATTACAATATTAACAGTGATTTTGTAAAAGTAGTCCAACGATTTAGGAAACTAATTTTAGCTATGTTGGTTATTGCGTATATATAAAAGACGATTCAATTTTTATAATTTTTATTTTATTAAAGTATAAATAAAGGCATATGTTGTTTAGGATTTTGAAATGCTGTGTTATTACTTTTTGCATGTATTTAAAAAATCAATGAATTAATAAAATAAAGAAATCAAATTAAAGATTACCGTCTGTTTTAAGTGGTAGTGTGAGAGTATAAATGTTAAGTGAACGACACAAAACCAATTACCCAGGGAAACCAAACTGTCCGATTTAATTAAAAGCTGTAAATGTTAAACGAACGTCGAATCACAAATTACCTCTCCTCATTAATTGTAACGATCTACGTGGACAGTTATCATAGGTAATGTACGTCCATTCCATATTACTATGACTATCTATAGTGATTGAAAAATGGTTAGCTACGTATTTTTGGGATGAAGTGTTAGGGAGAACTTTACAGTCCTAACTTCGCCCCTTTAATAAAGGTATTTTTCATTTCGTTTTCATTTATTACAGAACTATAAAAAAAGAGGAAGAAAGAAACTTAACTAATCCTGTTCTATGGAGATAACAGTTTTATTTTTTTTATAAAATTAATATAAAATTTTTCACTAGCAACGGTTAGGTTACGTTTCAATTAACGTCATGTTAGTCGCCTGCATAAAAGTATGTTGGTTATGGTGCATCGGTTACCACACATTCCAATACAACGTCATTACCAGCTGTTTGAGAGATACAAATTTGTTGGTTATGGTGCATCGGTTACCACACATTCCAATACAACGTCATTACCAGCCGTTCGGAAGACAAAAATATGTTGGTCATGGTGCATCGGTTACCACACATTCCAATACAACGTCATTACCAGCCGTTCGGAAGACAAAAATATATTGGTTATGGTGCATCAGTTACCACACATTCCAATACAACGTCATTACCAGCCGTTCGGAAGACAAAAATATGTTGGTTATGGTGTATCGGTTACCACACTTTCCAATAAAATTTCATTACCAGCTGTTTGAGAGATAAAAATTTGTTGGTTATGGTGCATTGGTTACCACACTTTCCAGTACAACGTCATTACCAGCTGTTCGAGAGATACAAATATGTTGGTTATGGTGCATCGGTTACCACACATTCCAATACAAGGTCATTGCCAGCTGTTTGAGAGATACAAATATGTTGGTTATGGTGCATCGGTTACCACACATTCCAATACAACGTCATTACCAGCTGTTTGTGAGATACAAATTTGTTGGTTATGGTGCATCGGTTACAACACATTCCAATGCAACGTCATTACCAGCTGTTTGAGAGATACAAATATGTTGGTTATGGTGCATCGGTTACAACACATTCCAATACAACGTCATTACCAGCTGTTCGAGAGATAGAAATATACATATTCATGTGTATTAATAAGTACAAAATGTACTATATTTTTATTTTCTCAGTGCACTAACATTCCAGTGGTATATACAAAAATAAAAGTACATTTTATGTTTGATGACATGATGGGCCTCAGAATTATGACAAACTCGTAGCTGGTTCCATATAAACTTCTTATACAAGAACACGTATCTTGATGACTTTTTAGTAGTACAGGTTTTGTGAAATTGGTTGGTCGATATATTCGGAACGTCAAACTTCAATTTTGGATTTATTGTTGTAAGCACAAGTTTATGTAACAGTAAATAGGACCTCCTTGACTTGTAAAGTACGATGTAATGCTTAAGGTGTTTGGAAATATGACAGTCTGATACCCAGTTTAGTGTGTCTAAAGACAGTGTTATGGCAGTTGTTTGTCAAACATCAAGACTACTTTTAGAGGCTTCAAAAGTGTTGAGAACTCTGTTTGATGTAGTTTTTAATGATGTTTCATGGTTTTAGTTTTTGTGGTACCAACCTCCATATCACATTTCAACTATGTTTAATGATTTATATATAAAATATTCTAATCAAACATTTTAAAAATTAAGATAACAAATTTACAAATAAAATAAAGATATTATACTTAATATTTTCGAAATTATAATACCTTAATGATTTACCTTCGACATATTCCAGTCATATTTTTGATTAAATAACTTTTTTACAAATAATAATAGTTAAAATTACTCAGTGAGAAGTGAATTAAATCATTAAAGTCACTCTTCATATAATCATTTATATGACAACTATAATCTTGTAGCTGTACTACAATAATATAAACTGTCTTAGCCTGCTAAAGCTAAGATATATATAGTTACACATAGAAAAACAAAATAATTAATAATCGAGTATTTATTCAAATTACCTTGACACCTCATAATCTAAAGGTTATTAAAAAACAACAATTCACACCTTTCAGGCTAAGTTGTGTTGGACCTCCCAATATTGAACCTGTTTCTTCTTTCTTTCACAGGAGATCTAATTTCTTAAATGAAAATGTATCTAATGGTTAATATTTATTTACGTATATTCGAGTTGATGATTTGTGTACGGGGTATTATGTTATTAGAGAGAGAATAATAAATAATTACCTTCTTGCTATCAAGATAAACAGTTGAGCCAGATACTATTTTCTGGCCGTTTAGATGTTCTCACATATGAGAAATGTACTCCTACGTCCATGAGTTAAATTGTAGCCATCTCGTAGCCAAAATCCGGTTTTACGTTAATAGTTAGAGAAGAATAGCTGTCAAACGTCGTCAACAATACACGAACGTTTGAAAAAAGACAAATGTAGTGTCAATCAACATATTACCAGCTATCAATAATAATTTTATCATTCAACGCTTTTTTTCAAATTTCTTTCATTTTTGTAGGAAATCTTTTTTTTTTTCAATTTATTTCACTAAAAAGGCGTTTAATTATGTTAAGGCGAATACACTCTGTAATAAATAAAGTAGCTTTAATAAATTTAAGATTCAAAAAACGTGTCATTTTATTCGACACAAAGTTTTCTAAAGTAATTTGACAAAAAAATTTTTTTTTATTATTAAAAGTGTTTTAAGTGTTGGATTTCGAGAACATTTTGAAACGGATAACATTTTTTGCCATTTAAAATGGAAAATTATATTTTAATAATGTTTTGCTGGTAAATTTATATATGATTGGCTTAACCTGATATATTTCAATTAATTTGTTTGAATAATTTTGACCTGTAATTTATGTATAAAAAACAGCCACAGTGCTAAACTTAGTGAAATAGAACTTCACTTCATATAAACTATATTGTTTATTTTTTATATATTCTATCTTGAACGAATTCTTATGCTTCATCTATTTAATAATACCTTCTCAAACATTTTTGTATTTTAAACATTTTTTTTAATTCCATAAAATAATAGTTTTAATCAAAACCCATGAAATTAACTACAACATAGTCCACCCAGTAATATACTCATAAAATGTACTAAGTATTTTATACGTTATCGTACAATCAACTTGACAGTATCTTTTCATTTAGTAAACAAATAAGGTTAAGGTTTTGTAAATTATATTTATTAATAAAAGTTAAAAATAGTTTTTATTTGGTTAAAATTTTAATGGTACGTTTAAAATATAAAAGTGTGTGGCAAATAAATATATAATTATATTTAATTAAACATACGTTATGATTTATAGGAAAAATTGTGTTATATAGTTTAACAAAAAAATGTTTGATAACAAAAGATGTAAAACCTATAAAAGTGTTCAATTGGACGTGGTCTGCTGACAACCATGGTTGAAAACAATCACACTACAATTAATCCTGCACTAGCACAGTACGGTATGCATTGGTCAGGTAGGATATATGAGCACTTTGGTAGTTCGGCTGCGATATTGAAACGTATGTGCTTTTAGCAAAATGAGCAAGTCATGCGTTGCTACTATAAACCTATGCATTTATTTAAAATTATAAACATTTGCTCATCATGAATAGTTATTTTATTAGTTTAATTTAGTGTCACAAACAGTGTTTTGATTATATACATGTTTATAATTGATACTTTGTTATTTGTAATATATGGATTGCCTATGAAATATATACACTAACTTAGCTGGAAAATCATTATTGACAGTTTAAAATCTAACTTAACTAGATAATGTATATTCAGTTGAAGCTCGCGGTAAAGTTCTTTTTTTAAAATAGATAAATTCATTTAAATTACATTTATCTTATGAGTAAATTCACATTTTGTTTTTATTGAACATTCTATCAGTTATCCACGAATAATTTAAATTACTTATGTTACTGGAACACAAAACAATATTTATCATTAAATATAGAGATAATTTTTTGCTATACTTGAGTTTTAAAATATCAATATTATTACACGTAAAACATTATTAAATGAGGTTTACTTGTACATCATTGATAATAAACATTTTGAAAGTAGTAGGGAGAAGTATATTCATACGTTAACTTTTTTTTTAATTTAATAGTAAATTTGATGTACATTTATCCATACCCTAATACAGATGAACTAAGTAGTTTGATAAATGAATTACAGAGTGGTTGAAGTACAAAGATGTACGAAATATATTTTGGTAGATTTCTCTTCAGTTCCTGTTTTTAAACATGGTTAACTTTCAAAAAGTATCAAAATTCTAATTTATGATCAAAAGTTGATTTTATGTATATTCATACAAATTATTGTTAAAGGACATACAGTATGTAGTTTTTGAACTGTATTACAGGTCGTGAAGAAAACTACAGTGAGTTCTCCTTCACGTCATAATAACAAATATTGTTTGTTTCCATATAATTACATATTGTGTCGAGCTCTTCCGTGTGTTTGTATCAACAATACATTTTTTACATTGTTACATAAATATTTATTTTCAGCTTATTGAATGCATTGTAAACTTCTTAATATGTTATTATATCTTATTTAATAATATTCTTACTTGAGTCTTGACGGGCATTAATATGGAGGAAAAGGTACACCTCCACTCACAACGCAATATCAAGTATTACAGTTATAAAAACCATTCGTACATATTCCTTAGCCTAGAATTATGTAAAATACAAATAAACTTAAGATATTTTTTCTTATTAGTGAATATTTAAATTAATCAGCTCAAAATTGCAGTGCTGTAACCCAGCTACTTAGGGATGAAATGTTTGTAAATATTGTATGTAATATGCTCTGTTTTTGGTTCTTAAAATACTGATATGGCGTCCACTCAGTGGTTGCCATTAAAGTTGACACTATAGTGAGATCTGAGTTGACCGTGTTGGGTTTTAAGATAACCGAGTGCCAGGCTTGTCAATTAGCTGATAATCAGATCAATACTATGTGGTTCAGAACCCAAGTAAAGCTGTAGATATCTCAGTTACTATTGTTGTTGGGATATTAATAAATAACTCTAATAAGTAAGAGTAGACCTTAGTTAGTAACAATTACAACACTCATTCACTCCTCATTTTCGCACATATCCTGAGCATTAGCGTTTTTTATATTGAATAAATAAATCAATAAAGTGGAGTAATACAAAACTGTAAGCTTTACTATTCACCAGTAAACTTAACTTATAATATACTATAAAATATAAATTAATACTGGATAAATTTCAGAAGCTGAGACCTGAAACATGGATTACAACATATCTTTCAGTTTAACCACCCTTTCTGACGTGGTTAACCTGCCCAAACATACAGTAAAATAATGTATAAAGTATTTCATTGATATATTTGTCTGTCCTTGGTGTTTTCCATGTTAGCTGATAATTTGTAATAATCACATGTAAATTTAAAATTACTATTCATTTAATAAACTATTGCTTTTAACTAGATTCTATATTTTCAGGTGACAGCCACGTTTAAGTGCTAGTACTACATTAAGTACACTACTTACAACGTAGTATTGTCGTGTGTATAAAAAATCGTATACGGCCTAACAGTTTTCCTAATTTATATCAAATTATAAATTAATCTTAAATTACACATTATATGTGGCATTCATGTAACAATATTTCATTGATATACATAATTAATAAGTATCAATAATCGTAATATTGTATATTCATATTTCACAGTCAAAAATCTAATTTATTGATACTATCTTAGTTCAGAAATGTTGCCTGTTACGCGGCTACTATGCCTCCACCATAGCCTCCACATGTAGCCTTAGTATACTGGCTGTGATTTATATATTCTATTTCTGTTATACTATATTCTACCTTAACATTGGTTAATCTCGCTTGTAAATAATGAAAGAATATAAGATTGCATTTCTGAACAAATGTAATTTATTTAAATATGAATTGAATAATTTTTGAAAATTATAATAAATAAAACCAGACACAAATTTTACAGATCATTCAACGGTGAAATTAAATTTAGCTTAACAGTGAGATAAGCTTGACATATTTCGTAAGTTATTCAAAAGTATATGTTATTAAATAGAAATTATATTTTTTTATTTTTTAAAGAGTTTAGGAGTTTTCAAGCTTAGAGATGCTTTTTTATGAATTAGTATACAAAATGTCTTTCTCTAATTTACATAAGTACTCTTCACTAAGCAACGAACACTCTTCACAACCTTCACTACCAAATTGCCCAACTGCCCATGCACACCACTTTCTTCCAACTTCCACCCGTGCCAACCCAACGTGGAGGGTCTCCTACTGGCCAGCCAGAGTGTCTTGAGGCATGTTGGCCACCTTGAGAGTCTCACACGAACTTCGTAAACTCTGGGAATCCATTAACTGTCATGATCCCAATACACCACCTGATTTGACAAACCGGACATGGTGGTCTCGAAGAAGTTACATATCAAACAACAAGATCACTGAGACTGGCAGTCAGCGATGCCACTGATGATGGCGCATAACACCATGTGTGAAACGTCTGGTTATCTTGTAAATAGTGCAGATAGCACCGTTGTTACAGAAAAATATAAATGCTGGTTAATAATGATACCGGCCGCTTAAGAATAAAATCTAAGGAGTATTTCTTCTTTTGCAACTGGATTGTTCACATTAACATGCACGGGTGGGTGAGAGAGCACTCAAATTGGTGACTTGTGAAATAGTGTTGGTTAAGTAATATCGGTTGTGAATTATTTGCTGAACATAAATTGTGAAAATATATCTCACAATTGAAATCAACATGCACATCTATAAGTTTGACATGATCTTTAATTGTTGCTTTAAAAATGAAAATAATGCTTCCTATGCATTCATAATATCCCTACTACACACTTTGAGAACATATATATTTTCATTTCGTGTATTTAAACTAGGTTTCCAATGCAGTGGGTGTTTTGCTACATTTCATCTTCAGGTTTGCTGTTATAGAATATACCGCTTATGACCGCTTATGAATTATTTATTTCCTAAATAATTGTATACATGACTTACCTAAATAATAAAGAAGAAAAAGAATAACTAAAAAAATGAAGGTGTAAAATGATTGCTGAAGATATAATTAGCCTGGAGGCTAGTACATAAGAACCTCTAATTGCCATTTAACCAGTTTGTATGATGTTAAGAACAGCTTTGTGTGTTAATTACATTTTCATGGCCTAAAGCGTTCACTTTGACACTGTTACCAGTGGGATGAACAGCCTATCATGCTACTGGCTGATCACGTTTATTGAATGATTATTTGAGATATATGATTACTTATTACACTGATATCAACAATATGAAATGAACTTTCCACTTTAATCCCTCATATTCTATTAGTAAACTGTTATATAATACCTCGTGATCGAATTACAGTTATGGAATGTAAAAATAGATTACTTCCATTTTCATTTGTAATGCAATAATAAGTTAATACTCAAAATTAGTATTTACTTATTTGTAATGTTTAACTGTAATGAGTGTTTTCGTAATAGGCATGTACTCTCTAAGAAATTCGGTGAGACATTGATAAATTATAATTTTCTCATAACAATTTCTCATTAAATATTTGAATGATAAAAACTGAAACTTTGTACGTTAGTGGAAATGCGCTATTTATTAGTCATACTTCCTAGGAGATTCATTTACAATTAATATTATTTAAGCTGAACTTTAAGCTTTTATTTTATTTTTATTATAACAGGTTTTTATATTCAATACTTTAAATTTACTTTTTCAATACTTCATTTTTTATAAATTGTTGCTTGTGTTAAATATGATATTGCACACCTCGTAAGTAAATTATTAACTTTTCTCCCTCAATGACTTATGATGGATTACCTTATCGACTATTAGTAAATGATAGATATAATATCTGTCGTGATAAATCGTAATCTGGTATATCTTACGTCAGTGTAGAGTAGAGAGTTTTCCCTTTTAGTGCCTTATATTATAAAATAAGTTTTATAAAGTATCTTATATGCCTAAAACTGTTATATAAAAAACAGCCATAATTTATATGTTTAATAATCATAATAAATATGTTCATAATAGATTATGTAATATTGGAATTGTTTATAAGTAATTATAACAATGTGGATGATGTCATACAAAGAAAGGAGGTATATTACCAATCATAACTGTCCACGTAGATCGTAACATGTAATGAGCAGAGGTGGTTTGTGATTCGACTTCCACTTAACATTCAAAGCTTTTAATTAAATCGGGCTGTTTTGGTTTCCCTTGGTAATTGGGTTTTGTGTCGATCAGCTAAAATGTTGACTCTCACTCTACCACAGTAAACCAACTGTATTTTTAATTTTTTAACGTGGTCAGGATTTTAATAAATATGTTTGATTGTTACGCAATATATCTAATACTATTGTAATAATCACATGTAAATTAAAGGTTACTATTCATTTAATAAACTATTGCTTTTAAATATATTCTATATTTTCAGGTGACAACAACGTTAAAGTGCTATGTACACCACTTACAACGTAGTAGTGTCTAATTTATTTCAAATTGTTTTCCTAATTTATATCAAATTATGAGTTAATCTTAAATTACACATTATATGTGGCATTCATGTAACAATTTTCATTAATATAACGTACATATTTTTTTCTATCGTGAAAGTATAGGTAACGGTATTTTGTTTTATTAAATTAAAATATATATAATTTTCCTTGCGTAAAAAGTAATTTACAGTGATAAACTATAGCTCTGGAAGTTTTACAAAAATAAACGTTAATATTTGATAGTAATTTATAATTTGAAATATTCTTTTTTCAAATTTACGTTACTTACATCAATATAGTTTATGAATCATGCTTATATAAAAATAAATTAAATTTAGATTATTTAAATAAGAAGAACCTTGTTATGTGAATATTAATCTGCTTCATAAGTAGTTTTTATGAACTGTTTTTATTTATTTCCTGATTGGTTGATCTAAATCAATAAGTACAATGTAGTTATTATAATACATATTCTTTAATCTCATTATTTTGTAAATATACCATAACTACGATAGGTGTTAGAGAGGGCTCCTTAGTAAACTTCGTCTGGTAAAAAAAGACAATCTTTAACTTTTTTAACTTTTATAACAATTACAGTCATTCGTATATTCACAAACGTTTAAGTTTCATTTTATTATTATTTTTATATAATCTTCATTGGTTTATTTCTATAAGGGTGTATTGTTTTACACCCACACAGTTTTATTCGATGAGAAGAATCTAAAACCAACTCTGTTAGTATCATGAAATACTTGGTAATTTAGTATTCATAATAGTGAATTACTACAAGATTTAATATATTAAGCATTTTAACATAAATCCATATTAAATTCCGACAGTAGTGGACTTTTTTACTTCAGTACTATTATTAGGCCTCCAAATACATAATCCCAATTACAAAAATAATTTAAAAATGCAAACCTACCACAAATAATTGTGAAATATTTTTAAGAATTTTTTTATAATTCGTTAGAAAAAATATATAAAAAAATGTGATATTTTTAAGGAAACGGAATTTAAAATACACCTGTTTTTATCCAAATATGTTTTTTCTGTAAGTTAAGAGTGATATTTGATATTATAACATTTTATTTTTTTTAATATAAGAAATTGCAGACGCATAATATGTTTATGATTCTTATAAATAGCAAAAAAACTAAAAAAGACATTGATGAGCTTTGATAGGTATCAAAGCTTTTGTTGCTTTTGTTTGGTATCTGCTTCTCTAAAACTTATTAAGTTCCATCTGAAAATACATTTTCCTATCATAATGAGTTAGATGAAATAATTCTAAATTTTTAAATCGTCAAGATTATGGGCCAATGAGTGTCATAAGTATGGATGAACGAGTGTAGTCATTGTTACTAACTAAGGTCAACTGTTCCTCAGAAAGAGATATTTATTAATAGCCCAATAGCTAGGGTATTTAAGGTACCTACAGCTTTACGTGGAATCCGAATCACATAGTTTTGGTTTTATTTTCAGCTAACTGACAAGCCTAACACTCAGTTATCCTCCGTACACAACTATTAATCATTGACTACCACCCAACATGGACACCCCAGACTACTCTAGTAGTGTCCACGTCGATGGCAACCATTGAGTGGACACCATGTATGTATTACGAGGACTGAGCATAGAACCTATCGCCCCCAATCTTCTCAACACGTTGTCTCCAAGTAGCTGGGTTACAGCACTGCGCCACCAGCACCGACTTTTATTATTTTATTATTTTTTAATAAAATAATATTCATTTTCAGTAAATATCCTTAAAAAAGTTAACATGCAATTTTTCACACGTTCGATCAGGTAAAATGGATTGCCTGTCACCAAAAACTCTCACACTGATATCTTATATACAGTACATTGGTTTGTGTCATAGGGCCACAGATTTGACACAAATAAAATAATATAACTTACTTAAAATCAATCGGTTGTGATTTTATGTATTAGTAAAGGTTTGAGTAAAAAGTGACAATACTTTATCATTATTTTAAATGTTATATTGGCATTGTTCTAAAACAAGTCTTTAAGCCTTCCTTCGGAATCTTTAATTATGTTTTAGTAGTAAAGAGTGCACAACGTTCTATTGATAATACGGCATTGATGTGTCAACTTAAATAAGTTTAATAATATTTATAACAATTATATACTTAAACAAGCCTAATACATATTTTATTTTATATGTTTACTCTTATAAATTATTCTTTTATTGTACCAGTATTTACTTACGTTTCTATCGTAACTAGTATTATAAGAAATATATTTTATAATACCTTTGTCCCCCACGAATATCTTCAAAAACAATCAACAATCTAAAATAATATTTTCAAAATCGTACTCATTCAAACAGAAATTAACAAATTAAACCTAATATAAAAAAGTAACTAAAAATAAATAGAACGTTATATACTATTACATTTTAAATAATAAAATAATGCATAATAAAACACATTAAAACAATAGTCTTGTTGCCTATTAAAATGACTAAAAATTATTACTTAAATAAATTAGAAATAAGAGCCTATGTTACTGTGAAATTGAATGAGAAAGTAATAAAACTTCTAAAATTGCTTCAGTGAAAAGTTAGGATGAACAAACCATAAAAATGTGTTACGACTGGAAGCATCTGTAAATTATTTGGGTACACTCTTAACTTACTACTGTTGTTTTCTTGAATTATTTTAAACAAGGTAAAAAGTCTTCCTCGTCATTTCCAGTAATATTGTTGTATAAAATATCTTTTCAAATACTATTTAAATAAAGATGATAATTATGAATCAATATATGTATAACCTTTTCTTTTATAAACTATAAGATTGTTATTTTAAATTTTATTGTTGATATATTTACGTAACAGTATTTACGTAACAAATATGTGTAGGTCTCAGAGAGGAAAGCAGAGGAATGAGAACTGTCTTGTATTGCATCGTCCTAGAATCGCATTGTCAAACTCTGTTTATGAGCAATAGTAATGTTGACAAAGATAAAAAAATTGTTCTGTTATATCAAAGTACATAAATAATAAACAATGTTTTAGTTAAGAATAGGACAGATACAAACGAGAGCTATGTTAGCTATAATACACGTGCAGGAATATTGACTAACCCACCCACTCATACACATGCAGCAGTATTGGCTCACCCGCCCACTCATACACGTGCAGCAGTATTGGCTCACCCGCCCACTCATACACGCGCAGCAGTATTGGCTCACCCGCCCACTCATACACATGCAACTGTATTGGCTCATCCGCCCACTCATACACATGCAGCAGTATTGGCTCATCCGCCCACTCATACACATGCAGCAGTATTGGCTCATCCGCCCACTCATACACGTGCAGCAGTATTGGCTCATCCGCCCACTCATACACGTGCAGCAGTATTGGCTCACCCGCCCACTTATACACGTGCAGTAGTATTGACTCACCCGCCCACTCATACAAGTGTCGTATTATTGACCCGTACACCCACCCGTACAATACATTGCTATCGATAGCCAAGTTTTTTTTATGAACTGTTTAAAGCCCATGTAATGGAGGTTATGGTGAGAGCACAGCGATGCTAAAATATTATTTATGTTAAGTGCTAAATACTTCTTATCTTTAAGAGATCTTGTATTAGTATTTTTACTATAACTTATATTCTTTAATTTGAAACATTATTTACTCGCAGAGTCACTTTAGAATAGAACGCGTTGGAACAATACTAGACATGACACCATTTCACTACCTATACAAAGCCTCATCACAACAGAGACGTGACTCTGTAGAAGGAATATTGCTCTATCTCTCCATCTAAAAGTCGTATAACCTTTTATTTGACTCGGAATGGCTTCTACTGCAGTAATCTTCTGAACTAACTCATCAAATTAGAAAATAACTATATTACATGTAGATTCATAAGACATTATTTCAAAACATTAGATTCATTGTAATGCAATATGAGATTTTTACTTTTGATTTATTGGTTTTGTAATTCTTGGGGGATGTATTTATTAAATACATTTATACAATTTAGTGATGAAAAACTTCAGTAGTAATAATTAATGGATAGTTTAATTTACTGTTTTAATTAAAATGTGTGTTCAGGGCAATAATCAACATTAAAATTATATTCAACTTAATATATATGAACACAAAAATATGATATCCTACTACTTTTATGACTGTTCGTGTGTAAAACAGTGATTAAAATTAAATTTATTTTCTTCAAGGCAAAATAAGATGTGTTTTTACTTTCTCACATATGCGTTAGAAAAGAGAAAGTATTGTGATCGACGAAAAAATGTTTTTTACAAGTCTAAAAACCAATTTTAGGGTTCCCTGAACCCAACAATTTAGTTTTGTTTTAAAAACGTTTTTGGTGTCTGTCCGTATGTGCAGTTTGCTGGAGACCAAACGTATGGATCAATTTTTATGAAATTTTTTATGTAGGTGTATTTATCCAATATCTCCTACTATTTTGTCACTTTTTAAGTTTTTTTTATTATTTTTATGGTTAAAAACATACAAAAATGGAATTTTCTCAAAAACGGCTCCTACGATTTTAATTAAATTTTCAGGAAAGATGTGAATTATAATTTAAAATATTTTAGTAAAAACCACATGTATATAACTTGACTAGTTTTTGAGTTTAAGGAAAAAATAAATTTTGGAATCAAATTGGTAATTTTCATCAAAGTTTTAATTTTTTAGTGTTTAATATGGGGGAAAGTGTGTGCCAATTATTTGGAACCATTTATTTAGTTTAGTTGAAATGTTAAATTAGAAGTAAATATTTCTTCCCTTGAATTAAATATTTAACATTTAAACAAGTTTGTTTTTTATCTCTCGAGAAGTCTTATACTAAATAGTATTTATAGATGATTCACAACTTGATTAACTACAAACCCTATCTAAACCCCACTCTTATTATCCCTAGTGTTGTTTTTCAGTCCAGAGCACACCTTCAGATATCACGAATACAAACACTTATCATGACAGGAACCCCATTGTTAAAGGGTTTCGTCAGGAGCTTTTATTGTCTAAAGGGATTTTAGACGTGGAGTGAATTCCCAAAAACTACATCACAACTGCAAGTGAAGTTCGTCCTGTTGAAAGATGAGGAAGCTGCATATCTCAGGACAAAAGCGAGTGTGGCTTGTGTCATTAGTTCCGCTTCTGTTCATCCTCGAGTAACTCTCAGTGTCGAGTAACGACAGTTAAGTACTACACAGTGATCCAACCTTACCTCAGTTGGCAATGTGAAGTGAGGTACTATCGAAATGTGTACCTGTGAGTAAATATACACTCGGAAGTGCTTCTGCTGCAGCGATATTCTCAACAAACTCATCAAATTAGAAAACAGCTATATTACATGTAGATTCATAAGACATTATTTCAAAACATTAGATTCATTGTAATTCAATATGAGATTTTTACTTTTTATTTATTGGTTTTGTAATTCTTGGGGGATATTACAGGCAGTGATTGAGGGTGTAGCTTTTATTACTGATTCCTCAATCTTAAAATGGAGTGGTATGTTTTTTTGTTGATCGGAACCATAGCTGTTGGATCTTTGTGCATAGTTATAGTCGGTGCAGTGTCACCATGTACCCACTATAACACCATGACGTCTATATTTTGATAGGGTTTGATGGAGGATATAAGATCCTTATTAACGATCCTTCAATACCTGTAGGTGGGCTGAACCTCTCTTGTATGGAGTGGACACTCTTGAATCGATTATGAATTACTGGAATGCAATTACTGAAAGTATAAATGGGGATTAACACCAGATCAGTCATGTGATTGCAGGGAGTCTGTCCAAACAATGGATCGCATAGTTACAGAGTGCCCCCTGTGCTATTTTACGGAGGGATTAGCCAGCATAAACAGACTCAGTGAAGCAGGTCTTAAATGGCTCGATAGATTGGACTTAGCATTGTGACAGGAGATTACTTTAACACATACTGTAGTAGCTGACAACATAACGTACGATATTTATGTATGCATATACTCTTATATTTGTGTGAAGAGTCTAACTCTGATGTTAATGTTAATAATAATACGTATATAAGATTACTTTATTTTTACTGCACTGGGTAGTACATCAAGGTAAGAAGATAAGTATATGGCTGTGATAATACAACGCTCTGCTTATGAAATAGAAACTTCGTTGGTGTAGATAAAGGGACATTACAATAATTTATTCTCATGTGCGTTACATAATGTTTAGTCAAGCCAACACTGGTACTCTGTTGAACACATCCAGTCTATACATAACTACTCATAAATAACTACTACTCCCGTAATACACAGCAAGTGTTTTAGACTGTTAATAATGATCTGGAAGAAAAATGAATGGGCTACATGGAGAAAATTCCTATTAACTTCCAGTCACCATGACGTCACGTCCTCCAATATTTTACGTCACTTCCACCAAGCCCTTGATTTACTTTGGTTAATTTTTGTACTCCATCACCTAAGGGATTATATTTATTAAAATAATAAAAACAATTAACTAATCTATAAAACACTATTCAAACTAAATTTAAATAAAAACTAAAGGCTGAGAGTACCTTTTAGTTTTCTATAAATAAAAGGACAAAACAATAATAAAACATACAACAGTTTAATTTGAAAATGGTTATGTCTTTATAATGTAGTTAATAATGAAATTTATTTTACTAATTAATTTCTTGACTATCCTGGTATTCAGACATAATTAGATCATTTATCAAATGAGACTGAAGAAGCTAACACTTTTTATGGGCTCAGATAATATTTTTACTATCACACTTACGTGACTGTCAAGATAAACTTTATTTAAGTTAACATAACTATTATTTAAAACAAATTGAATCAATTTATCTTACAGAAGAATGTGTCTTTTTATTAACAAAACCAAATAACCAGTCAATTGTATGAAAAAATTAATTTATAAATGTCTTTTATATCCTAATAATACTTGATTTAAGACATTAGTAGAAACTTATCCAACATATTTATTAAAAATGTTAATATTTATAACTTAAATTATTAGTTAATTAGATGACCAGCTTTTAAATACATGTATATATTAATAGAAAAAATATTAATGAAGAAAAAATCATAAATACATTATAGTATCTGTATGGACATAGTTAGAATCAAACGTTCCACCTTTTATATTCCACTGATCGTGTTATTTATATAGGCCTGTTCATATTATAATTCCAAGTAAATGGGTCCCAACGAAAGTTTTAGAGCTTATAAAATGGATAGCTTTATTAGGTTGCAAGCACAGGTCGATGGGAAAACGATCAGAAATATAAAAGATAACCTAGGCCACATCCCACTGGCCCTAAATACCCGACCATTTTCTATCATAATAGTGTATTTATTAATACATACTCGTTTAACAGCTATTTAGTTTTACAATGTTTATAGTAGTGTAATTATTGTGTATTAATTTTGATTGTGATTTTAAAATTGTATGATTTTATTTTATGATAAAAACAGATGTTAAATATAAACAATAATAAACATATTATGTTGCTTTTAAAACCCTTTCCAATCTGTTTATTTATTATAAGCAGTCCTCTCCAATCTTCTGGCCAGCTGTACTGGCCGTAGTTGAATGCGCGCCATATCTGATTATTTTATGCGTCACATGTCCCAGCGACTCTTGATGGGCAGTCACACTGGCCAATGCAAAATCTCGTCTACGATCTTGTGGCCAGTACCACTGACCAAAAAATTCATTCTACATTTAGAAGCAATTTATTCATTGTTATGTGCCTGTAAAGTGTGTAACCTATCGTGGAACTATTGAACTATAAACAAATGCAGTTCCCGCCAAATGAATATAAGTCAGCTGAATGAAAATAACCACTTGTTATTCCGGTGCTGATCAAGCTGGCCAACAATGTTGACCTATTTTGTTGCAGCCTTCAGACAGTGTTGTTTATAGTATTACTTTGTGTTTGATGTTTTCTTTCTATTGTAAATATATTTCAGTAATTTAGTAATGTGGTGTATATATATAAATATAAATATTTTTAATAGTACTGTATCCGGTTAAATACCTATGTGTAAATAATGTAAATAGTTGTGTAAAGTTGTAAAACATAAAACAGTTTGTGCCTAAGTAACCTACAGTGAGTAACTCTACAACTTAGACATTAGGATTAGGTAGTGTTATAGGCCTAAATATGTTTTTGTAAATAATTGTTTAATATATTTTTATCAAGCTCATTCTCTTACTAAAATAAACCATTGGTTGTAAATATTTATTAAATGTGGATAAAGAATTACGTTCTGACGAACTGAGACAATTACTGGATATTGAGGATGATTTAAGTTCAGATCATGAAAGTGATATTTATTTGGATATCGATGATAATTTTGTTACCAATGAAAACAAATCTAATGAAGAAAATTACGATTTTGTATCAGTAGAGGAAGATGTTAGTCATGCTATAGAAGAAGGGAGCGATTCAACTAATGAAATTACAGAAGAAACAAATAATAATGAAGAAGGTGAGAGTAGGGCTGAAGAGTGGAGAGAATGGCGTGAAGGTGATGGGAATTTCAATGAATTCATTTGGTCGTTTCATTTCCAACAGAATTAGTTGGAGAAGTTAGAAATACGAAACAATGAGGTCGGCCATATAACTTTGACGAAGGTGATCGATTAAATGCAAAGCTACAATTGCCCTTTCAACTACCTGACGTAAAAACAAAGGACTGTGCAGTTTGCAGTGATAGAAGGCCAGGAAAAAAAGGAAAAAGACTGTTTTCTTCTGTAAAACCTGTAAAAGTAACCCAGGTCTCCATATTGGTGAATGTTTCCAAAGATACCATTCAGAAAAAAAATTTAAAATTATCTAAATTGAAGATAGAAATTAGCTTTGTACAATTTACAACTATGAAGTACAATTTCTTTTAATTCATAATAAATATGTAATTCAAGTTTTAAATGTCTTATTATATGTATCTTGTTTTTTAAATATTCTTAATTATTTTAACAATAATAAAATGATTAAATGTACTAATGGTATTTAAGTACTTTTAAATTTTAAATGCCCTATGTAAACATTGCGTATTGTAGTAAAACTAATACAGAGTTGGTGGGAGAGATCCGCCATGTTCATTGCAGACATAGCACAATGAGTGACATGGCCAGTCTGACTGGCCACGCAGAGCGTTAAGGACAGCTGACAGCTAAACAATAAAGCGCTGTCTGTACTTCAGCGTGGGCAGTCCAATTGGCCTCAAGTTTGGAAAGGGTTTTAAAATTGTTTCTGCTGATAATAAGTCACAGACAGAGATCAAAGGCCAAGATAAGACGAGGACAGCGAGAGACAGATAAATCGTGCAGGTAAGTCCCCTATTATCTTATATAAATCTAAAAATTTTTTTAAATAGTGAGTAACATACTTTAAACTGACCAAATGAGGTAAGGTAATTTTGTATACACGTTTGTTAATGTTCACTGCCTTTAATTAAAACTGTCTGAATGGCTTACCCAAGTTAATTGTGGTTTGTGTCCGTTAATTGGCAGTTTGACTTTACTCATCACATTGGATCAAATACAACTAAAATGTACTGTTATACATATAAATCAATAATAAATACTTTAGATTTTATAAATATTGTTAATGATTAAATAGTAAAAAAATGTTTACATTTTTTATCAATCGTATTATATCATGTATTGTTTATAGCTGAACGTTATCTTTCAGTCTTAGTCAAAAACATAAAATAAAATTGAAAATACTTTCGAACAAAATTAACATTCATAGCCTTTTTTATGTTTATATTTTTTTTATAATTTTCCTTGTCTTTTTAATATTAAATATTGACATTTTATGTTTGAATATGTGCTTGTATCACATTCAAACAATTCAATATAACAACGATTCAATACAAAAAATGTTCAATACGAAAAAACAAAATTTCTTTAATTTAAATACGTTAGTTGTAATATATTTTCAATACTATTCAAAGAATTTAAACAATCAATATTTTCCATGGTGTTTTTCTAATTGTCATTGAGGTTAACTCATTTTGAATTGATACGAATTATTAGGCTCAAATTTGTATCAAATAGTATATCTATTTTAATTACAATATTTTTTTAAAAGAAACATTTATATGAGAATGAACGTGCTGAGAATCTTATGCATGGATAAATTATTTATTCCCAACCAGTTATTTCAGGACTCAAGTATTCCCAACCACTTAGTTTATGACGTCAAGCTCATTTTCCTTGATTGGAAACCCTGGGGCACGTGAATTACTGTCTATGTTTCTCCAGCTTCTCTCTCACTCTATTTTATGGAAAATATATTTTCTATCGTAATTTCATTGTTAAATTAAGTCTGTTCTTAAACATGAGGAATTAATCATTAATTGGGTTTTAGAGATACTTTTCCTTGCCTTTTTTATACTGAAAAGACTTTGATTCTTAAATATATGCTTGTATTTTATGTCCTTACTTCCTGAATATGTTGGTGGCGATGCCATAAACATGATGAAAACATTGAAATTCAGTTTTTCCCAGCTGTCCTTTAAATTTGTAGTAATTTATATATTGTTATTTTCTGACCCTATATTGTTTTATTATATAAAACAAGACATATGATATTTATTTTACGATTAAAGTTGACCCCTTGAAATTTCTTTCTTTCTATAACTGAGCAAGGTATGAGATTTTTTTCTTTTATTGTAAGCTATAATTGGTATGTCATCCATTGGTTTCTGAAGGTTCTTTTTTCCATCGAAGAGTTGCACAAGGAGGGGTTTAAGTAACAAAAGGAAAGAAATGAACGTATTTTTTAATAACAAAATTATAAGGGAAAGAGTATAATTTACTCACTTTAAAATTATTTTTGAAAAATCAAGATAAAACAATTGTTTTATCATTTTTTGTTTATTGTTTAGTAAATATACTTTGTTTAAATAATACTATTCTTTGAAGATGGTGACATTTGCTACTTAAATAAATTTTAATGGAACTTTTAAGAATAAATGTGCATACACATACATAAACAAATCTGTAGGATGCCATTCAATTTATTAAAATCAATTTAGAATATATATTTTTATAACATTAAATGTAAGTGTAAAGCGTAAAAAAAATAACGAGTGCATAATACGCTTTGTAGGAATTCTATATTTTTGTAATATGAGCACTAAAAAGGAGATACAAAATACTAGATACGGTTTTGAGTTTGTTTCTTGAGGTTAGTACTAGTTTCTTTCTATCAAACATTTTTACTAATGATTTACTTGTGAAGCCCGTGATCTTCCTGAGTAGCAACCCGTTATCAATTTATAAACTGTAGCCACTGGTAAACTAGAGTAGTTACTCTCGATCAACCTGGATTGCCAGCCACCTACGACCTATTTGGGTACCCGATGATAAACTTGGGTAGCTACTCTCGACCAACATGGATTGCCAAATACCGATGACTAATTTGGGTAGCAACTAATAACATGGGTAGCTACTTTCAATAAACGTGGGTTCCTGCCACCTAAAACCTATTTGGGTAGCCACTGATAAAATGATAAAATTGAGTAGCTACTCTCGATCAACATGGAGTGCCTAATATCTGTGACTAATTAGGGTAGTGACTAATAACATGGGTAGCTACTCTAATAAACGTGGGTTCCTGCCACTTGTAACCTATTTGGGTAGCCACTGATAAAATTGAGTAGCTACTCTCGATCAACATGGAGTGCCTAATATCTGTGACTAATTAGGGTAGTGACTAATAACATGGGTAGCTACTCTAATAAACGTGGGTTCCTGCCACCTGTAACCTATTTGGGTAGCCACTGATAAAATTGAGTAGCTACTCTCGATCAACATGGAGTGCCTAATATCTGTGACTAATTAGGGTAGTGACTAATAACATGGGTAGCTACTCTAATAAACGTGGGTTCCTGCCACTTGTAACCTATTTGGGTAGCCACTGATAAAATTGAGTAGCTACTCTCGATCAACTTAGGTTGCAATCCATATATAATCTATTAGGGTAGCCACTGATAAACTTGGGTAGCTACCTACAATCAACGTGGGTGCCAGCCATCTATAACCTTCACTGATAAATTTGGGTAGCATCTCTATCAACGTGAGCTGCAAGCCACCTATTGAGTAGCCACTGATAAACTTGGGTAGCTACTCACGAATCACACGGAGTACCAACCATCTATAACCTATTTGGAAAACTACTGATAAACTAGAATAGCCACTCATGATCAGTTTGGGTAACCACTTCTGTTCCATTTGGTTAAACACCCCTTATTGGGAGAGGAGAAATAGTGGAATATTATCCCCAACAGATCATACTTGCTGCGTGCAATTATATTTGTTCGAATTTGGTTTCTTAAACATTTAAAGTGGGTTTTTAAAACATAATTCTAATGTTGAAAGTTCCATTTTGCAATGAGTATCTAAGAAATTATGTTTCCAAAAAGCGTAAGGGCCTATATGGAAATTTGGTGTATGAGAATTTTAATTATACATCATAGTATCACCATGATCAATTACAATTAAATGTACTTGTATTTAAACTCACCGTGAAATATAAATTTGAATATGAATTTTAATAAATCTGTCAGTTATGAAGTTTGTTTTTTGGCAGACAAAATGGCTACTCGAAGTCCTAATAAACAGTACTCAAATAGTTGTTTCGTGAATAAAAGTAGTATTCAAGTATTATTTACGTAAGTTTCACAGATGTATCACAAACATAAGTTCTCTGGCAAAAATCAGTCAACTACGAATAACTTTATGATTTTACTTACAATAATTTACTTTACAACTAGCAGTTTAAAGTTAAAAAAAAACCAAGCCCATTTACTGCGAAGAGATGCCAGTGGTAAATACCAAACGCCTCTAGGACTCCGAAGAGGAAGCCAAGTACTCAGCTTGATTGTAGAAACATTAATAAATAAGGTAATCTTTCAAATCTGGTACACATTTGGAAGTAATTGTACATCCTATTATATTTAACGTAAAGAAGATGAAAATTGGGTGTAATAATCTTCTTTGCATATCTTTTAATTTCGTGGAAGTGGTCAAAAATCAGTCTAACCAATTTATTTTTCATAAACAACAATATTTTAGAAGCAGACTTATTCCAATTGAATATGGTTCAATTAGATTCAAATTCAAATTTTTTATTGCATGAAGACAATTACATGAATTGCATCGCAATAGTCAATATTAATAATAAAAATAACCTATCCTATACATACAATCTTAAAAACGGTGCATACAAACATACAAGATGTCTTACATTCACTCTCTCATTTATACTAGATTAAAATTCTGAAACTAAATAATAAATATATAACTAAATAGATAGGTTCATACAAACATACAAACTATCTTACATTCACGCTTTCATTTAAAATGGGTTAAAATATTAAAACTAAAATAAATACATAACTAAATAAATAGATAGCGGCCACTCCACCTCCCTGTGCCACGCCAATATTTGAGAGTCATTTGGCATTACTAGGTCTCCCAGTTATGTGCAAGGAACTCGTCCACGCTGTAGAAAACGTTTGATATATGTGATGTCTTAGATAGATGTGAGTCAGCATAGTCATGTCACCAAGGTATTCTGCTCAGCTGCAGGATTACTGTTCCACAACGAATACCCTTCCTTTAAATAAATGAATGCCTTGAAACAGTGTAACCCTGCACTATTTGGTTTTCCTAGACTTGCCTCAATGCAAATTAGCATATGTTATTGATGTTTGTGAACATGTCGCCCAAAATACAAAAGTGCATTTGTAGCATTTCATCTCCATTGACTGCAAAAAGTACCATATCATAGGTACAATGTTATGAATTTAGATTAGAATTAAAGGTCATCTATGTTTACGTTTGGTATTTTTATATTCTTTAAAGGTATGTAGTGTTAATGAAATATGTATAGTGTTTATTTGATTGGGCATAATTATTGTTCATGTTCTATCGGTTAAAATTAAAATATGCAACAACTATGTTTGGATAAAATTTCGACGTGAAAACAAATCGATACTAAATACCAAGCAATAAAGCTCAGAACATGACAAAATATGTATGTTTTGAAAACCCGTAAGGACAATAGAAACATTAAATAATGTATAAAGTGACATTACATAGTAATGTGATTTAACATTTACAGCAGTTAATTTAAATCTGGTTTATGGTTTTTCGCTCAGAATTGTATTTTGTGAAACCCATTAAACTCCAAATGTTATACCAGTAAAAACGATATAATTGGCAAAAATAACTTAAAATGTATATTACATTTATTCATTCTTAAAGCCTCCTGAGCTGATGTGTATAGCAAATAATAAGGTTAACGTACCTTTTGTCGTCTTCAGCTACAAAATCCTATTTATTGGATAACTGATTTCAGAGTAAAAACTCCATGTTCACATCCATTCACATCCATTGGATGTGAACATGGAGTTTTTACTGTGAAACCGTTTATCCAATAAATAGGATTTTGTAACTGAAGACGACAAAAGGTACGTTAACCTTATTATTTATTGTATATTACAATTTTTATCAGTTCATTACTTATAATAAAAATTAAATATTTTTCCAGTTCTTTGGTAAATAAGACTGGTAAATAAAACAACAAATTACACGTGTACTATGAATTATAGAGGTTGTATTTTGTGCTTAAAAATCATTTTTTTTCTAATCAGAAATTTTAATTTGCTAACTGAACATTTTATATTTCTATAGGTATTCTATAAGTATATTACATGTTCGGTGGAACTGGCCCACCCACTCTACCATATGGGTATCCACTGTTGTTTATGTTTAAGAATATACGCTTTTTGTGTAATCCATTTATATGTCAGGAATGAACGTTATATATATTTGAAGTACCACTATTGGAAAAACATACGGACGTTTCCAAACAACATGCTCTGAGGGTTGTACGAGGAATGTTGTAAACTGCCACAAACCAGCCCAACAGGCCACTCCACAGCTTACCGTAAACAACGATGCAACACAGCCTACACACCTGCTCAAAAATATTGCCTACGCTCTAAACAAACCATAATTCCTACACCAGTTTAAAACCGCATGATTTTTTTATTTTAAAAAAAGCAACAACTCTCAGTTTTAATTTAAAAAAAAAACCCCTAAATAATATACGTATTTGAGCTAAATTGTCACAACTATACAAATAGATAAGCATTGATTTTAGTAAACATTTACACAATCAAAACTGTTGTACAATGTATATTAATTAATTAAGCCATCAAACTACAAATACAAGAATATTTGACCCGCTTATATGGGTCATTTGAACCTTGGGGGTTTTCCTGTTCAGTGAAAGTAGTTCTTGTTCTGTTTTTACAGGCAGCGCCAGCGGTCTCATTCTATCTTCTCTCTTCGTCCCTCTCTTTGCGTGTGCTGGAAACTAGTAGCTGAGCTAATAGTTTGCAAATTAGTCGTTCGGGCACTTATTTGAAACCAATCACCGTTACTTTATTGGTAACGGTAAAGCGTTTTTATACAGGGTGATTCACGAAGAGATGTAGAAACTTTGGGAGTTTTTCATACATGTAAAAACAAAGATAAAATGTGATATAATCATAAGTCTGGATACGCCTCGTTAACGAGTAATGGCAAACAAAATAATTTTTCCAGAATTTGATATCTTAGGATAAGGGCTTCCTGAAACTCTGATAAGGTAGATTAAAGGACGAAATTATTCATATGTCTTATAGTTTTTAACATGACAAATTTAATAAAAGAGTTCTCAGAACTATAAGCTGAATAGTTTCTTTCATAAACCAGCATTAAATGCAAAACAATTGGGTAAAAAATAGTGTTTTTAACGTTTGGCCAACAATAACTTTGTTATACTGCTGATAAGCACATTAAAATTACAAATAAAACTTGTAGAACTTTTTATTCTGAACAAAACTTTATGAATAACGTACACAGAAAGCGAATAGATGTTCTACTTAATGAAATGTTATTCATTACAAAACAAGTAAATTTAACCTAAAAAATATTAATCTCGCCTATTTAATATTACAATTTATTAACGTAAATGTTGTTGTTAAATAGATGATTTAATTCAAACCTCATAACGTCTTATTCCAATTATTATATTCAAATCACATTATCATTGTTGAGCCTCTGATTACTGTACAGTATTGCCAACTTAAGGAATGATATTTCTCGCTAAATAGATGACATTAATGTTTTTCAAGTTAACTTTAAATGTTTTATAATTTAAATTTTGTATTTAATTAAACATATATTTGCTTTCTGTGTACGGTATTCACATAGTTTTATTCAGAATAACATTCTCTTCAAGTTTTATTTGATATTTTGATGTGTTAGCGTTTTAACAAAGTTATTGTTAGCCGAAGATTAAAACCACTATTTTGTTCACCCCATTTTTGCATTTGACACTGGTTTATCCAAAAACTGCTTAACTTTAAAAAAAGTCCTGGGAACACTTTTATTAAATGTTTAGGGTTAACTATATTAATAAATTAATAATTTCGTCTCTCAATTTACCTTATTAGAGTTTCAGAAAGCCCTTATTTAACCTAGGATATCAAATTCTGAGGAAATTCTTTTGTTAACAAGGTATTTCCAGACCTATATATGACATTTAATCTTTCTTTTTACATGTATAAAGAGATTCAATAATGTCTGCATAGCTCCGTGAATCAGTCTGTATAACGGCATATGGATGCGTCTACAGCAAATCATCTAGAACATGACCTTGAACAATGTATGCGTTTGTATTGTCAATGACAAAACTAAAGACCTAACTCATACACATTAGGATGTTCATTTGAAAAATGTATATATTTAAGTTATCAATATTGTAATTGTAATAGTAATGTAAATATATGACCATTAGAGTGGGTGGATAAGAATTTCAATTCAACTGTAACTATCAAATATAGTGCCGAAAATTTGCCAGGTAAATACATTGTATTCGTGAAATGGCCTTTTCTTCAATTATTTCTAGAGAACATAATACTTTTCATATTGTTCAGTAGTAAAAGCTTATTATTTTTATACGCCCAAAGTAACGGAAGTAATACAGTGCAACGTTTTTCACTGTAAAAGGAGTGGGTGAGATGGATTAGCTGTCATAACAAGATCACACCTACCTTTCTCAGATATATATAGCGTCATTGTACCACATAGGCTCCTTTATACGCCCAAAGTAATGGAAGTAACACAGTACAACGTTGTTCACTGTAAAAGGAGTGGGTGAGATGGATTACCTGTCATAGCAAGGTCACACCTACCTTTCTCAGATATATATAGCGTCATTGTACCACATAGGCTCCTTTATACTGCTTTACTGTTCAGATAGAATAAAGCTATTTTATTTTCGAAAATTGTTTAAAAATTATTTGAAATATCGAAATGTATATTACGAATCTACATTCCGTTATGCAGAAGTGAAGACAAACAATAACATTTTAAAAATATAATATATTCAAAAGTATATCCTATATTAAAATTCTTTAACAATAAAAATTTGTAAAAAGCTTATCCATGTTTTTTTTTCATATTGGCTGTGAACTTGTGATATCACAAAAGGTTTTGAAAGTTCATAGTCCTAGGCCTAGTCGCACTCTTTTTTTTCTTTTTACAAAGTAGAAAATGTTCATCCCCCAGCTCGGGTAACGAGGACAAAATAACGGACTGACTTGAGGACAGAAGAGCATCTCCACAGATAGAATGTGGGCAGCTAAGAAATGAACTTGACTCTCGTCACATGGTCCCCAGTCCAGGCTAGCACAGTCCCAGTAGCAGAAGGTCGGCCGGCGGCAGGCTGAGGGAACAAGTCCTACACGAGGGCCCCGAAGTTTCCTTATCTCGACATCTTGGCAAGTGAAGGAGTGACAGAACGTCGAGAAGAAGAGAAGAAGCTGACAAGCAACCAGACAAACCGCGAGGAGGAAGTATGGAACGACTAGTCCCAGTCAATGGCCACGAAATAGAAGTAGACAGGACGATCTCAGGCAGTCTGGCAAACGAACGAGTAGAGAAAACAAAATTTACCGTCAAAGACACGGTACGAAACAAAGTTTTCGTTTATTACAGAAATAGAACCAACCAAAAAAATACGGTGCCTTTACAGATAGTAAGAGATTAGCGTTGAAGGTTATTAGCAGGATAATTGGAAAAGCAAATATTATTTTAGGTTTATATAAAATATCAATATCATAATATTTGTCAAAAACAAAATCATAAAAATCAATATCATACTTTTATTTCTAAATTGAAGAGGGTTTTACGATATTAATGACTGGGATTTTGTTACTCGCAAAGGCCACATAAAAGTATATATATTCTTAATATCTGGTTATTAATTTTAGCTAGATTCCACCAAAAAGTATGTTTAATATGGAAGTCGTCTATATAAACGTAATCTTATAATTTAAATCCTTATCCATCCATTTTCAGAATGACTTAATATAATTATCCTACAATATTATATCTCTATCACTTAATATTATGTAAATATTCTCATATGAAATGTGCAATGTATAGTAACATATTCTATATTACAAACTATCCTGCTAGTTAGTTAAAAACGTACAGTATTTTAAACGTTAATTCACAGGAATAATTTTGCACAAATAAGCGTATTAAAATACACAAATCACATCTTCCATAAAACAGAAATGTGTCCAAGTAGATTTATAAACAATTAAGTAAGAAATAAATCCTATATTGATTGAAACTGTTTTATCTGACTTTTCAGCCAGTTTTCCCTATTGCAAGGCCTGAACTAATAAAACTCTTATTTTATTTAAAACTGTTCTCCCACAGCTGCCAAGTGAATTGGCCTCCATTGTCAGCCTCCCACTATTTTCCCAATTCCCCAGTTTATTGCTATGGGACACTCACTTATTCAGTAATGGAGATTTGTTGCCACATCAACTTTACTTCACCTGAAGGTCGACATCTAGTCGATTCAATGCCATTCATAACATTGATCTATACCTATATTATCTCTCCTCATTTTGAAATCATTTAACTTAACTTAAAATGGGGTTTTAAGATTTTATTTAATAACTTAACGTAATGTTAATATGATTCAAATTATGATTTCAGTACAGAGGTAATGACCCTTCCCCCCATCCACATACAGAAGTGATGACCTTTCCTCCCACCCATACACATACAGAAGTGATGACCCTTCCATCCATCCACATACAGAGGTGATGACTCTTCCACTATGCACATACAGTGGTGATGACCCTTCCACCCATCCAAATACAGAAGTGATGACCCACCCATACATGTACAGTGGTATTGTACTGTACATTTAAACTAATTTTTTTTTAAAATGTATCGAAAAATAATCGCCTGCACAAAAGACTATTCTTTGTTTGCCACAATATGATATTTAAAAAAACTGTTATGATCAGGTTAATATTTTTTTAACTTCATTCACCAGAATACATGGTCCTGCAAGACTGTTCGTGAACTTTATTCAACGAGTGAAATACCGACAGTTATCTCAGTAGGCAACTCGAATCTTGGACCACGCCAACTGTTTTTTATATGTCTAGGAATTGGTATTTGGTAAAATTAATAATGACGGCATACGTTTTATCTACAAAGATCATACTGATAATTTGTAATGTATGATCTTTTAATTGTATAAGTTGGTTCACGAGTTAGGGCTACTAGTTTAATAAATTGAATAATAACTATAATTAAGTATCCTTTTATTCATTTTTATAATAATACATGACCGGTTTCGGCTATTAGGCCATCTTCAGAGTATAAATAATATAACCTATAAGAAATTAACAATTATGAAAATTAATAAAAGGGTACTTAATTATAGTTATTACTCAATTTATATTAACTACAAAATAATTTAAATTTTTATATCACTAGAGTTCCACAACCCAAATATGTCCTAACACAAGATATTTAGCTAATCCTAGTATTATCTACAGAGCCAACACAAGAAGAGAACTATCTATTGTCAATGAAATAAGTTGTACTAATTATTGTAAAGCATTAACATATAACCATTGTTGTAAAAAAATAAAAAAAAAAAAAATAAAAATTACAACATAACATATCGTTATGTTGTAATTTTTATCGTAAGTAATTTTATCTATGTACTGTAATTATGTAATTGAGTTCGTATATATTATTATATATTAAAATGTTTTAACATTACTAGACGAAATAGGATTTTAAACAAAACGTACTACACAAATGTACTTTTATAGTCACACCTACTGCATTTGTTTCGTATATACTTTTCTCGTGAATTTTAAATTATATTCCTAATGTCTCATCGCCTGGTGCTAGAAATTAGGAGTAAATAGTTCTCTTTTAAGCATAGTTTAATAAGCATAGTGTATTAACTACTTTGAATTCATTTGTAAGTGGGCCTGTCATGTTACTAACTTACCGTAGAAAATGCACAAAATTATAGTAAGTAAGTATGTACACTCCAAAACTTATTTTAATCGTTTTTACTAACAAATCAGATTTTTTTAATATAGGAATTGAAATACTACCATCACTACTTTTAATTTAACTGATACAGAAAAATAAGTTATTACACTGTTATTAAAAATTTTTTAATAACAATAATCTTTTTTATTACACTGTAGTTAAAAAGACATGATATTGATCAAAATAAATATCATTTTGAGGTACAAGTTAAATAAAAAAAGTATGTGTGCTTTGTCATATATAGTAAAAATGTTTTTCTAAATAGTTAAATCCTTACTCTAAAATTGTTTTTTGTTCTTAGTAAAAAATAAAATCAATCAATATATTTAAATAACTATACTTAAAATATATATAAATATGATTGTTAAAATTACTCTGAATACAGATATAACTAACTGGACTTTCTCCCTTTACTATTCGAAATCTGTCATGAAAAACAGCAGACTTATATTCTGTTAGCGAGTTAACGTGGGAAATGGGGTACGTGAGTGGCTTTGTTCGGCGTGTATTGTTAAAGCGATCACTTAAACTCGGTCCTCACTCCACGCCAATCCTTTATCATTCATTACCTTTGTTGCTCTGCTTTAAATAAATTGTGATTTAAGCTATTACGGATGTTTTAGGTGATATTTAGTGTTTACAAGTTAGTTGATTACAGTGAAGTGTTTGTGTTTAACTGCTTCGGGACATTTAGCAATTTATTAGTCAGTTTTTGGGAAAGAAATGGTTTAAATTATATATAAAAATGTATCATCCGATTTTAAAATAATACAATAATTTAAAAACTAGATTACTTTTAAATGATTGTTATACAATTTAACGCTCTATTGAAACAGTGCCAGACTTTAAAAATAAATTATTCCGCTCGACCGACTAACACGCACGCTTTTAGAGTAAAGCTCAAGCAAGTACGAGGGTCTTTCAATAATTAAATAGAGAAACAGGTCTGGGGAGAAAACTGTTGGTAAAGTAATTTTGGTACTTTTATAGCTTTAAGTTAGCATCACTGGGATAAGCCCTGATCAGCTGATTGTTGTTATTATAACCTCAAAAATACATTTAATTGTAGCAAATCCACTTGAAAATTCTACCTTAGTTGAAAAACGTTCTGTTATTCGTTGTTTATTTACTGAAGTTGTAAAACCAGTGAATATACACTCTAGAATGACTAAAGTGTACGGTGAAAATTGTTTGAATCATGCAAATTTTTACAAGTGTGTAGAACAGTTTAAAAATGACCGAGACTCAGTAACTGATGAACACCGCCCTGACCGACCAGTTGAAGTTTCAACTCCCTCACTTGAAATTCGAATTTATGACATAAATCTTGCTTACCGCCGAGTAACTGTGGAAATGATAGTTGAAAAAGTTCATGTTAGTATGGGTACAGTTCATAACATTATTAAAAACAAGTTGAAGTACCCCAAAACATGTGCAAGATGGGTTCCAAAGGAGTTGACACGGCTACACAAGGAAACAAGGTTGTGAGTGAGCACAGAGCTACAATAATGTTATGAAAGAGAAGGTGAGCACTTACTCAACAAAATTTTAACACGTGATGAAACTTTGTTTCATTATTATCAGCCAGAATCAAAAAGGCAAAGCACGTAGTGGAGACACACCAGCTCACCTGTCAGGAAAAAACTAAAAACCCAAGCATCAACAGGAAAAGTCATGTTTACGGTGTTTTGGGATGCTGAAGGTCTGGTTTTTTGTGATTATCTTGAAGGGCAGCGTACAATCAACAGCCAATACTACTCGGATATGCTTTTGAACAAAGTGAAGAGCATATCCGACTAGAGAGTGAGACCCATGAGAGAGAAACGTCGTGGGTCTCAGAGAAGAGGTGTGATTCTCCAACAAGACAATGCACGTCCACATACTGCCCAACTAACCAGAGAAACCATTAACAAAATGGGCTGGGAAGTACTGTCTCACCACCCTTATAGTCCCGATTCAGCACCAAGTGATTTCCACTTGTTTGGTCCGCTGAAGGAGGCATTGCGTGGAAAGAGGTTCCAGGATAACGAGGACGTCAAGAAGTTTGTGGGAAATTGGTTGAAACACCAAGATAGAGTTCTTTGCAGCTTGTGGTCCGTTGGAACAAGTGCATAAATATTCAAGGGAATTGGGTTGAAAAGTAGTAAAAGTGTTGTTTTGTAAAAGTAAATTGTTTCCTCTCTAGACCTGTTTGTCTCTTTAATTATTGAATGACCCTCGTATATCCCAGCAGTCAAATATCTCATATTTCATGCTTGGAAAATAATATCAATTTCGCTAAAAGTACATACAAATCACACACAATTGTGGATTGTACATTGAAAGCATTGACCTGAAATAATGAACAGTATATAGTGAAATTGAAGTTTTGTAAATACAAATACGCTTCTTAGAACTCACCAAATCCAAGATTCAAAGGGAATTTGTTGTATTCCTAGAATACACATAGATTTCAACCGAGTTAAAAAACTATGTTTAAAAAATAAAATAACTGCAGGGGTCCCATATTTTATTTAATATTCCCGATAACATGTGAAAATACTAATAACAATTATATTGAATTTCTGTTATTCAAATGTAAAATTTCTTATATTTTTATGCGCTCAAAATATTACTATGATATTTTAAGGTCCTTCCATTATTTATGCATAGTAAATAGAATACCTATAAAATTAGCTTGATAAAATCAAAAGAACTACAGGCAATGTTAGTTAGAAGTTGTTTTTTGTAAACCAGTTTGTCTCACCTGAAAGCTTTTAGCAACTTTCCACTTGGACATTGTCTCTGCCTTTTTCTGGTTCAGCCACAAGGTAACTTTCTCTTTCTGTAGCCTAAAATATGTACAAATGTGCAGGAAATAATTTTACATACAGTTGTTGTAATATATACAATTAGGACCAATTATTTAATTAATATAACTTAGTTCGTTTTTGTTGCTAGTTGAGATCGCAAAATTCCCAAAGAAATAATTTTTTTCTTAAATAAAAACCATCAGCACAAAAATGTACCTAAAGGTTTATCCGGAATCAAAAAATTTAATTTTGGTTTTCATAAGTGTTTTAAAATTTAAGACGGGTTCAAAAATCTTTTTTGATTTTTTAATTTAGTGGCAGAAACTTTTTAATTTTTGATTTTTTAAAAATTAAAATTAATGTCATTTTCAGATTAGTTTTTTTCCTTAAATTTTCCCTCCTTTTTTAATTTTGAAAAAAAACATGATGTATAAGAATAAAAAGGTTGTTTAAATTTTGGGATAAAAAACCCGTCCAACAAAGTTGTCTACTAAACGTCCCCCGGGGGGGTCCAGTTTTTGGGGGGGGGGGGGGGGGGGGGGGGGGGGGGGGGGAAAGGGGGGCACTTTTTTCTTTGTGGGGTGGGTTTGTTTTGTGTGTTTTGTGTGTGTTTTTGTGTGTTGGGGGGTGTGGGGTGTGGGGTTTGTGTTTTTTTGGTGGGGGGGAGGGGTGTGTGTGTGTGTGTGGGGTTGTGTGTGTGTGTGTGTGTGTGTGTGTGTGTGTGTTGGTTTTTTTGTGGGGGTGTGTGTGTGTGTTGTGTTGTTTTTGTTGTGGGTTTTGGGGTTTTGTGTTTGGGGTGTGTGGGGGTTGGGGGTGGGGGTGTTGGGGGGTTTGGGGGTGTGGGGTTGGGGTTTGGGGGTGTGTTTTGTGGTGGGGGGGGGGCGGGGTGGGTGTTGTGTGTGGGGGTTGTTTTTGTGGTGTGTGTGTGTTGTTGTTGGGGGTGTGGTGTTTTTGTGGGTGTTTTGTTTGTGGGGGTGTGTTTTGGGGTTGGTGTGTGTTTTTTTTTGGGTTGTGTTGGGGTGTGTGTGGTGTTTTTGTGTGTGTGTGTTGTTTGTGTGTGTGTGTTTTTTAATGTTGTGGGGTGTGGGTGTGGTGGGGTGGTGTGTTGTGTGTGTTGGTGTGTTGGGGGTGGGGTTTTTTGTGTGTGTGTGGTTGTGTGTGTGTGGGGTGTGTTGTGTGGTGTTTTTGGGTGTGTGTGTGGGGGGTTTTTTGTTGTGTGGGTTGTGTGTGGGGTTGTGTGTGGTGTGTGGTGTGGTGTGGTGGGGGGGTTTTGTGGTGTGTTGGGTGTGGGTGTGTGTGTTTGGGGGTGTTGGTGTGTGGGTTTTGGGGTGGTGGGGTGTGTGTGTGTGGGGTGTTGTTTTTGTTGTGGGGTTGTGTGTGTGTTGGTGGGTGTGTGGGTGTGGGTGGTGTTTTGGGTGTGTGTTTTGGTTTGGGGTGTGGGGGGGTTTGGGTTTTGGGGTTTTTTACCCGTTTGTTTTGGGTTTTTTATTTTTTTTTTACCAATGGAACCGTTTTATGGGGGGGGGTAGTAGTAATACTGTACGTTTTTAAATAGTAAATTTTTTAAAGGGGTATTCCTCCCAAACCACAGAACCGTAAAGTTTGTTTGCCCCTTTCTATGTTGAGGGGGGGTCGTTATTTCATGATTTTCCATTTTGTAAATTAGTTCCCATCATAAGTCTGAATTTTGAGTTTTTTTTAAATTAAAGTAACTTTTAAAAAGGGGTTTGGGTAATTTTCTTACTCAGAAAAAAGACCCTTTAAAATTTGAAATTACAAATTTTTCTTTAATTGTATATTAAAAAAAATTTAAACTTTTCTTTAAATGTAAGGACCAGCATAATAAACGTTTATTTTTTGCAAACGCTTTTCCAAGCGAATAAAACAATTTGTATAGATTTCAGATAAGTACTTCTTTAAGTTTAAACAAAAATTTCCAGCCATGAATTTAAAAAATTTTCTAAATTTTTTAAAAAAAAATTTTACACGGGTTAATTACCCCTTAAAAAATATACAAAATAGAATTCAGTATTATTTTTTAAACCAGTTGTTAAAGAAATATAGAACAGGAAAATGTTTTAGGAACATATAACAAATTTTAAATTGTGTTTTTCCCGGAACCATCCCCATTTTCCCTTTTGTATTTTTTTTAAAATTCCCAAAATTAAACCCCCATCAAAAAGTGATTTTGGTTTTTTTATTTAAATGAAAACAAGTAGCTAGGAAATTTCATCGTAGCAGTTAAGTTTTTAAATATAAAATTAAATTTTGTTTGTTTTTTTGAGGAACAATCATGGTAATTTTTAAAAAACCTCTAGATTTTAAATATATCACCTAAGTCGGGTTTTCCCATTGCATGGTGACTTAGTTTTAAAGGGATTTCCAAGGAATTTTTTCAAAGCAAATTTTTCCCCCGGTCACCTCGTTATTTTGATAATATTGCCTGAAAAACCACTGAGTAGTGGAGTTTTTGGGGTTTTGTTTTTTTTGATTTCAACCCCAAAGGGAATGGATTTTTTTAAATAAGTTTTAAAATAAAAAAATTTTAATAAATCTATTGAGAAAATTTTTAAATTTAAATATTTAAGATTTTTAAATAATAAGAAGTAAGAAAATTTTTCTTTGAAAATTTCCCCTTAATTTTTAAAAAAACCCCAAGAAAAATTATGGGCTTGTAATGAACTAAATTTAAAAAGGGTGTTTTTTTAAAGTTTGATAGACATTTTTCCCGGGCACCTTTATTTGTTAAACTGGTATATATCTTTAATTTTTTTAGTTTATATGTAATATATTTTGGGGTTTACTTTTAGAACTTGATTTCCCGATATTTTTTTTTTTATAAAATTTTTTTAGCCTAAAAATTTTGTTTTTTGGAAAAGAAATTTAAATTTTCGAATTTTTTAAAAAAATTACAGTTTAGGGTTAATTTAACTTTTTGGATTCGGGTTTACATCAGTTAGTCTAGAAGGGAAAAAATTTAAAAAACAGATTTAAATGTAAGATAAAAAATTTTTTTAATTTTTTACTTGATGAAATCATGTAGGGGTTTAAATAAGATAATTTGAAAAAAAAATTTGAGAAATTAAATTTTTAATTTTTTAAAACCATATATTTTTTAAAAATTTTAATTTTTTTATGTATTTTTAAAGGGGTTTTTCAATTTTCAATGTCTTCTGGGTCTTTTTAAGTGATTGAAAAAGGCCCCAAAATTTACTTTTTTAAATTACTTTTAATTTTAAAATATTTTATTGATTTTCAAAGTTAAATTTACCTAAAAAAATAAATTTTTACAAACCTTTAAAGGGAAATTCATTTAATCCTTAGGACAGGGAGACTTAAATAAAAAAAGTAGGTGGTGGGGAACACTTAGATATTTTTTTCCCCAGCAATAATGTGCCTTTTAAGGGCCGAATGCTCTTTTTTAAATTTCCATTAAGGGTAATCAAAATTTCCTTAGGACGGGAAAGCCCCGATGAAAAAAAAAGTGGGTGGCTGGGGAAAACATTAAATTTCTTTTCCAGCAATAAGGTATTTTTAAATGCCAAAATTGCTATATTACATACCCTTTAACGAAAATCCTAATCCTTAGGGAAGGAAAGCCCCAAATGACGGGAAATGGGGTGAAAAAATTGTATTTATTTTAAAATAAATTTTTAATTTTTTAAAAGGGGGAAAAAAATTTAAATTTTTTATTTTTTAATTTAAAAAAATATCAGTAAGGAAAAAAATTCAATTAACTTTTCCTTATAAAAAGGGAAAAAGCCGAAAAACAAAAAAGAAAGGGGGCTTGAAAAAATTTTTGGAAACCCCTTTTTCAACCAAACCAAAAAAATTTTCAAACCCTTAATTTACTTTTTTCCCAAAAAAATTAAAAATATAATTTTTTAAAAATTTACGAAAATCCTTAAAAAACCAAGGGTAAAAAAAACCGGGATGAAAAAAGAAAAATCTGGGGAAACAAATTTTTTATTTTCTCCAAGCAATTTTTACCGTTAATGGGAAAATTTTAATTTTTACTTTTTAAAAAATCTTCTTGGTAAATTTTTAATACATTTTAAAATTTTGAAAAAGGGGTTAAAAGTCGCGTTTTTTGGAATTTTAAAAAAAGGGGGGTTTGAAAAATTGGGGTTTTTATTTTTTTTTTTTTCCCAGCAAAAAATTGAAACCCTTTAAAATTTAAAACTGAATTTCCCCTTATTTCAATTTTTTTTAAAAAACTAACTAATTTTTCAATAAAAAATTTTTTTAAAAAGGAGAAGATTTTCCTGTTTTGAAAAAGGAAAGAGGTGTTTTTTAAAACACGTTTAAATAAACTTTGGGCACAAAAAAAGGGGGTACCTTGTATGGGAATTTTCTGAAAAATTTACAAATTTTGGAACGTTTTTTCCCCCCAAAAAAGACCTTAGGAAAAGGAACAGCCCCCCTTAGGGGGGGGGGGGCCAGGGGGAATTTTTTTTTTGGGGAAAGGCCAATAACACCAATTTTGTTTAATAGATAAAAAATTAAATTTTTAAAATTGCCCGAAATTTGTTTTTAAAATTTGCCAAATTTTTATTTTTCCTTTTTTGCTTTCAAATTTTTTTTTTGCTTTATTTTTTTTTAAACTAAAATAAAAAAGGTTTCATTAAAGGTAAAAATTTCTTTAAAATTTTTAAGGTTTAGAAAAAATCTTTTATTTTCCGAATAAAAAAAAAAAACTAATTTTTTTTGGAGAAAATTTTTAAAAAAACAAAAAAAATCACAAAACAAATGGGAAAAAAATAAAAAATTTGGGGAAAATTAAAATTACTTAAAATAAAATTTTTAAATTTCGGAAAACCCTAAAAAAACTATTTTTTAACAATTAATTACAAATTAAATAAAAATACAACTTACAACCCTTCCCTTTTTTCAAATTTTTCAAATTTTCCTTTTTGAAACAAAAAAATTTGAAAATACAAATTTTATTTAAGGTAAAGATTTTAAATTTTTTGGCTAAATCCAAAACACCGTTTAACCCAATATTGCCAAAAGGGAAGTTTGTTAATTTTAATTGAAAAAGCCAAGGGCCCTTTAATTTGTTACCCAAAAAAACTCGGCTTTTTTAAAATTCCAAACTTTCTTTAATTTTTTTCAAAAACCCGATTTAGTTTTAATTTTCTTGATTTAATGTATCGGGTATACTTTTCCCGGGCCAAAATTAAAACGCAAAATTTTAAACACCAACTTAGGTTAATTTATTTAACAACTTTTTAAGAATTTTTAAAAAGGCCAAATTTTATTTTTTTTACCAAAATTTTAAAATTTTTGGGTCAATAGGAAAAATTTTGTTAAGTAATTAACCCGAAAAGGAGGATTTTTTTTTGGGGAAATAGTTTCTTACCTCTAAACAAAATTTTTTAAAAAAAAAGGTTTAAAATTTTTAGGGATTGAAAATTAAATATTGAAAAAAATTTTTAAATTTTTTGTTTAATTAAAAACAATAAAACCCAAAATTTTTTTCCCAATTTGCCCAATAACCAACTGTTATTAAAGGGGAAGTTGAATTAAAAAGGGGGTTTTTTATTTGTCTACAAAGCATCACAAAATTAAAATTTCATTTTATAAGTTTTGGAAAATTTTTAACAAAAAAAATCTTAAATTTATTTCCCGAAAATTTTTAACCAAAAAATTCTTCCCGTTACAAAATCTTTTAAAAGAAAAACCTAAATTCCGGGGATTAACTTGATTTTTATTTTTTTTTTTTATTTTTTATTTTAAGGGAGGTTCGATCTTCCTTTTATACCTTCACTGGTCCATTCCAAAATAGACAAAAAATTGGGGTTTTTTTCCTGGAAAAAAGGAAATATAAAAATTACAGGTTAAGGGTTTTGGAAAAAAAGTTACATAAAAAAAGGGGGGGTAATTTAACTTGTTTAAATACCTTCCAGGTCCGGGGCCCTTTTTGGGATTTTGACCACGAAAAACTCAAACGCCAAAAGGCCCCAAAAGGGACCGGGACGCCTAAAACCAATTTCCCCATTTGGGCCACCCATTTATTGCCATTTGTTTAATATTTTTAATTATTTAGGGCCGGTAAAAATTTTATACCAAATAACCAAGGGGAAATTTTTCCTAAATTTTTTAATTTGTTTTTCAGGGTCAAGTTACAATTGAGTTTAAAAAACCAAAAAATCTTTTTGGATTGTCTCGTTAATTGGGGGTAAGTAAAAATTTCAAGTTGACAAAGCGGCTTAATCCCAAAATTTTATTTTTTAGATAAACCGTTTATAGCCTTAAACCCATCCAAGTTTAACCCCGAAAAAACTTAGGGCATCCAGTTAAATTTATTTGGTTTTCCTTTTTAATTGCTTTTTCCACGACAACCCATTTATTTTAAAAGGTTTGATATTAGCTTTTACGAGCTAATTGAAAATTTAAAAATAGCCCCTAAAAACCCATTTTTAATTTTGGAAAAAGGGAATTTGTTTGGAATTTAAAATTCATATTGCTTTTTTGAAATTTTATTTTTTCCAAAAACAAGGTTTTAAAATTTTTCAGTAAAAAAAAAAATTTTAAAGACACCAAAAAACCAATCCCCTTATGGCACAACATTAATTTTTTTTGGGGTTTTTATGGCAAATTTTTATAGCCAATTTAAAAATTTTTAATTTAATCCGAGAAAGAAGAAACATCCGGAAACGGAATTTTTAAAAAATTAGGCAAAAATTCCGGTTTTAAAGTTTTATTTTGTTAATAAAGGTAAAAGGGAAACTTGCTTTTGGGAAAATTTTTTCATTAGTTTAAAAATCTTTTTTACAGAACCGGTGGGTTTTATAGACTGAGCAGGGTCACTTGGTTTGGCAAAAAACCCTGCTATATGTGAAAAAATATGTATCACATTGGGAACCTAATCAGATCCCCTTGATGTTGATTTTCCATACTTTTAAAAGGGGTCGATGTTTTATGGGGGAGGGTTTAGGGCTCGGGAATAAACCTGAAAAATGGGAAAAAATTTTGAAACAAAAATTAACCAAATTCAGATCCCTTGATTTTAAACTGCCAAATACATTCGATCTTTGATTAGGGCTGAGAAGGGTACTTTTTTAACTTGCTTTTAACAAAAACACCCGGCCCCTTTTAATGTGAAAACTATTGAAAGGTACCCCAAACCATTGGGAATTTAAAAAAAAGTTTTTCCTTGATGTTGACTTGCCCATCCCTTAAAAGTTTCAGTCAATTTTATGGCGAAGGGCATTTGGCTTTACAAAAACCCCTATATGTGAACAAATTTTAAAACCATTAACCAATCAATGCCTTGATGTTGATTTTTCCAAAATTTCGATCATTTGATGTATGGGAGAAGGGTTTCCCCTTCCTTAAAAACCCTTGCTATATGTGAACTATATTTACCCACATTAAAACCAAATCAAAAAAGGGCCGGGATTTACTTGTCCCGATACTTCAGATCAGGTCTTACTGAGCATGGGCCCCTTTTTGCCCAAACCCTTGGCTTTTTTGGAATTTTAAATGTACAACACTAACCTAAAAAGATTGGCCTTTTTTGTTTAAATGTCAATACCTTCAGATGGTTGGATTTTTTTATTTTTAAAAATCCTTTGTTTTTAATTAATTGCCTTAAAAATTTCAAACTAACTAACAAAGGGGCTTTTTAATGTTAAAGTTAACTTTCAGTCGGTTTTTTGGTTTTTTTAATTTTCCCCGGGTAATAATCAAATTTCCCTTAATTTTTTTTAATTTTCAACAAAAAAAATTCAAAAAACAATTTTTTTTTTGGGTTTAAAATTTTTATTTTTTTCCGTTTTAAACAGATTTAAAACCTCTAAAAAACCCCCAATTTTGAAGGTTAAAAATGTTTTTCAACTTAGGAACCAAAAAATAAAAGGTTTTTTTAAAAAATTGTTAACACCCCCTTTACATTTATATGGTCCCAAAGTTTGCGCTTTTGGAAAACTTTTTGTAACAAAAATTGCTAAATTTTGAAAAAATTTTTTGTTCCAAAAGAAATAATAAATCTTGTTTAAAATTTTGAAAAACCCAAAAATTTTCAAAAGAATTTATGTAAATGGATGGCTTTTACAATAATTGTATTTTGATAATATTATAACAACCTTTGAACCAAAACAGATTTTTGGGTTAAACCAAAAGGGGGGCCAAAACAGGGGGAAATTTGGGAAAAAAATGGGCCGAGAGGGTCACGGGCCAAAAAAAAAAAACCGGGTATTAGTGACCAAATAAGAATAAAATAAAAAATAAAAAATCTTTTAAAAAAAACAAGGAAAATTTAAAAATTTAATGGTGGAAGGAAAAACTAAACAATAAAAAACGGGGTTTGAAAAACCTTGGCTATTTTGGCCAATTTAAAAATCAAAAAAGAGATTTTAAGCCTTTGGGGGGTTTAAAAATTTCCCAAAAAATTAGTTTCGGCGAGGGTTTTTGGCTTGGGGCATGAAATTTGGCCCTTTACAAACCTCAAAATTTTGGTGACCAAAGGTTTTTCCCCAAATAAAAAAAAAACCCAAGAAAGGGCCCCCAAAAAGAAAAAAACCCATGCCAAATAAAAAAATTAAATCGGGAAAGGTAGGGGGGAAAATTTGCCTAAAATCCGGGGGAAAAAAAAAAAACCGCTTTTTAAGGGGGGGAAACCTAAAATTACAAAACTAAAAACCAAAAATTCCAAAAAAGGGGGGGCCTAAAAATTTTAAAACTTTTGCCCCTAATATATTTCAAATTGCTTTTAAAACAAAAGAAAGGCATTTTGGCTTGGGAAAAACCCCTTCCAAATTGGGGAAAAAAGTTTAATTTAAAAACCCCATACAAAGGCCCAAAAAAAAGAGGCCCAATTTAAAGGGTTTTTTAATTTAAACTTTCAAAATCGTCGGATATTGAAATTTTAGAAAAAGGGTGTGGACTCTAAACATTATCAAAACCAAAATTAAACAAACCAAATCAAATTTTAAAGGTTTAACCCATTCAAAAAAAAATTAGATTTCGAGGTATGGCTGACCATGACCACGGGTTCTTAAAAAAAAATAAAAAGGGGGAAAAAATGTTAAAAAAAAATTTAAACCAAAAACAAAAAAAGGGGAATGTACATGTTTTTTAAGACATTTCCAATCGGCAAAAGAAGGCTTAAAAAATTAAAACCACTGGCCTTAATAAAAACCTTTTAAAACTTTTTATTTTGCCCCTAAAAATTAAAACCAAAACCCAAAACCAAAATTGGGAGTCCCTAAAATTTTTTGGAAATGTTTCCCAAAGGCAAAAAATAAAAAAATGTGGGAAAAGCCACGGGGAAAAAGAATTTCCCAAAAAAATTTGCATTTATTTCCCAACAAAAGCAACCAAAAATTTTTGGTTTTTTTAATTTAAAATTTTGAAAAATTAAAGAATATTAAAAAAAAATTAAATTTTCCAAAAAAACCTAACAAACCACGGTTATTTTTTTAAAATTTCCCAAGTTAACAAAAATTTTTAATTTTCGGAAAAGGGGTTTTTCTTTTTAATTTTTTAAATTACAGTGAAACAAAAAAAAAAAAATTTTTCCTTTAAAAATTTTAAAAAACAAAGGGTTTTCCCGGGGGAAACAAAAAAAGTGCAAATTTTTAGCCTCTTCAACAAAATTGGAATTGGAACCGGAAAAATTTCAAATGAAAAAAAAAATTTAAAAAAAAAACCTTTTTAAAATAAAAAATTTGGGAAACGGAAAAAATAATTTGTTATTTTTTTAAACATTTTTGGGGCAAAATCAAAATTTTAAAAATAATTTACTAATGTATTTATTTTAAATTTAAAAAAAAATTTAAAAATTTGTTTTTTAATTTAAAATTATAAAATTTATTCAAAAAATTCTAAAAATTTTTAAAAATTATCCCCCATTGGGGTTTTGGTTTATAAAGGGGAAATTTTTTTAAAAAAATTTTAAAAAAGTAAAATTTTTTAAATTTAAAATAAAAAAAAAAATTTGGGGAAAAAAACTTATTTATAATATATATTTTTTGGGTTTCAAAAGTTTTATTAATAAAAATTAAATTTTGATATTATTTATTTTTTTAATTTTAAAAAAATTGGTAAAACTACCCTTTTACATTTTTTTAAAATTTTTAATTTTAAATATTTAACAAAAAAAGGGATGAATTTGGTTATAAATTTAAAAAACAAAAAACTCATTTTAATGTCATCTTTCCTCTCTTTTTTTGTAAAATTTTAAACTAAAAAAATGGGGAGTTTTTTATATTTCTATTATATTTAACTACAAGGTTTTTTTTTTTTTAATTTAATTTTAAAAAAACAAAAAAAAAAAACCCCAAATTTTGAAATATAACCCCAAAATTAAAAATTTCACGAAAAAAAGGGTATTAGAAAATGTATTAGTTTAAAAAAACACTTTTTTCTTTACAACAAAACTTTTTTTGAAATTAAAAAAACCCCCAAATGTTTACAGGTTAAGATACAATCCAAAGGGACCTGCATAATAAACCACTGGCCCCGGGGGATTTAAATACCCCGCAGGTCTTTGAAATTTTAATTTATCAGATTGCCCCCAAGCACAAATACCACGAGATTAGTAAATAAAGATTTATAAAAACCTTTTTTTTATGTTTAACGTATAAACCTGTACTTTTTTATATTTTAAAGAAACCCTTTCTCATAATGACAGTGATTAATGATAAAAATTTTTAACTTCAGAAATTTGGGAAATTAAAAATTTACTTTTTCTATTTTTATATTTTAATTTTAAAAAAAAAGGGTCACTAAAAAAATATATTCCTAAAAAAAAAACCTTGGGGTACTCATAATTATTTGGTAGCTTTTTTTTTTCTTTTTTTCTTTTTTTTAACAAGTAAGGGCCCCAATTCGAAAATTGAAGTGAATATAAGGGGTTTATGTATTATTAGTTTCAAACGGGAGTTTTTAAAACCCTTTTTTTTTTCTTACCTGCTTGTTACGGGAAAGGGTTTCAAAAATAAAAAATTTAAATGAAATTTGCACCCAATTTTTTTTGTTTTAAATTTGGAGTTTTTTTTATTTTCTAATCTTTACAATTTAGTTTTTATCTTCGAAAAATAAATTTAAAATTTTTTATTAGTTTAAAAAAAAGTTTTTCTTTTTAAATTTATGAAATTTTAAAACCAGTAGGAATATGTTATTTGTTTTAAAATAATTAAAAAAGGAATCCCTGTCCCCCAAACGTCTTTAAATGGGCGAATATGATGGTTTTTTTGATTTAAAAAATGATGTATAACCAAAATTTTAGCCCAATTTTTTACTATTGAGTTTAAACTTAGCTCAAAAGGGGATTTTAAACAATAACCCAATGCCAGGGTTTATGGTTTCCTTCAGCTTTACGGGAATTTTAAAATCTCGTAGTTTTTTGTTTTGATTTTCAGCTAACTGACAAGTTTTACTTTCATTTCTTTTCCCTCCCAAAACCCCCGTGCCCCTTGACTTAAAACCAACATGGAAAACCCCGAGTTTATTTACAAATTATATAATTAAATTATTTAAGCTTAAAAATTTGGAAGATTGTTGTACGTACCGTTTTCCTTAAAATACCCTTTTCATTCCTTCTTTTCCCATATTAATTCACCTTCCCTTAAGTAATAGGGAAAAAATTTTGGGGAAAAAAAAAATACCTTTGGGTAGGTAATTTTTCCCTTTTTCCTTTCCCACGAGCTTTATTTTTGGGGGGGACTTGCGGGTTTTTTTGTGATTTTGGGGTTGGGAGTTTCGAATCCTTCTAAAGAAAAAAGGTTACAAAAATTAGCCCAACAAAAAAAAAAAAAACAAAAAAAAAATTTAAAAAGTAAATAATTCAAATTAAAAGCTACTTAAGAACAAAAAACTTTGGCAAAATGCCAAAATGAATAACTTTCCCCCTACTTACTTTGTAGCACCCCAAATTAGAAAATTAACTCGCAAAAAAACGCCCTTTAATTCCTTCTTGCATTTTTAAACCCCCAAAAAAAGCCCAATTAAGAAACCCGGGGCAAACTTTTAACGCCGTTGCATTTTTTAAATTAAAATTTTAAATTTTACTTTTGGGTCTTTTGATACAATTTTTCCTTTTTGGGGGGTAAGACTTACGTTTTTTTAGAACCACAAAACTAATAGTTATGATTCTCTAAAAAAAATTTTTTTACAACTTTAGTTCTTACAGAATAACTTATTTATTTTGTAGCTTAATGTTAAATATTTTAATTAGAAACGTTAAGGGTTCATTTAAATATATATGAATGGTTTGAAGTTACTATGGAAAATTTAAATTTTTCTAATAGTGGGGGGAACCATTTACCCCGGGATCTTAAAATGCCCAAAAATTTATCGGGAATAATTTGCAAAAACTGGATAATATACACTGGGGAAAGGAAATTTTTTAAATTAAATGTTTAAAAAATTTGGTTAAACTTTATTTTATTTTTTAAATTTAAAATTTACTTTCAAAATATTTTTTGTGAAGCTTAAAACTTATAAAGTTTTATGAAAAAAAATTGTAAAAAAATAAAAAAGTAAAAATTTTAAATTTTCTTTTAAATAAAAAAAAAAATAATGTTTTGAAAAGTTTGGGTACATCTAGTTTAAATGCACGAAAATAAGTTAAAATTTTTTTAGTTTCCTTTGTTATCTGAAAATTAAAATTTTTTTGAAAAATAAAAAAAAATATACTTATATGCCCTTAAGAAAAACATTGTAAAAATTTATTGAAAGTTTTTTTAAAAGTATATTTCTTTCAATAAAAGGTATTATTTTGGGAATTTCCAAAAACCCCCGTTAATTTTTTAAAAAAATAAAATATAAATTCCAATTTTTTTTATTTCATGGGAAAGATCGTTTGTAAAATTGATTTAAAATTAGTAAATGTTTTTTAAAGAGAAAAAGGTTTTTTATTTTTATGAAAAATTTTTTTTTTTGGGTGTTGGTTGAAAATTTAACAAAACCATTTTTGCCCTTTTTTATGAAAATTAATCCCAATTTTAATTAAGAAAAATTTACCATTATTATTTATATAATTTGGCCCGGGAAGCTTATTTTTAAAACTTCAAAAAAATAGTATAAATTTTTAAATTTATATTATAAAAATCCCAAATTTGTTTTTATTTTATTTTTCTAATAATTTTGCATATTAGGGAAAAAAACTTTATTATTTCAAGTTTGAAATCCCTTTGTAAATTATCCAAAAAAAAGATACGGGGAAAAAAAAGTTTTGAGAAAATCATAAAGAAACACGGTAAAAAAAATTAGAAATATAAAATTTGAAAAATTTTATAATGATTACTTTAAAATCATGACTCTAAAAAATATTTATGACATTCGATTTTTTCATAAAAAAAATTGGAGCATAAATAGAAATTTTTCCCCCTTCATTCCAGATAAAACTAATTACTCTGCTTTCGTTTTTTTTAAAAACCCAGAAAACCCTTTTTCTTTAAATATCACGTTTGCCTTCATTATTGTTTTTCAATTTAAATTAAATTTTATTTTGCAACCCGCAAAATAAGATTCTCCCAGTGCACATAAAAACCAACTAGCAAAAGGGTTAGTTGATGAAAAATTATTAACTAAAAAATTTTTGCCCTTTTTATATAAATTTAAAATTCAATATTAAAGTTTTAAATAAATAAAATACCTGAATTAATTTTTTTTAACAAAAAAAATAAGACAACTATCTTTTTTGATACCGTTTTTAATAGAAAAAATAAAAATTTAAAATTTAAATTAAGAAAATAGGGGGGTTATTTTTATTTGAGGGGAGAGAGAGGGGAAAGGGGGGGGAGGGGGGGTAAAAGGGGGAAAAAATGGAGAAAAAAAAAAAAAAAAAAAAAAAAAAAAAAATAAAAAAAAAAAAAAAAAAAAAAAAACGGAAAAGAGAGAGAGGAAAGGGAGAAAAGAGAGAGAGAGAAAAAAGGAAAAAAGGGAGAAAAGGAAAAGGGGGGGGGGGGGGGGGGGGGGGGGGGGGGGGGGGGGTTTTATAAAAATTGAGAGAGGGGGGAAAAAAAGAAAAATGAAAAGGAAAAGAAAAGGAGGAAAAGAGAAAAGGAGAGGGGGGGGGGGGGGTAGGGGAAAAGAGAGGGGGGGCTCGTCGAGGGCAGTAACTTGGGAAATCCTTTTTAACCTTTTTTAAATAAAAATAAATTATGTTTAAAAAATAAAAAAAATTAAGTGGGACCTAGTGGTGTAGTGATTTTTTCCGCTATTAGGCAAAAAATTGATGGGGTATATTGTAGGGGGAAGGGTTTCCTTCGACGTGGAAGTTGGGTGCCAGAAGGGGGGAAGGAAAATTAAAGGAAAAATTTATGGGGTAGGAATTATGTTGGGGGGTTTTTTAGTTAAAGAACCTTGTGTCAGGCTTGTAAATTAAGCAGAAAATCAGACCACTACTACGGGGTTTGGATTCCACGAAAAAATGTAGGCCCCTTGGGTTTCCCTGGATACTGGGCTATTATTTTAAATAAAAGGTATTTTGGGGAATAGTCCCCCTTTATTTTCCAATGACTACACTTTCATCTCACCATCACACTCATTCCCCCCCTCTATTCGTCCATATCTCTACGATCTTTCTTACAAAAAATTTAATGAAAAAGGGAAAAAATTTTTAGTTTTTTTAAAAAAATTTCAATAAAAAATTTAAAATTTTAGTTTGAAATTTATTTGTTAGCATTGGATTTTTCTTTTTTGGTAGATAATTTTTGGGATACCCCCAAGCCTCAAATGTTTTTTTTCCTAAACACTTAAAATTTTAGAAATCCCAAAAATATTACCTACCTTTTCACAAAATTAAAAAAATGCACTATTTGATAGGAAAATCCATATCAAAAATTTTTAAATTGAAAATTTGTCAAATAATTTTTCTTTCATTTTTAAATTATGTGACGGTGGTTTGATAGATTGGGTCTTTTTATGTTTTTGAATATGTTTTAATAAACAAATTTGGGAAAGTTAATATTTTTACTTTTTATCACGAAACATTTTAAATTTTTTGATGGGTTCGGGGTTTGTTTTAGTAGGGAAAAAGTTTGGGTTTTAAACACCCCCTCTAAAAATATAAAATTTAATAAGAAAAATAAACAACGAGGGGATTTATAAAAAAAGGGGCCCGGGGTCAGAAAATTTAAAAGGTTATGCATCACGAAATTCATTTTAAAAATTATTAAACCCATAAAAAATTTTTTTTTATAGTAAAAAAAATTAGGATATAAACAAACGTTTATAAATTTAAAAGGGGTTACATTGAGGGAATTTTTATATTGAATTTTTTTTTTTATTTTTTAAAAATTATTTTTTTAAATTACTTATAAAAAATTTAAATTTAATTTTTGAAAAAAGGTTAAATAAAAAACCTTTGACAAAAATCAAGTTTATTGTTTAAAAAAAAATTTTATATTTTTTTAAATTGTATTGCTTACTTGCAAATTTTAACTTTGGAAACCCCAAAACCACTACTTTTTTTAAAAAATTAACTTTTGAGTTCCATTTGTTTTTTATAACACTGGGCCACATTTTTTTCCTTCCTTCGGGGGGTATTTACGCTTGACCCCCTTTTTTTCCCTTTAACCCTAAACCAGTTTAAATTAAAACCCCCATTACTCCCATTTCTCAAAAAAGTTTTTTGGTGAAAAAAAACCCCTATAAGTATACTTTAGGGGGATGCAAAGTAGTGCAATCATGTCAGAGTTAGTGTGTACGCCTTAAATATTCATAAAGAAAACCGAATTGGCCAAGTTTTCTTATCATGTTTATGTTTTTGTATCAGCTGTTTGAAGTAAATAGATTTAACTAAATTAATACCAATGTAACTCTTATGTAAAAAACAGGCACCGTTAAGTGACTGTTTCTACCACTTAGTAATTGAATTTCGAGAAATTGTTTTTAATGAATATTTATGATGTAAAAGCTAAGTTTTCCCCAAATATCATTAAAATCTGATCGGAGTTTCCGGATATTTAGCCACGAGTGAGTGCATCGTTTTTGTATTTGATAAGAATATATTATATTTGTAGATATTGTGATTCAAATTCATTTAACGAAAATTATTTAGAACTAACTAGATTTACAGGGTTGGAAACTATTTTCCACTATGGGAGAAAAGTGAATTTTTTTTAACCCAATGAGTGTAAGTAGCTACGGTGAATATCTCTTACTGTTAAAAAATATTATATAGATATTTTTGCCGGAGAGAGTTTTTATATTTGTAAGTCACGCAGCACGTTTTGGGATATCATGTAAATGGGGTGATTTTTAAAGATGGAAGATCTTTTTAAAGAGAAATGTTTCTTAGCGTCTTATATTTAGAGGAGCTATGTTGAACTGCACTGGAAGCTATGTTAGCGAGGTTAATATGAGAGAGCCGCTGATAGCCCTCATCGCCATGTTCATTTGTAATTAATTTATTAAAACAAACAGTTTTATTATATAGTTTAAACTTAAAAATTACGTTTATTTTACGTAGTATATGCTTATATTTGTATAATTCATCACAAATTAATTTATTTTTAAATATTTTATCACTAATGATGTTTAAGAAGTACATGATAGTAAAGTATATATATATATATAGATATGCAAATGTGTCCTTTCTGAGTAACATGTCCATTCTGATGATTGAGTCTCAGAAAAGGCACGACTACATAAAATACGTCAGAATGTGAACATTTCCTTATACTGAATGAGGATTCTATACATGTGTAATCATTTTAAACACTATGCAGCTTTGTTTTGTATTTTTCTTGTTTTCGTTCATTATACTAATCATATGATAAACCATGGTCTTTTATATTTAGATTATCTTAATAAAATGACAAAAACATAATAAAAAAATACGTAAATTATTTTAAGAAAGCTTATCACATGACTTGTTAATATCAGGTTAGTCCATTGTTATTTGATAATGTATTTTCTGAAGCATACAATTGTACTAGAAAAACTGGTGACGATATTTTAAAACCACGTGCCGTAATTATTTTATAAACTTATTTAGTCTCTTTAGTACATCGAGTTTATGGGGTGTTGGCTTTTCATTTGTCTTAACTTAGTGTTTTGAATTGAAGTTCTTGATAGGGATGTTGAAATGTAACATTTGGAAGTTAGACATTTTTGGAAGTAAGACCTAAATAAGATTAATGGTTTATCGTGCTTTGTAACTAA
>JAQJVL010001458.1:182500-185115 GCA_035578905.1 Stictocephala bisonia | reverse complement strand
TATGTCATATAAATATATGGTCTCAATGTTTAACCGTGGCAAGATTTGATTCCTATTTCTTTTTTAGAGCAAAAAATTTTTAACTGGCTAATACATTGTTATTGATCAAACATAAAACCTGATTTTGTTTGAAAACAAATTTAAAACATCCTACAATATCCTTGAGTTATTATTTTAAATATCTAACACACTTAATGATAGTCTGTGTTAGATAGTAGTACGTAGTGAGTAATGGGTACTTATAGCTATTTTACTCATGAAAGAAATAACCTGGTTGTGACTCAATACAACTTTTCAAGCACCAAAGCTAGTTTAACATGACAGTGCATAAACTTAGTCTTGCTTTGCCTATGTTTAACAAAATGAGAAATACATTATTTTTAAAATGCTGTCAAAAAACATATTTAAATGTTTATTACTCACATATGCTTGGAATAAAATTTTACTTAAAATACATTACAATCAATGTATCATTTAACAAATTCGCTGCGAGTGACGCCTTACATCGTCACGGCGGTTGGTGCGTGCAAGCTGATGACACCTTGCGTAGTCATTAGGCAATCTGAACTGTTCTGTTTCAGCATGAGTCTAGCATTGTACGGGTGACTGTCGTTCGTTCGTAGCGTGGTCCAAACATTGCATATAACTTAACTGTGTGACAGTTTTGGCGTGACATTTTTTGTTTTGTGTTTGAAGTGTACTTTATGGAAATAAGTGTTTAGAGTGTATATTTCTTATTATTAGTATTATGTTTTTATAATGGCTGGACCATGTAGACTAGCTGTTATTGACCAAAATGTGATTAGCAGTTAGTCAGTAGACAGTGATTTTAGAGTTTGATGATATAACGGGAGATTTAGATTTGTTTATTACGGCTTCTGATTATGAATAAATTGACTGAAATGGAATGAACTAGTGAGTTGAAGGGATTAATTAAAGTAAATACATAAAATATGAACTAACAATTTTTAATTAATTACACATGAATCGATAGTACTTGTCAATACGTTGAAATATGTAAGTGTACGGTCATGGTGCCGCTGCAGCGAATGTGTTAAATTCTCTTTCTTTGTATTACAATGGGACTATAGCATAGGTTATTATTACTACTCTAAAATAAGGTACAGTAAAACCTCGATAGTCAGACACTTTGTGGACTACAGGGATGTCAAAGTATCGAAATGCCAAACTATAAGGAATGTATAGTAAACATAAAATAACAAAAATAATTTTTATAAAGAAATTGTAGTGTATTTTATTCATGAATCGTTAACAATTTTACAAATTTATAAACAAGCTGTGTATTTCTGTAACATTGTACGTCCTACTGAATTGGTAAGGAGTTATAATAGTAGTTATTAAAGTATGGACAGTAGAGTACTTGGAAGGTACAGTAACTGATGGTCAAAATATTTGTAATTTTAACTGTTATTCACTTTGACAGTGTTATTTCATTGATCTGCACCGAGCTGACTCGCACACAACCTGCAGTGGAAAAAAGTTTTACAACACCATGTCACCATTACTGGTGTAGAACTAAGTATAAGGACTGTCAAAGTATTTAGTGACGAACTATCGAGATTGTATTGTACTGTATTAATAAATTGCTTCTAAAAGCTAAAGACCTAGAAATCTGTATATGTGCATTGAATTGAATGAATCAAATTGATAAAATAAAAAAATAAACATTTGTTGCATCGCACACCATTAGATGGTGATTCTAATTGAGCGGATAACAGAACGTGGCTGGGAACAGCTAGTATTACATATACGAACACTCCTTCAGCTTATTGGTCTTTTCAATTTCATTTAGTTGTATATATTTCTATTGTTCACATTGTTTGCATGTACATTGGTTGGGATGGTCTGCCCTCTCAATGTGCTCACAACACTACGGCGTTAATGTTAAGTAGTATTTGGAGTTACGATTCTCTCAAATACTACGTTAGGAAGCCACGGAGAAAAAGATTTGGCTCATTTATCTTTGATACTTCACTTTGTTTCTAGAAATTAAAAATAACTTTGAATCTTGGATCTGCAGTTCAAGGTGTGTGTCTTATTTGTATGTTTAACCCTTTCGCTTCCGACGTCCGATATATCGGACGTCAGGGTTTTTTCGAAAACTTCCAACGTCCGATATATCGGACGTCCGCGGAAAATTTTTTTTCAGTTACTTAAATTTGTCCGATTATCATGAAACTATAGCAACGTATGCATAAACATACAGGTTACACTAGAAATCAGGTTTTATCGTCTTTGGAATAATAACTTTAATTTTACGCATCTTTGAATTTGAACGTCTGTGACTTACAACTTGAGTTGTTGTTCTGAATCAGTAGTTTACTGCTAACCTTTAGCATATGTGTCCGTTTGATGTTAGCTGTGTTGCGTATCACTTTTAGTTGTTTTTAGAGTGTTTTATTTATTTCATAATTAGTATTTGCTTCTTTATAGTTTGTTTAGTGTTTATATCGAAGTGTAAATATGAGTAACGGTAGACGAAAACGAGAACGATCGCCCATTAGCGAGAACACTATCTTCCATGAATTGATTGCGAATCAGCGTAAAAAAATTCTACAACAGACATTTTTAAAGGTAAGACCATACAAATTTGT
>JAQJVL010001458.1:0-177500 GCA_035578905.1 Stictocephala bisonia | reverse complement strand
AACTTTTTATCAATATATAAAATGTAAAAACTTGTCATGGTCAGATTTGTATCTGATATATTTTAAATCCGGATCACTTGATTTTAACTGTCAAAATTGTTAGAATATCTGATTTGTTTTTTGTTATCTTGAAAATTCCATTACAAAAAAAGGCTTAGTATGAAATGTAAAATATTGTTTTGTTTTATCTAGTTTTGGTTCAAAAGTGACTAAATAAAAGTCTTTAAATTTAAAACCAGCCCTATTTTAAATACATTTAGCCATCAATTAGAGGGTTGGCATCAGCAGATTACATTGTAAATACTCTTTACTGTTCTTACAGTCATTTATCCCAAATGTTATTGGTCCTGACATTAGTCAGGAATTTATTTTTATTTTTCAAGAAATCAATTTGCAAACCAATGCCTATTTTAGTTTTTAACTTGTCCATTTTAATGTGACAAAGTTTGTGCTTGTAATTGGCAATCAATGATTCAACTGCCGTGTAACATTCTGATTGAATTCCTCAAATGACAAAAAACATTTTAAACTGAACTGGAAAAGACCTTGTTCTGTTTACATCAGTTTGTCTTTGATTCATACAATACATAAAATACAACATTAAAAGAGCATACAATTATTGAATTTTTGATATATTTGGCAAATTTGCTGGACACCCTGTTTAACACACTATTTCAAGCCAGCGCTGTGCATTATTTATCTGGTTGGTTACATTTTAAGTTATTATAAATCAAGAAAAATAGACTACTACATTTAGGCACAATGAGTTCTTCCTTTCAACTAAAACAATAAAATACTTAACTGACAAAAGATAAACTATGAATGAAAATATAACACAATAAGACATAATCTATCACTACTCAACAATGTAAAGAAATGATATTTTATTGTACACTCATAAATACAATATTGCACTATGCTTTAATGATACATTTTGTATTATACACTTTTTAAAATATACACAATATAAATAAATAAAATACTATGTTGTCCTATATACGTTCACAGCTATTACCAACTTGACACACTATCCATGCTAATTGTTAACAAGATACTGAATTAGCTATTAATACTACAAGACAATGAAGTAAGCAACTTACAACAACAAAAATGTACTGTAACATAATGATAATTAACAGCCTCTGGAATAAATGTAATTCATGGACAGTTCTAGAACAAAATGGCAGTAAAAAAATTAAATATCTAAGATGATAACATCTGCAGAGTAAATTAATGAACTAAGAACGTATTGTAAACAATCAATAACTAAATAACTGCATGACATTTAATGCAAACACTTGAAGCAGTCCTTGAGATCATTAACCATAGCTTTGCTATAGGACTACTGACACAATTAGTAATAGTGGAATGTTGGAATGGTTTTAACATTATCACAATTCATTTAGGGATTTCCAAACTGTAACTTTCTCTTTTTGTAAATTGAATATAAAGTAAGATTATATTTGTATACAGACTTTTATTCTGTCAAGAATTTAATGTAAGACTTGGTTTTTTTCTAAAGTCTGAAATTAGCGTTAATTTAATTGGTTATCTCAGAATGTTATTATGGGTATCAATAAAAGAATTTTCAAACTGTATTTTGAAATAGTAAATAATTAAAAATTTAAGGTGTAATATGCAGAGATTGAAAATCTTGGACATCTAAAAAGCAAAAATATGAGCAAGGAAAAAAGTGTTTTCATGAAAATGAAGGTATGGATGGCTAATAATCTGTTTAAAGATGAGACAATACTCTGAGTACATAGATCCATTTTGTTTGCTGTTTCAAACATTGAAATTGAACAACATCTTTTTACCCAGAACGGATTGTGGTAAGGAGACATTTTTATTTAGTGTGTGGGACAATTTAAGCTTTGTGCATAAAATGAGCATTACACCCAATGTATGTCCAGACGGGACTGCCCGCCCACACAACATACATCTTGACAGGCCCAAATGACCACTCAATAGACGAATAAACGTCTAAAACTCATTCAAGGCTATGAACAATGTACTGGTAAGATTAAAAAAGAACAGTCTTATAATTAATGAAATACATATAGATATCTATTTAATCAGGGTGTACTGCAGAACTTAACAAACACCCAGTTTAGTTAAATAAATGTAATTCATATTTTTGGTTGAAACTATTGTGATTGAGCCAGTCAAGTAGATTCTGGCTCGTGCTATATGTGATTTACTGTGTAATGTTATGCAGAACTCAAAGAGTGTTATCGGTTGAATAGATTCAAAATAGGATTAATGTTTTTATTGATGTCCATAAGGAACGAAATCAATTTAATAAGGAAACAGCTCACTATATATTATAGGAGATTTGACTTCTATTATAATAATTACGTTTACATTCTTTAACCACTCTAATTAGATGTTAGACCCCATTCCAGGTCCAGGTAGCAAACAAGGGCCACTGACCGTAACTCCACTTTATTCCTCAGAAATTTATTTAAAAAATTTACGAAGTGGTCATATTATTGGTTAGAGATTTACAACATTTTTATTTGAGGATGTAAAAGAGAAGGAAACCATGCAAAATAAACAAATGAACAATTAACTTTTTTGTTTTGAAATGTATTCGATTTTCCTTGCCAAATCAAAGAAAATTACTTTATGAAAATCCCTCCTTTTAAGTACATTCTGATAAATCAAATCAAACACTTGGATTGTAATTCAATCTAACCATGTACAATAAACAAAATAATACTTATATAACATTGTGCTTAACATCTACACCTTTTTCAGCATAGATAAGTTGAGTGCCTCAGGTATGTCAATCTCTTCTAGTTGAATGTTAGAGGGGTTGAATGGGATGCGTAATGGAAAACTATATTTTGTGTCCATCAGCACAGTTGACTGGAAAACCATTAGAGAAAGATTTTAATACGTTTTAAACATCAGATGGCATTAAAATTCAAAGTCACAATCAAATCTATGTATAAACCTCATATAAAAAAGATACACATAGGCTTCATTAAAAATTATAAATTGTACTATTGAAGATAATAAATAAAACCCACAGTCAAGCTACTAGAGATTAGCTTAGTTAGCTACACAAATTTTTTTTTCAATTGTCCTTAAATAATATAATATTTCTAACAATAATATCACAGGAGCCGTCATTTTGACGATTCCAGCCAATAGTCATGTGGTTAGGGATGGCACCGATATATCGATAAATGTGTTTTGATATATTAATATCGATATTTCATTTCAATATATCGGCCATATCGATATTTTGGTCCTATATTTCATATCACTAAATATTGATGTTATTCTCTTTTCTCAAAATCATCACGGCTCTAAAAAAAGCGCATTTAGATTGCCTCTTATGCCTACAAAACATGCATTGAAATAATAAAAAACTTTTAATTAGTATTTTACGTGAGGTTAACTGGAAAATTGATTTCCAAATTTTTATTTTCATATGGTCTACTTGACAAGTATTGGAAGTAAGTTTAGTGAATTAATTTGTTTAATTTTTAATGTTTACAAGAAGCTTAATCACATTTATAATTGTAAAAAAATAACAATTTTACTACATTATTCTATAATAATTAACTAAGGGTATGATTATTCTTATTTTGAATATTTTTCATTCAACCTCACACACCACAACTTGTTTCGTGTAGTTAAATGTATTTCATTTTTACATTCAGTAGGCTATTCTAAATGGTGACACCAAAAAATGAGTGCATTTTTGGTCATGACATAAGAGTTATTTCATAATTTTAAGCAAATAAACCATGTACAATTAGATATATCTGTTACCCAATATATTAACCCTTACCCAGCGGCTTGCGGCTTCTCTTTCCCGCACTCATTCCGCCTGTAGCATCAGTTATAAGCTTATAACCTTTTGTCTCTGTGTCAGAAAAATGTTGAGTGTCCAGAAAGAACAGCGTGTATACATTAAATTTCTTTATAAACTTGAAAAATTTGCAAGTGAAATATTTTTAATGTAACAACAGGTGCTTTACAGTAAAATCCCCTGCTTCTCCACAGCAAAAAAAGCACAAATGACAAATTCAAAATCAAGGTCATGATGATTATGTTTTTTTATATCAAAGGCATTGTGCACATTGATTGGGTACTAGATCAACCAATCAAAATTACTACATTAGTGTCTGACTACCCTACGTGAGCGAGTACGGAGAAAGAAGAATGATTTTTGGAAAAACAAGTCATGAATCCTCCACCAGGACAATGCCCAGGCTCACAACGCTTTGTCAGTGAATACTTTTCGGCAAAGCACAACACTCCCTTGTTAGACCATCCACCATACTCACCTGAGGTTCCCTATGACTTTGTTTGATTCCTTAAGTCAAGTCAGCATTTGAGACTATTGAAGCAGTAAAAGAAAAAGCGACGGAAGTCATGAACGGGCTTACAGAAAATGATCTCCAGCAGTGATACACCCAGTGGAAAATTCACGTAGAGCAGTGTAGAGAAAGAGGAGGGGAGTACATTGAAGGAGATAATATAAAAATGTAAATATTTGTAAGTATATATTTTTTTTCATCCTCAGTCCGGTTTTTTCTAGCCACACCTCATAAGTTATGTTTTGGGAACAAAACAGTTCAGTTAAGTTAAGATTAAAATGAAGTATTTAATAATAATAAACTGTGTTAGTTGGTGTTTTCTGTCCACCTTTACCTGGTCTTTAGAGGAAGCTCTTTCCTTCAGCCGCTGTTGTACTTTTCTGATGAAAGATAAAGGAACTCTTTCTTCAAAATCGTCAGCAGGAGTATATAGATTGAGTAACTTAACAATCTGGAAAATGGGAAATTATTGAAACAGTATGTAGGCCTAAAATTAAAATTAGCTCTCAAGTTTAAATAAAACTCAATGTTTGTTCTCAATTTGTTTTTTAATTTATAAGTTGTTTGTTTCTTAAAAGTAATTTTTTTATTATTGTCAATTAGTGCATAAATAAATCAATTGAATAGAATATGTTTATTTTCATAATGCACAAAGAAAATAAAAACATTTTAACATATTATACAACCTCTTGCTTATTTTACTATCATTAATTTGGAACAATCATTATTATTCAACAATGCTATTTATTAATGTATTAAAATTAATAAAAACAGTAACATCTTTCAAAATAAAAAATAAAGAATACAACTTGTACCACACATTAAAATGTATAAACAAATATTTTGTTAAATAAAAAGTCTATTCTATAAAAAGTTTAAGTTAAATACTTAAACCTATTTACACTTAAACAATTAATCAGACTTATGATAGAAATTATTGTAGGTTTTATTTAAGATTGCATTATTAGCTAGTGTTGTGTGGAGGTTACCTTCAAAATGTAGAAAAAAATAATTTCTAAGCAAAATGAATGGGCAGGCACCAAACAAAGCATAAATTAAGTGTAATAGTGGAAGGAAATAAATGATACTCATACTGAATACATGAGTGCCTAACATATGTATTGGTACTATACTACAAACAAAATATGTAATAAGTAATAAACACAAGAGATGGAGGCAGAAAACAAATTATTTGAAAAATGCTTCAATATCGAAAATAGTAAATAACCACACTTTTACTTTCTTTAAAACAGAGATATTGAAATGATTTCACTTATAAAACGTATTCTAAAATTTTGGAGCACAAAAAAAAATTATCTTCTAAAAGCTTTGTTTTTTGGTGCAGGTATAGCTACAAGATTCATACCCCTCAATCTGTCAGAATATATTCGAGTGGATGTTTTTTCTTAAGTAGCCTCCTCTTAGAAAAAATACTCTTAAACACGGTAAACAAATAAATATCTCAAGGGGAACAATTTCAAACTATTTAAAATTGGGAAAGAATCATCTCTGATTTTCACACCGGTAATAAGTTCAATAATTTTTTTGAGTAACAAGAATAGGATTAATGGTAGAAGAATAAACTCCACCCCAACAACATATTCCATATTGAAGTTTTGAATCAACCAGTGAACAGTATAAAAGTCTTACAACCGGAAGTGGACAAATACGCCTTAAAAAGTAAAACTTCCTTAACGATGAATACATGTATCGTTTCAAATCAAAAGTAATATGTGGCTTCCAACAAAATCTGTCATTAAACAAAACATCTAAATATTTAATGTTTTCAACTTGCTCTATCTTATGTCACATATGACAAACCATCATTCCCAGCAAGCAAGCATGATTTATAATAAAAATATATAGCTTGAATTTCGTTAGCTTTTCCACATAAGGAAAAACTTATAAACTTTGTTTCCACACTCAATGCAATTTTGCTCATTGTAAACCACTTTTTAATTTTATCCAGATCGCTCTGCATCTCATTCCTAATAGTAATTACATTTTCAGACCTATAACAAAGTGCTGTATCATTTCCTAAACAGGTTAGTCTACCAAAAAAAATTACCGAGACAATTTATCTATAAAAACCAAAAATAATATAGGACCTATAACAGACCCCTGTGGCATACCAAGGTTACAGTTACAGGTGAACTAATTGAATTTTGGAATCACACACATAGAGACCTCTCTACCAAATAACTACAAAAACATTCCAAGTTATACCCCTAACACCAATTTTCCATAATATGTCAAGAAGGGTCTCATGATCGACTGAATAAAAAGCCTTTGTTATATCAATAAAAATTCCACATACCCAAAGACTGTCGTTAAATCCATTATAAATACCTTAGCAAAAATTAAGAAAAGCATCTTCAGTAGATTTGTTTGGAACAAAACCAAATTGAATATCAGATAATACACTGTTAATTTCAAAGAAACTGATAAGACGTGATTTTCATAATTTTCTCAACAATTTTTGAAAGAACTGATAGTAACAACAAGATTGTCCGATAGTTATTGAGATCTGAGGTAGCACCTTTATTGTGAGGTGGGATTACAATCCCTATTTTCAAACAAGATGGAAATTTGCCTATTTTAAAACTGATGATAAAGTGAGCTAAAATGGGGGAAACTATATTACATCCTAATGAAGAACTGCTACAAGAACTGGACTTCATGGAAAAAAGATAAAGAATCTAGAAGAACAACATCTCAAAGAAATTATGACAAAAGACACTATAATCCAAATATTAGATTCAGAGAGGGTTACCCAGTCAAGTAACTCTGATGTTCTACTGCATAGAATTACATATCATTTAAATCCCAAAACTCGAGAACATTATTCAGAAAAACTCACAGCTCACCATCCAGATCTGAAACTCAACCCCATCAGGAATACTGAACAAAGCAAAAAACTAAATCCGATGGTAAACATATGCCTAATTTAATACTCTTTAGTGATAGTCAGGGTAGAGGTTTAGCTCAGCAATTAGGTAGGTAATTCAATGGATGAAACACATCATATTTCTAGCCATGTTCAGCCTGGAGCTCCAATAGAATTTATATTGGAGTCTTTAACAAACAGTGAAGTGGTGAAAAACCTGACTAAGAAAGACTGTTGTGTAATAATTGGAGTAAGTAATAACAAAGCCGGTAATCAATTTAATGGAAAAAACTAATTACACGTGCTGTTCTGGACTAAATGATTAAAAAAGTAAAAAATTCAGACACACTAATAACCCACCCGCCCACCCATACACGTACGGTGGTACTAACCCACCCGCCCACCCATACACGTATGATGGTACTAACCCACCAGCCCACCCACCCATACACGTACGGTGGGTGGTACTAACCCACCCGCCTAGCCATACACGTACGGTGGTACTAACCCACCCGCCCACCCATACACGTACGGTGGTACTAACCCACCCGCCCACCCATACACGTACGGTGGTACTAACCCATCCACAAACACACATACACGTACATTGTAATTGACCCACCCACCCACCTATACACGTACATTGGTATTGACCCACCCGCCCTCACATACACGTACATTGTTATTGATCCACCCACCCACCCATACACGTACACTGGTATTGACCCACCCGACCACCTATACACGTACATTGGTATTGACCCACCCGCCCACCCATACACGTACATTGTTATTGACCCACCCACCCACCCATACACTCGTATTATCAACTATACCTTATAGATATGACCTTAATGAAAACTCCTATGAAAATCAAATACTGAAGTCAATAAACAATGAAATAAGGAATCTAGCATATAAAAATAGTAACAATCTTCTGCTTGACCTTTATCTACTGGAGAGACGACACCACACTGGACATGGCCTACACATATCTAGAAGAGGCAAGAAACATGGTGTCAAAGCTCATAACCCAAATAGTCAATCAGCGTATCTCGACAAATGGAAAATTAAGAAGCTGTAACAATCCTCCTACAGGGACAACTGGCAGAATACCTCAGAGAAGGATCTACAATAGCCCACAGCAACAGAGCGAAAAGCAGTGCAACACCAGTTCGTACCAAAACCAGCAAACTTCCAGCATGAAGGATAAATGATCAAGAGCTCCGTCACTTGCATCACTTGAGGAATTTCCAACACTTCCTTCAATCATCCATTCAACAGAGGACATACATAATACATAGTAATTCCTGCTATTTAACCAATCAAGACAATATTACCAATGTCAATGTACAAATACTAAGTCAGGTATATGTAAATCAATCTTATACACATGACGATAGTAATAACACTGAAAATAATTTAAACTACAGAATTCAGGTAGTAAATTTAACCCCTTGATTAAAAATCACTCTGCAATGATACAAAATGTTAAGAATTATATTAAAATTGTTCACCAAAACATCTTACATTTACCTTCCAGAATATAACCCCTTGAAATTACACTGTCTGAAATAAATCCGTATATAACTATTCTATGCGAACATAAAATGAAAGCAAATGAGCTTGAAAAGATTGCATTTATCTGATTATAGAATAAACACATTTTACTCAAGAACTTTTTCTCAAGGAGGTGGGGTAATTATTATGGCCAGAAATGAAGTAAAAAGCAAAAAATCCAAGTAGATGCTATAAACAAATTAATAAAGAGAAAGAATTTGAGCTCTGCCTATCAGAATATAACATTGGCTCTTTCCATTTTGCACTACTGGGTATATACCGTTCTCCAAGCTCTAATGTAAATAACTTTTTATGTAAACTAAATTCTGTTTTAAATATAGTTAATAAAAAATTTAAACATGTTATTATTGCAGGTGATATTAATATTAATGTTCTAGAAAATTCTTATGAACATGACTTGTTACAAGATATAATTTGTGGGCATGGTATGACATATTTAGTTGATTTTCTTACAAGAATAAGTGACCATTCAAAGACCGCTTTTTACAACATGTTTATTAACTTTAGTCAGGATTGTATTAGAATAACAGGAATTAACACCCAATTATCTGATCACGATGGGCAAATGCTTGAAATATTTTATGGAAAGAAAATTAATAAGTGTAAACAAACTACTCTAATAAAGAAATGTAGACAATTTTCAGAACCTAACATTAAAACATTTTTAAGTAAAATTGCACAGGAATCTTGGACAGAGGTTTTTGACACTTCAGTTGAAAATAAGTATGACATTTTAAAAAGAACTTTTTATTTTTATTTTAATGGCTGCTTCCCGATAGTTAGTAAAAAATAAATTCAGGCAATAAAATGAAATGGTATAGTGCTGACTTAAGAAAGGAAAAAGAGTAATTAATTTCTTTAAGTAATTTGAGCAGAGGTAATAATAATGCTGAAATTGTTAATATGACTAAACAAAAGAATAAAGAGTTTAAAAAAAGAATTGTGAGTGCCAAGAAAGATTATCTTTGTAATAAAATATCTAAGGCTGAAAATGTTACAAAAACTACCTGGAATATAATAAATAATGAAGCTGGAAACAACCAGTACTTCATGGATAGATATAAGGTATGGGACTCTGATGAATAAATTATGTATTACTTTCAATGATCACTTTATAAATATTGTTAATAATGAAGTGCTTCCAAAACTATGTACAAGAAACAATACATACTACAGCAACATAAATTTTGGATCTAGATGTAATCAATCAGATGTTAAATGTCACCCAGTGGATGAAGATGAAATTAGTAAAATCATTATGTTGTTACAACAAATTTTCCACTGGCTATGACGAGGTACCAATGCCTATAGTTAAAAAATCGGTAAATTATTAAAAAAACACCACTAACATACTTAATTAATTCATCATTTATATTAGGCATTTTTCCAAACAAATTAAAGATATCCAAAATTATACCTTTATTTAAGGGAGGTGAGCAATAAAATATTTCAAATTTCAGACCCATAGCATTAATACCAATATTTTCAAAAAATTATGAAAAGTCTTCTGCGTGGCCTCGTTGTGATACTCGGGAAGTCTAGGAGCCTCTGGGGCAGAAATAAGAATTTTCCAGGGTTGAAACCGGTGCCAATCGATTTACCGTGGTCGAAAAACCCTACATAAATTTTAAAATTAAAAATCCTAGGAGCAAAAAAAATTTTGTCCGAACGAAGCTTCTTTTAGATAATAAGAAAAGATTGTCTTGTAAATATATGAAGCAAATTATTGCAAAATTTGTTATATCTGTACCAAAATATACACATAAATTGACCCTAACCCTAAAAATTGTATTATTGAGTGAGTTGTAACGTATTAACAAGTTGTAATAACAGGGCTATAAAAATGAAGTATTCAAATAGATGGAGGCAAAATGCGGTGTTGCAATAGTAAAAATGCGGTGTTCCATGGGAAATAAACATGAAGACATTGAGATAAGAGGTGCTTACAAAAATGTTTAAAGAATCAATTGGTAGCAACACCATTTATTTTTATTTTTCTTGAATCGTAAAATTAAAATAGCATGATTTAAATACTACATTTAGAGTACTGAAATAATTACCACTATATGCTATAAAAATCACCCAATAACCACCTTAACATGATAGAACTTGCGTGTAATGTATGTAGCCCTAAAGATTATCTTATAATCGTTTTCAGATATGATTAATCAAAAACAACCTTTCGACACACATATATGACTCCTGGTGATCCACTTAACAGTGTATATATATATATATATATATATATATATATATATATATATCATATGGTTTGTTGTCAGCTACAATTTGTTAATTATAAAGCTGCGATGTATATTTGGATAAATATCCAAAGGCATGTTGTATATACATTGATTATAAAATGTAGTTATCTCTTGTCACTAAGCCAAGTCCAATCCATCGAGCCATCTAACACCTGCTTCACTGATTCTATGTATGCTGACCAATCCCTCCGTAAAAGAGCACAGACGGCAACCTGTAACTATGTGATCCATTGTTTGGATAGACTCCCCGCAATCACATGACTGATCTAATGTAAATCCCCATTTGTATTTTCAATAGTTACATCTGCCCTCTCCAGTTCGTAGCCGATTCAATAATGCCCACTCTCTAAGAGGGAGGTTCATCCCACCTACAGGTATTGACGGATCGTTAATAAGGAATTTATTTCATCCATCAAACCTTTTCCACGCTATGGCCCAGCTACTATTGGGCGAGAAATCTGCTCAACTGGAAAGCAGGTGAGTTTCGAGATTTTAAGCGAACGGTCTGACGTGGGAGATCCTTTATAATGGGTAAGATGCAAGGCATTCAAGATCTTATTGAATTCTTTGAGTAGTTCCTCCTGACGTCTTATTTCTGGAGGAGTTATATTGCACAGCACTGGTAGTGGAGTTGCCATGAGAGTACCACTAATAGCTCTCATGGCTCTATTAAGTTGGACATCAATCGCTTTTGTATGTGCGCTATATGAGCACTGTATTCAGCAGCATAATAAACCAGTGACAAAGCAGTAGTACGCAGGACGTGTACGTCGGCTCCCCAAGTTGTTCCAGCAATATGATGTAGTACATTTGCCCTGGTTTTAATTTTAGCTGCTGTTTTTTGAAGATGGCTTTAAAATATCAGCGATCGATCTAACGTTGCTCCCAAGGACTGTAGATGATCTTCCTATGTACAAAAGACTAATTAAGTATTTAGAAGAAGGTAGTTTCCTTGACAAAGAACAACACAGATTCAAGATCTGATAAGTCAGTAATAAAGGCTGCTGTAGAATATGTAATCAATAATTTTGTCAATCGAAAATGGAGAAAAGGTGTTGGGAATTTTCATGGACATGTGATATGCTAATTTTCATAGCATATCACATGACTTGCTAATTAGTAAGCTGTCTGAAATCAATATTAGAGGTCCAAGCTTGTCGTGGTTTACATCATACTTAAGAGGTAGACAACAATATGTGGAAATTAGTAAGCCTCACAATAGTCAGCTGATTTCATTTAAATCACAACTAAGACAAGTCAAACATGGTGTGCCTCAAGGCTCCCTATTGGGACCCCTTTTGTTCTTGTGTTATATCAGAGGTCTACCTCAGTTTGTATCAGGATGTCCCCATAACACTTTGTGTCTGTATGCGGATGATGCCAATCTAAAAATTTGTAGCCACTCAATACCAGACCTAGAAATAGCAGCAAATAAAAATATCAATGATCTAAATGATACTTTTTCTAAAAATCAACTTCTGTTAAACTAATCAATAACCAGTTTTATGCAAATAAGTACTTTTAATTGAAAACCAATAGAATTCTTAAATATAAAAGTTGATAATTGTGAAGTAAAAGAAGTGACCAATACACAATTTTTAGGGCTAACTATAGAAAATCATTTAAGCTGGAATCTTCATATAAATAAAGTAGCAAAATAAGTTACCTCTGGCTTAATTGCTCTATATAAAATGTCAAGATTATGTAATACTAAAACCCTCAAGATTATATATTTTGCTTATATCCATTCTAATATCAGTTTTGGTATTTCTATCTATGGAGCAACTTCAAAAAAGAACTTAGATAGACTTCTAACTATACAAAAGAGGGCAATACGCATTATTCTAATCTAATCTAAAAGGTAGAGAATCAGTTAAACACGGACCAAGCCGTGGACCATGAAATGTGTGTGGTAGGCCCACCAAAAAGTTTTAATGTTCTTTGTTTCCTTGTGGGACCTGTGTTTGTTAGGTTTTAATTAATTTGTGACGCATCCCACTGGGACTTATTTATTTATTTATGTTCTTCAACCTGAAGATGCCGTATTCACGGTGAAACATATAGTTAGTATTCTCACCATCACACGCTGTGAACTGTTTGACGTGAAGGTAAAGTACGTCTTTTACAGGTACACGAAGGTAATTTTAGTCTATTTACAACAGTTCAGGGGCTACAAAATGGATTTTAATTTAAGTTTCTATATGTAATATTTTTTGACACTATTAATTGTACTATGTGCAGAAATGAAATAAAGACTATTTGAATTGAATTGAATTGAATTGAACATACTAATTTTAATGCCATGGCTGATATGCCATCAAGACCTGGCACCTTATTTAAAGATAGACTATTTATTATTTTGAATAATTCTACTTCATTTGTAGAACAATAAAAGGATTTTCTTAAATTGATGTCGCAGACTCTTGTCCATACAATCCATCTGAAAAATCCTTAAAGTCCCTTAATTGATTTATTACTTTGATAAAATATTCATTAAATTCATTCTAAATACGAGGCGCGTTTTTAAAGTAAGTACCGTTTTGGAATCCCGCTGCTGTAGCACTGCAGTCGGCATTCAGCGCATGCGTGCTGGGTACTACTATCTATTGGCAAGCCACAGCTGTTGTTACGAATCCGATCGACTGTATTTAAGGTCATTATCATCCGCAGAGCTAAGTGGTCCTTCGTGACCACTAGGCGCTGCGTGGGCTCCACATGGGGCCTGTCACCCCATGTCTGCCACTGGCTTTACACAGCGGTCATCAGACCACAAATTACTTACGGGGCTTTGATCTGGTGGCCTAAGGTCAATCAGGTAACTGTCCGGGGTAGGCTTTCTAGCCTACAAAGACTTGCCTGCATGTGCATGACAGGGGCCTTTAGGTCGACCCCTTCTATTGCACTGAAAGTTCTTCTCAACCTGCCGCCCCTTGATCTCTTCATTATTGGGGAGGCTCGGGCGGTGGCTTATAGGCTTCAACTAACTGGCCACTGGAGGGGGTCCTGTACAGGTCACTCCTCAGTGGCCAATCTAGTAAACGATGAGGTACGCTCAATGAAGTCTGACTTCATTGGGATTAATATCTTTTCACCAGACCCTATTCTGTGGATTTCAGGTCGAGGGAGTACTGGGACGGTGTTAGTAGCCCGGTTTCTTCTCACGACCGAATTGTATGGTTCACAGACGGGTCAAGAATGGGCAACAAAGCTGGATTTGGGGTCTATACTGGCGACCCTAGGAGCAACGCTAGCGTGAGCCTGGGAGCGTATGGCACCGTTTTCCAAGCTGAAGTCGCCGCAATCCTTCAATGTGCCGCCCAGGCGGTCGAGAGAGGGGTTTGCGGGAAACATATCCACATCCTCTCAGACAGCCAGGCGGCCTTAGGGGCTCTTGACTCCTGGAAGGTCTCGTCTGGTCTAGTCTGGGAATGTGTGGAGTCCCTCAGCATCCTGGGTTCAAGAAATCAGGTCTTGCTGGAATGGATCCCAGGACATAGGGGATTAGAAGGCAACGAGCAGGCCGATGCCTTGGCTAGGGAGGGTGCTCTCAAGCCCTTCATTGGTCCTGAGCCGGCCTGCGGCGTTTCAATTGCAGCTGTCAAAACAGCAATCAAAAACTGGGTCAGCGCCAGACATCTGGAAAGATGGCGGCGGTTCCCATTTATGACTGTTTAAAATTCCTCCTCCAGTTAAAAATGCTGCCGACTGTGAATTGTGCGCTGTGTACGTTTTCATAACGCTAAGGGTGTGGAAGCAGCTGACACTCATCGTGAGTATGTCACAGTGACAATTAATTCAGTTTAAAAAATTGTAACCATCATGATTCTAATGTTCTAGGAATGTGAGAGAACTGGTTAAACATTTTTGTGTATTCTCGTCAAACGTTTGTTTTTGTGATTTTCCGTCAGCATTTTGGGAACCTACCGTAAGCATAACTTTCGGTACTTCAAACAGTCTGTCACAATTTCAATAATCGCACTTCTTGACACTTGAAGACACACTACATAATGATGCAGTTGTAAAGTGTTTTCTCTGACTTTTTTCATCAACATTTTGCACTAAGTCATCAGTAATGAGTGAAGGTTTCCGACTTCGTTCATCATCATGCACATTCGCACAACCTTAAAAGCTCTCACCCATTTCCATACCATCCCATCACTCATTCTGTTTTCTCAATAAACTTCACAGATCTCTCATTGAATGTCAGCTGCTTTCATGTCTTTATTGTTACGAAAACTTATCACAACATGTACTTTACAGTTGGCGGCATTTTTAATCAGAGGAGGAATTTTAAACCGTCATAAGCGACTTTAAATTCATTCAAATGGGTCCGTAACGGCGGCTGTGGCTTGCCAAAAGATAGTAGTATCTAGCACGCATGCGCTGGACGCAGACTGCAGCGCTACAGAGGTGTGATTCCAATACGGTACTTACTTTAAAAACACGCCTCGTACCTTCTGGATCAGTAATAAGTTAATCAGGACTTGAATGAGAAAACACACCTTGTAGAGCCTGCTTAGTTTGAGAAGTATCTAAGATGTTGTTAATAGTGATCCATTGTTTCTTTACATTTTTTTCGTTCTGTTGAAATTTATTGTAATAGTAGTTTTTCTTTACCTGGTCCATATCACATTTTAACTTATCTGAAAAATATTTGACAAACATCTGAAACTTTTTATCTTTTTTTTAACTTTTTATGAAGTTGATTTCTGAAACGTGGACAGTTACAAATACAACTTTTTTACTATAGGCTTATCAACAGTTGCTCTCTCGATATGCGTTTTCACAATGTCGAAAAATAACTGGAAAGCTTTTGAAACATCTGTTTCATTGTAAATCCCTGACCAATTTACTTTTCCAAAGTTTTCTCTAATAATATATAATTTAATTTTCCTAAAAGAACTAATATTAGGCTTCATACTATAGTTTTTTAAGGAATTACTTAACTGCAGTTCACAGACCACGACATCATGATCACTACGACCAGAAGGAACAACCGTGGTTCTAATTTGTATGTTGTCTCTTAAGCGGAAAAAAATATGGTCTAAACAGCTGTTTCCTCTAGTAGGTGAATTGACTAGCTGTTCAAACCTATAAAAAGCCATTATTGCCATTATACGAAGAATACGTCGCTGGAATTCTTCAAAATGCATAAATTAATATCACCTATAAATTAAAAGTTTTTATCACTATATGACTCTAAAAGCGTATTCAATTTGTGTAAGCAAGGCAGGATAACACTTGCACGGCGACGGACAGGCTGGGCACAGCACTTACAGTTACCTTCAGCTCATCAGCTATTCTTACCGCGACAATGCAGCTGTCAGTGACAGCATACTGCTCTGTGACATACGTCAACACGCCACCACTACGATTGCCCTAATTGCAGTGAGTAAAGATATTGTATCCTTCAATATTACATATCTGCTTTTCACAATCCTTGATCCATATTTCTGTCAGTATAATTATATCAGGGAGTCTTTTTAAATTATGTAAGTAAACCAACAAAGAATTAAAATGGTCTCTTTATCTACTAATATGTTGATGGAAAACAATAAGGTCATTACAATTACATAAGAAATTATCAAACTCAGAAAAGATTCGTTTAGCTCCATTTAAAAAGAAGGTAATATAGGAACAAACAAAATATAATTAAATACAAAATCCTATACTCTAACCTACAAATAATACTGATAACTACAGAAAGATTTTACTTAGCTTTATAATGGTTTCCATTGAACTGATGTCAACTACAGGATCACCTTACTGTTTTTCCTCATAAATATTTTTCCATTCCGGACCCAGAGATAAATGTACTGCTGTTCCCTCTTCAACGTTCAAGCAGCAATGAAAAGCTTCCTCTTGGCCAGGGAGAGACAGGGAGGCTTTACAATGATGCCGGCTGGTTGGTCTGATTCAGGTCTCTTTCAATCGATGACAAAACATCTATGGCCTCTCTGGTTATATTTACATCTAAAGCAGAACTAACCTTCAAAACAGTTTCATTTACATCCTCTTTTTTTTATTTTCAGAGATGCCCTGTATCGTATCATTACGCATATACTGCTCATTATCTTCTACTTTTGCCTCTCTAACTCTGCAACCCTCTTCTTTAATGCCATATTTTCTTTTTATAAATCCTCTATTATTTCTAGGTATTTTTGTAATTTCTTATCTTGATTCTCTAGTGCTTTTTTATTATCTTCAATCTTTTGTGTGAAAAAAATCAAAGGACTTATTTAATTCCGTTTCCATTTTCTTCCGATCACTTTTCACTTCCTTCAGCATTTATTGAACAGCTTAGGCCTATCCTTACTTCCTTCTTCATCAATGGCACACTCAAGAGTACAAGCTCTTCCTGCGTACTTAGGTACAAGGTGGGCAGCGCCAGACTTGATTATTTCCAGTGATATAATCAACATCGTCCTTTGTCATTACAGTGGCGTAGCAAGCAGGTGCAAGGATGGCCTCCGCCAGGAACACCAAAGAAGGGGGGGGGGTGTTGCGGTAAGGGCGGGGTCAGATTGTTTCTTCCGCCTGCCGCTGTTTTAGCAAGCATTAGGAGTATGTGTAGAGACAAACAGACTAGACTTCTGCATGCAGCGTGGCAGGTATATAGGTGTAGTTCATCATTCATTGAAATAATTGGTAATTTGGGCCTACTGATTGCTTTCTGTTGCATTAAACTTTACTTGGGTAAGTATATATATATATATATATATATATATATATATATATATATATATATATATATATATATATATATATATTATTTTAAGCTTGATTCACAAGGCCAGTGCTTGTGAAGCTATTCTGGTAGCCAGTCAAAAATGTATAACCCTAAACCGTAGCCTACTCTCTTTCTGCCCCACCCCGCCCACTCCCCCAAACAACTTGATCAAACTCCCTTCTCTCCATATAAGAAACCAAGCTACAACAAAAAGAGTTCTCTGTTCTATACTTAATATTTGTCAGAGACTTTCCAAACTATCTACGATAACACTGTGAAATGCTGATATATGCGGATGATACTGTCCTCTTACTAAAAGGCATTGAACCCCAATACCTAAAAATACATACATCCATTGCATTCAACAAAGCCCTTGAATTCTGCAATGCAAATAATCTAGTTCTCAACAGATAAAAAATACAACAGTTATTTCTTGGAAGAAGAAAATATGACTTTCCTGGGCTTCCAGATGCAGATCAAGTTGACAATGCAAAATACCTAGAAATTTTAATTTATGACAGCCTATCATGGAACTACTACATTGACAAACTCTGCAGCAAGCTCAGCTCAGTCATATATGTTATAAAAAGAATTAAACAAGTGGCCTCCGTTAATATAGCTAAATGTGCATATTTTCACTATTCAAAGGGCATATAGATATGGGTTACCCATTTGGGGCAACTCATCAAAACAAAACATAAATAGAGTTATGGTGCTACAAAAAAGTGCCATTAGATTACTAGCAAGTCTAAATCCTCAAGATACATGTAAGCATGCATTTTCTGAGCTCCGAATTATGACAGTGCACTATATATTTTGGAAACTTCAGTTTATGCCAGCAAGCTAAATTTGGCAAAAGGAACCAACTCACACTACAACACAAGATATGCCACAAACTATTCTTGGTTGAAAAGAAACCCTCTTACTCTGGAGCTAAATACCTGAACATCCTACCCAAAGAAATAAAAAAAAGACCTGGGAAATGAAAGAAGTTCCAAAGAAAACTATCTGACTGGCTTCTGAAGCACCCATTTTATACAATAGAAGAGTTCCAAAATTGAAGAAATCTAAACTAACAACCTAGCACATTTTTTATCTATATAATAATGAATATAGATATTGTCTATAGTTGAAATTCAGGGTAGAAGTTCCACAACTAGTAAATTTAGAGTAAAAAGAATCCAACAGCGAAAATAACATTTACAGTAAAAATAATTAACGTTGATCTTTTAGCCTGCTTTTAGATCTGTTTGTACAGACTAAGAATTAGTTTTGACATTGCGGATAAATAGTAAAATAACCAAATTGTAATCACTCAGTCATGTGAGTAAATATATTGTAAAAAGTATGATAATTTGATAAACGCTATCAAATCAAGACAGCCAAAAACTGTTGAATGATATTAAATAATATAAATTAAGGTAGGATAGATTTGGTATGGTAGATTTGGTTAGGTTAGAGTAGAATAGGTATGATAGGTTATATTCTCAGTGGTCGTTGCTATCCCTAATGCGCTGACTCTTTCTAATCCTCTCTAATGATTGTGGCTATTCAGCTATTTTAGATTTACCCAAAAATTTGCGGCTATTGGGCTACAGCCTTACTTTCGATTTAACAACTCATAGGTTAAGGGATAAATAAGTAGGGGGAATTCATAAATTCTGAGGAATTCGGCAAACATACGCATTATTCGCTTTAATTTGAGTCATCAATCTTAAAGATTGGTTCTGTAGTCACTGAGATCTCAGCGTGACACAAAATCTGCTTACGTATTAAACATATAAATATTTTCTTTTTTGGTTTGGGATAACTTTTTCAAATTTTTTTAAATAACTTTTTTCTTAGAAAGCATTTGGAACCCAATGAGGATATTAAAAATATATATATTTTGAAAATATTCCTTGCTGTGTGGGTTGGTTTGGTACATGCGTACACATGAATTTTGTTTGTTGTAGATAAAACCAAGAATTTGTTCATTTGTCATTGGGCTACTAATTTATGACACTTTCTAAGGAATAGTAGGCCTTAGTTAGTAACAATGACTACATTCGCTCATTTACACTCATCACACTCATTCGAAATCCATATTCGGCCATATCTTGACGATCGGTGTCTTAAGAATAAATAAAAATAAATAAAATAAAATAAAAGAAGTTGCATGTCAAAAACAAAAAATAGGTCCAAAAAACAATCTGATAGTGCATTTAGATAAAAAAAAAAAAAAGGAAAAAACTGCTGCAGGTCTTTCAGTCCAGTTAAAGAATTGGCTTAAGCCCAACAAGGAAGTGGCAAGCTGTTCAGTTACAGACCAAAAAGGTGAAGGTGACATGGAACTCGATACAGCAGAAGCAGACACATCAAACAAATTCGGAGACTACAGTAATGAACCGCGTTCACAAACATCCTCGGCAAAAAGTTTTGAAGTAGTCTTTGGAGATACAAAGAAATGGCCTGGTTCTCCAACAATTATTGATAAAGTTTGACTGGAGAACGAGGTCCTCAAACAGTTGATATATCAACTTTTAGATTTCCAATTTCAGACAGTTTAGATGCCAAATGGTTTCACAAGACTCTAGAAAACTGTGAAAACGTACTGAGACAATGGCTACTTTATAGCCAGTTGGAAGATGCTTTGTTTTGTTTCCCTTGTGTACTGTTTGGAAAAGATCAATAGGGAAAGGCCGCCATTTTCAGATTGGTCTGGAGGAAAGGCTTTAAGGACTGGAAGCACTTAAATCCTCTAATTTTTTCCCATGAAAACTCATCCAGCCATAGGTTAAGTTGTATGGATTGGATTGATTTGAAAAAAACTATTGCAACTAAAAAATATTGTGGATTATGAGATGCAAGACAGCATTCAAAAGGAGATTGGAAAATGGAGGACCATTCTCAAAGTGGTCATTGATGTACTTTTTTGTGCAAGAAATAATCTACCACTTCGAGGAACTAGTGCGAATGAAGCAATTGAAGATTCAAGTAGTGGAGAGTTTCTAAGCACTTTAGAATTAATAAGCCACTATCATCCTAAGTTAGCCTTTGTTGCATTTGACACCTTCGTCAAATGCAACAAAAATGTCACTGGTTACTTCTACCCTACAATCCAAAAATGAACTTATAAATTTGATTGGTGGTAAAGTAAGACAAACAATCATTGATCGAATAAAAAATGGAAAATATTTTTCCATCATATTTGACTGCACTCCAAACAATGCTCACAGTGAGCAAATGAGTCAAATTATTCAGTTTGTTGATTTGTCAGGAGAGACATGTGAAATCAAAGAATGCTTCATTGATTTCATCAAGGCGCATGAGAAAACAGGAGAAGGAATTTTGATAGAAATATTGCAAAAGCTAAACGAGCATTGATCAATTGACCTGAGCATTGATAACTGCCAAGGACAGGGCTACGATAATAGCAGCAACATGGCAGGAAAATATAATGGAGTTCCAGCAAAAAGAGTCATTGTGACACTGGTGGTCAACAAAATGAAGAGCAGTCATTGCTTTAAAAAAAAATGCACAAAGAAGAGTATGCTATACTCAAAGAAATGAAAGATTGAACCTTTGAACAGAAATGGAATTTAGAACTGCAGTTGGTGCAAAGGAACTAATCAAAGAGATTGACTTAAAATTGTTGTTTCGTTTGCAAATATGGGAGAGGATCTTTATTGCTATCGACAAAATCAACAAAGCCCTCCAAAAAGAAACAGTTTCTGTCAGTGAGGCAAGCAAAATGATTAAGGGGCTGTCTGCTACATTTCAGGAGATTAGAGATGAGGGTATCAGGCCAGCAATCGACTATACTACACAAGCATCACAGGAACTTGAAATCCAAGATCACTTTCCTAAAAAAAGGCTAAAAAAATTGAGCAAACGACTCGAGGAATTAGAAATGAAATCCAAGGATGACAACACGTGCTACCTCACTCCAGAATATGATTTTCAAAAGGAAGTCAATCTTATTTTTGCTCGAATTCTATCACAAATTGGACTTGGATGTACTCATTAATGATTTTGTGTCAGTTAAAGCCAGAAAAGTTACATTTAACTAATTTTGTAATTTAAGAAGTGTTTCTTTTATGTTGCTATCTTCCTTCTTGATAAGATGTGAAAGTTGTTTTATGTAATTTTATTAACTTTGTTATGTGGGCATAAAATCTTATTTGTAATTTGAGTAAATTCTTTTTTTTTCATGGTCAAAATCTGCTAACGATTCTCAAATAAAAATATACATGTCTTAAGAATATTACACCTTAGTTGTAAAAGTTTAGTAACTTGATATCAATTAATCTCAATTAGAGCCTACTCCATTTGATAATAAAACAATTTTGACTAAATTTAATTTTTTTATAAACTACTAACCACCTCTATATCTTTAAAGATGGGGCACCACTTTCAAGAATGGCCAGGGGCACAAGTCACCTTAGCTAAGCCCTGTTGTCATATTCACACAGTCGGCATGACATTAAAACTAGCTTTATTATTATTTGCATGACATATCTTTTTACAGTCCAAACAGGGTATTTTAGCTCTAGTTTTAGTTACTGGTTTTTTACAAACACCCCATTCAGATATTGTAAACAAGTTAGAAGTAGAACATTTTTGCCACAATAAGAACGGGTATATGGACTCAGAGAAAGGCGTACCTAAGCAAATTAATATTAATCCAAAGTAATAAATACAATGAGGCACATAAATTGAACTTAAACACAAATTTTCACTGTATTATGCAATGTACCAGGGAGCACCTGCCACGACCTTCCGCTCTGCTCGGCGCCTGACTCATAACTATGAGTATAAATCATAAATGTGTGTATTATTTATGACACGTTTTATATGTTATAATCTTTTTAAAATTGTTATATGTTTTCTTATCGAATAAGCATTATTGTATTAAGTATTAACGGATTATACATCCCCGCTAACAGATTTATACTCAAATATTATTATGTACTATTATTAAGTTTGCCAAAAAAAAGCAACTCTTACGACATGTCAGAGGTTCTCAATCTCCATATAATCCAAAACAACTTTTATAAAAAAAAGGGAAAACTCCAAAAGGGCTGAGGTGAAGTCTTCATCAACAGATATAATACCTGCACTAGACAGACCTTCATGCTCAAGAGGAACATCAGCAGACACATTGTGTGTAAGGACGAGGAAGACTCTGATTAAAATCTTTATAGCAAATTAATTATTGAATTTGTTAAGTATGTAAATACAGTATACAAGTTTTCATTTGTATATTGTTAAAAAATACTTGATAAAAGCAATTAATATATGCATACTGTTCTAAATTGTTAATAAAATATACCTATAACAATATTTTCAAAATATATTCCAATTGTTACTTATTTTTTCCTGTTTTACACAGTTTTTCAATAAACTTTGAGAGTCCTGAAAATTTGATAATCCAAAACTGGCAAATCCCCAAGCGCGCTGGATTATCAAGGTCCGTACATACCATTGTGGTAAACTTACAAAAAAGAGTGGGAGTATGTTTTGCTGGTGAAAAATCACCATTTGCCAACCTTCATATACGATTGGCAAAGAAAAGTCACCACATGTCACCATTAAGTTAAAAACCACTATTTTAACTTTGTTGTGAAAAAGGAACACAGATGTTTGAAATCATCACTTTAACGAAACATGCATGTTTAAAAAAAAAACATAATTTTAACTATGCTGTGAGTTAGGAACATAGATCTTAAAAAGCTTGACTCATATGAATAATTTTCCTTCAACTTATTTAATTGACGTTTTTTACCTCTGTAATAAATTGTGGTAATCAATTTATTCAAGAAAAATCTCCTTTCAAAAGCAAAGCTTCAGTCTTTTAATTTTTGAGGTTAATAAAGATAGAGTTTTATAGAAAATATTTTTTTAAAGTATTTACTGAGGATAAATGTAATAAGAAAACTATAAAATAATACTCATAGCAACGTTTACCTGAGGCAAAGACATTTTATTGCACATGTCACAGACACTGGCTACATCTTCATCATACTTGCGAGCTTGCAGTAGCTGTGAAGCCTGAATTATAGGTGCCAACATATCCACAATGCATGGATCCTGTAGAGAACACGCATAATATTATTTATTATTATTCTAAAACAAAAGTTATAAGAAAAGTCAGCAATCTTCTTTAGAAAGTTTTCTCCAATCTAAGACATTTTACTTATTTTTCAAGTGTGGGAATTAGTAATTCTGAAATTTCTTAGTTACTGAAATTTACCTTGTCTTGAAGTAAAATTTCATCTTGACATTTTACTATAACTATGTTAACAAGTATCACATTTATCAGGATTTTACAACAATCACCAATATCATATCCATTTTTATTTAATTTAAAAAACAAAAAATATATTCCTACTATAGGTTAGTCAAACAGAGCTAATTAAGGGTTGGGAGTGAGCAGATAGATGAATTGTGGGCCCAATGATGACAACGTTGATTATGGGGGGGGGGGGGGACAGAAGGACACCTGACTAGTCTCAGAGGTCATCCTCTCTTACCAATGAAACTGTCTCACAAACCAATCAATACAAACTGGTCACAGTTGGAAAAAACTTATTCAAAATATTCTGGCTGTGGTTAAGCTAATTTAAGCTAAGATAATCACAAAATTGACAAGGAAATTAATTTTAGCCCAATAGTAGAAAAGGACAAGCATAAGTAAATGATGCTTCATGAAATCAACTCTCCCTATTGAATGAGTTGAGGTGACATGTGGATGAAGAGAAGGAGTCAAGTAATACATACAACACTTGGGACAATTCCTACAACCATTTTAAGTCCACAAAAGTATGTAGAAAATATATTCCACCATTTGGCGTGCTCTTACATGCCTGTAGTTAAATATTCTCTTCACAACATTAAGATTTTTCTTTGGGAAAAGATGTAAAATCCTCTTTGTTGAACCAAATGTTCCATCTCATACGATGACAAAGGGCATTTTTTTGTCGTTTTTATCACTTGGTAACTCTCTGTCAGGCGGAATGTTTAGCAGTTCATTCTCGTCTTACACTCATAGTCTTAAAAACAACGTGCATATATTAGCGTTATCTATCTCCATTGAAATTTCCAGACTAAATAGTCGTTTGTGTGCGCTACCTCAGATCTCCGATCAAACTGTTGGGTTGGGATATTAATTCATACCTCTCCCGACTAAACTGTCGCCCAACAAAAAAGTCTGTTGTGTGCGCTAAGCCTTAGACCTGCAAAGTATCAATGTGAACTTGCCACTCAACTATTTCATTTATTTCAGTTTCACGGATGCCTTAAAAGTGCTCTGGCAAAGGCTTGTCAATTATATATTACTTTATAATTTACCTCACAATAATTATAATACCATACAATTATTTATTTACTTTGCAACTAAGAGTTTTAAGACTATCCAAAACAAAATCATTCTTATGTACAATGAAGAGGTGCCAGCAGCGAGACCAGATGCCTCTAAGACCCCAAAGAAGAAGCCAAGTACTTACCTACACTATAAAAACAATGTGAAATAAGATTCTATTTCAAAAGTTTTTTTTGTTTGGAAGTGATTGTATGTAGTTTCTTTAAGAAAACTTGTTATATGAATGTGATTGAATGGATAGAGCACTTGAGAATTTCAAGTGAAATGAGAATGGGAATGGTTATTGTGAAAGAATTTGTCTTGGTTAAATTTAGTGTACAGAAGATTTTGAAAAATGAAAAGTGAAGGTAGTGGAAGTATTTGCAAATCTTTGAACTATTTTCAGCAGGGATCACAAAAAGGTGCAGAAATTATCAGTCTAACCATACTCTTTTGCATATAAAACAATTTTTCAGAAGTAGAGGAACTACCCAAGAATATGATTCCATAAGATAGATGTAAATGTGCAGAGGAAAAGTAGACTTGTTTCCGTGTGTCTGTCAACAATACGGAATAAAATAAGGGGAGCAAAAAAGGCTTTACTAAAATGTTGTCAATAACTGATTGATTTGATGATGATAAGTTGAACTTAAGTTTATTTTGATTCCAAGAAATGTTACAGTTGGTACTAGATTTTAAAATGTTGGTAGGTATGAAGGATTACTATGGGAAGAATTTTGGTCCTTACAATGGAATTGAGTAAATATATTTTATCTGGATTTAATCTTATCCCATTCACTAAAAACCATTCTTTCATTTTATTCACTATTGATTTCTAAAGCACCGATCGTAGTGATATGGGCGAATATGAGGGGCAAATGAGTGTGATGAGTTTAGATGAACTAGTATATTTAAGCTGTCTACAAGCAATTTTGAAAGCTGTTGCTTGTCACTATTGAAAGCCACTACATATGTGTCATCCGTATAAAGGACCAACACTTGACTCTGGCAAGTGGCCACATAACAAAATAGATGAGTATGAGTAAAACATATTCAGTCAAAAATGTGAAAAATTATATTTAAACTTAAACTAAAAATAATTGGACTATCTCAAACAAAACTACAGTTATTCATTAAATTTATTGAAAACTACACTCATTTGGCTCAATCACACATTACCGCCACCACCAGCCACTACTCCTGCGAAGCCCGCAGCACCTATCACCTCACCTCCGCCCTGAATCGAGTGCGCTTACCAATGGATCTGATATTATCAGGCAGAGCATTCCAGATTCTGCATGTGGAGACAATGAATTATTTATTGAACTTGTGACAGGTAACACACTAACTTGTGACAGGTAAACAAACTGCTCTGACAGATAATTAGGAATTTGGTTTTGAAGAATATTGTACAACAAAATCTGGATATTGAATTGTCGGAGTGTTTAACTTTAAGATGGATAATTGATTGAAAAATAGAGTAATATATTCCTTAGTAAAATAGAGTATAGAGTAAAATAAAGTAAAATAAAAATAGAGTAAAATAAATCTGATGCAGTAGTTTTGGGCATACTGTAATCTTTCCGCAAGCTCAACAGACATGTAATTGATTATAGTAGCACAGTAATTAAAGTGAGTGAAAACTAGAGTATTTACCAACATCTTAACATTGAGAGGAAAAACATGTCAAATCTTTTAAAAGTCTATATAGCAGCAAAATCTCTATTACACACTACAGTAACTGGATCAGTCCAGTTCAAGTTTTTTTCATAATAAGTCCTAGGTTCTTAACCTTATCACAAAACAGTAATCCTGTATTGTTAAGTTTGAGTTTTGGTGTATTTGTCAGGTCATTGTTAGAAGTAAGTCTAGAAGAGCCCAACAATATTGTTTGGGGTTTGGCCTCATTGAGCTTCAAGCCATGCTTGACAGCCCAATTTGTGATGGACAGGATATCACATTTAATGTTAGTTACAGTAATAGGCAAGTCTTTCAGAGTGAAGTGAGTATATATTTGAAGGTCATCAGCGTATAAGTGGAATTTGCAGAAAGTGATAACAGTAGTAACATCGTTAATGAAAAGTAAGAATAAGAGTGGCCCAACCACAGAACCCTGGGGTACCCTTTTAGTCAGCAGTTCCAATTAAGGTTCTCTGTTGTCTGCCTTTACTCACTGTCGACAATCTGTCAAGTATGACCTAACCCAATCAATACAACCATCAGAGGGCATTTTTATATAAAAAAAGGGATAGTAAACACAGTCAAACGCTTTAAAGAAATCAAATAGGGTCAAGATGGTAAGTAGGGACTTGTCAATGGCAGACAAGTAGTGTACACCACCTACTCAAATATTTTAGAGAAGGTAAGCAAAAGAGGCCTCGGGCTGAAATTGTCTAAATTATTCATGTTAGGTATTTTATGAATTGATTTTACAAGGGAGTACTTTAATATAGGGGAATGTGTTGTTCACGTTGGCAGCAAACCTTAAGGTGTACGTGTCTCCTGAGTAGTGCTCAACAAACAATGATTTTGGTAGCTGAATTGTCTCTTCTGTTATCTCCCAGCTACCACTGCCAGCCAAAAAAATAGGTCCTTCTAAGGGCCAGCAAAGTTATAAAGTTCTGTTTTCAATTTAAATGTTGAGGGTCTGAGTAGAGCTGAGTGTGAGTGTTTAGGAAAATCCTATCAGAAAACAGTGTTGATGTCCTTACACTCCTTGGTTAAACGCACACCTTGGTTAAATGTGAGTTAAACGCACATTAAAGAACTAGAATGCAGTGCAAGTGGCGATATCTCTGGGTATAGACTGGTGGAGCTTATGCTGTAGCAACGTATGTGAAGCTTGGCATTGATGAGATTAAAACTGTACACAAAAGTTGTGATGACAATATTTCCATACTGGCAGTAAAAGTGTCTGATACTACCATAGTAAATGTGTACAAACCACCTAATAGCTTATGGTCAGTCACAGTACTTCCAGGCAGTTTTCAAACACCCTGTCCTGTATGTTGGGGATTTTACTTTCTAAAAACTGTATGTTGGGGATTTTACTTTCTAAAAAAAAGAAGGAAAAAAACTTGGACCAACTGTCATCACAGCCTATGGAGTTACACATCAGACGACAATAATGGTAGATGCTTAACCAACTGGGTTGAAACCAATAATGTCATCTACATACATGAATTTTCTGGACTGTGTGACAGGAATGTAGGCAATGGATACATTGAATAAAAGAGGAGCAAGAACATATCCTTTTGGCAGTCCATTATTAAGGTGTCTAAAAGAACTTTCTCTGCAACCCAGGCACACATTAATTAACCTGTTGTTGAGGGATGAATCAACATAGGTTTATTAATGAATGGATTTAGTAGGGAAGTAAGTTTAAGTAAAAATGAGTAGTGGAATTTTAAAGAAATTTGGGATTACATTCTGAGATTTTTTTAAAAATTATGAAACTAATGGATGGGTAATGCACTATAATTTCAAGGGGGTTTTTTATGAAAAATCAAATGAATTACAAATAATATTTTAAAATCAAAATGTAAAGGTTCATTAATGAACATTGGTTGCAGGCAGGCTAGACCGAATTGTTAAGACGGTTGCCTGCTTTTGTTTTGGCTGACAGCTTTAGCAGGCTACCATAGTTCACATGGTGGATCGTGTATCCTGCTCAGGTTTAATTTAAATTTTATTGTTAGACATGACCTTAGTATTTTTAATGAAGAACAACCAAGGTTTCATTAAAACTTACAGATATTTGAATGTTCCATTGTAGAGTTGGTAGATATGAAATCACTCACTGTATCTTTAAATAGAAATCAAGATTCTAACACTAATGTTTTCTTTAGCAAGTTAGAAAATCTATTTGTTTTGTTCCAAAAATAAATTAAAACTAAATATATGTACATATTGGCAGATTTCAATATGGATATTATGGAAAATTGTAAAAAACTTAGTTTAATATATATATCTCGTATGGTTTGTTTGTCAGCTACCGTTTGTTAATTATAAAGCTGTGATGTATATTTGGATAAATATCCAAAAGTCATGATTATATATTCATTGTTTATAAAATGTAAAGTGATCTCCTGTCACAAAGCTAAGTCCAATACATCAAGCCATCTAACACCTGCCTCACTGATTCTGTGTATGCTGACCAATGCCTCCATAAAAGAGTGCAGGGGGCACTCTGTACAGATCGCGGACTTTAGCTGTGCGCGTGGCCTTGGCTGCGTGGTGATAGGCGGGAGGGGCAGCGGGGTAGTGTTATGCGCTCTGTCCTGAAATCACTGACTCACCTGCAACTACCTCTTTATTGAGAATCGTAATGAAAATAACAACTAACCCTACCTACTTCCTGGCTAAAATCAGTCTTTTCTGTGACAGTGATGAGTGTGGTTGTCATTTGTGCCTAGTTATTTGTTAAACCAGTGCGTACGGTTTACACCGATTATTATTAATATAGCCGTAGTTACTGAGTAGTTTATTTGTGATATATTTTGTTAGTTGTAGTATTTGTTAATTTTCCACATGACTGATGAGTTCAAGTCGCTAGTCAAGAATAGAGTAATTCATAGTCAGGGCCACGAAATGATCAGTAACGTGTTTAAATTTATGAAGGAAGAGGCAGACCGAAAAACTTTAAATATTCCGTTGGCAAAGGCTTGTCAAAGAACAGCAGCAGCTACTGGGGTATCAGAGCGAGTTGTAACTCAAATAAACAGTGAGTTAAAAAAATTGCATGTTAGTGGTCAGAGCGAGGCAAGTTTTACTACGCCAAACAAAAACCGACTCATATAGAAGAACATAGAATACCAACTGTAAAATTATTGAGGGAGGCGCTAAAAGAAAAAATAAACTTTCAGGGTTGTGATAAAAGTTTGAGACACATATTAAAGGATTTAGGGTTTACTTGGAGAAAGACAGCAAACAATAGAAAGTTGTTAATTGAAAAACTAGAAATCTGAGAAAAACGGATAACATATTTGAGAGCGTTGAAAAGCTACAGGGAGCAAGGACGTCCAATATCTTATTTAAACGAGTCTCACATATTATCTTCTCACGTTTCTAATAAAACTTGTTCAGATGGCACAAATAAAGGGTTACACGTTCCAATTTCTAAGGGTGAAAGATTGATAACTATCCATGCGGGCGGAGAGAAAGGGTTCATGCCTAACGCTTTTACCTGCTGGAAAACGAGCAACCATAGTGGAGACTACCACGACAACATAAATGGGGAAATATTTATGAAATGGATGAAGGACAAAGTATTGCCCAATTTGGAACCAAATTCAGTACTGGTAGTTGATAATGCACCGTACCATAAAATTCTAATTGAAAAGGCTCCTACTTCAAAAAGTAAGAGACAGGATATGAAGGCGTGGCTTTTAGAAAAAAGGAATACCATTCAGCGACGATATATTTTTACCTGAACTGTACAAACTTGTGCAGCTACATAAACCAAGGTATTTCCGATATGCCTTGGATGAAACTGTCAAACTTGAGGGTCATGACATCTTACTGACTCCCACCCTACCACCCAGATCTCAATCCGATTGCGTTAATTTGGGCTGAAGTCAAAGGTTATGTAGCCAAGAGAAATGTCCTGTACTATATCTCAAGCTAAAACCCTCTGCGAAGAAACAATATCAAGAATGGCTGCAGAAGAATGGTTAGGAAAGTGCAAGCACGAGGAGAAGATAGAAAAAGATTATGCAGCGGCAGAGGCTCAGATAGACAATGTTATAGAATCCTTTGTTATATCAGTTGGAAATGAATCTGATACAGACAGTGACGGTCTTTCAGAGGAGGAGGAAGAGTTAAGTGGGATTGAAGAACTCTAATGAAGTAAAATGATTGTAAGTCACATTCATTTATCATTATAAGATTCATATTATATTATATTCACATTCATTATAAGAAAGTACTTATAAGTTACTCAACTTTTTACTAACTATTTTCAAAAATAAAATGTCTAAGTAATATTATTACAGTCATTTTAAATGAAGTAGACAAAGAAGCAGGAATAATAGCAATTATAATAATAATGTGTTTCTTGTGTTTGTGAAATTTACATACTTTCCGACCTACTATAAAAATACAGTTACCACAATCCATTTAATGTTTTCAATTTATAATACTTTTTCCCATACATGTTTAGCTGTCAAATAGTAAAGTGTAACCGATATAGAACCAAGGACGAAATGTTGGCGCCTTCATTTCAGCAGCGATCGCGTGAACGCAACCCGTAAAACATATTGTGTTTGTTTGTTGAATGGGTAGTAGTTTGTTTCCGCGCGCAGAGCTAAAGTCCTCGATGTGTAGCTATGAGATCCATTGTTTGGATTGACTCCCTGCAATTACATGACTAATCTACTGTCAATCCCCATTTGTATTTCCAGTGGTTACATCTGCCCATTCCAGTTCGGAACCGATTCAATAATGTCCACTCTCTACGAAGGAGGTTCATCCCACCTACAGGTATTGACAGATCATTAATAAGGAATTTATTACGTTCATCAAACTGTTCCACGCTACAGCCAAGCTGGTTTTGGGCGAGAAGTTTGATCTGCTCAAATGGAGGTTTGATCTGCTCGTAGAGGTGGGTTTCGAGATTTTAAGCGACCGTTCTGACGTGGGTGATCTTGTATAATGGGTAGGTGCGGGACATTTGAGATCTTATTGAATTCTTTGAGTAATGCCTCCTGACGTCTTATCTCTATATTGGAGCTATATTGCACAGCACTGGGAGCCAAGGATATGGAGTTGACATCGGCATGCCACTAATAGCTCTCATGATCCTATTAAGTTGGACATCAACCAGCTGAATAGACCAGTGACAAAGCAGTAGTACGCAGGACATGTGCGTTGGCTCCCCAAGTTGTTCCGGCAATATGGTGTAATACATTTGCCCTGGTTTTGATTTTAGCTGCTGTTTTTTGAAAATGGCTTTTAAATATAAGCAATGATCTAACGTTACTCCCAGGTACTGTGGATGCTCATTATGATGGAGTTTTACAGCATTTAGAAAGATGTTCAGTTTTCGATTAGCTAGTCTGTTACTTAAGTGGAAGCAGGCTACTTCGGTTTTTGATAGGTTAGGGTTCAGCTTCCAGGTTCTAAAATATTCTTTGAGAGCTGCAAGGTCACTTGTAAGTGTTTCTTTAGTAGTTGTTAAGTTTTTATGTTGGTAAGCTAAAGCTATATCATCCATATATATAAATTGTCTAGAATTTGTGATTGGGATGTCAGCAGTATACACGTTGAATAAAATTGGAGCAAGTACAGACCACTGTGGCAGACTATCCTTCAGCTGTCTAAAAGAGCTTTCTTCACAACTGAAATAAACTTTTATTAGCTTGCACTAAGCATTGACTGCAAAAGTCGCAATAGAATGGGACAGGGAAGGAGGCTATAGAACTTAAACAACAAAACTTTGCTCCATACTGTGTCATAAGGTGCTGTAAGATCAATAAAAGATGCAGATGTTTTCAACTTCTTTTAAAACCCATTTTCAATAAATGATGCCAAAGCTAGGATCTGGTCACTACAACTTCGGCCAGGGCCAAAACCAGCCTGCTGAACTGGAACATTAGAAACAAGAATTGGTGATATTCTATTGTATAACAGCCTTTCTAGCAACTTATAACAATCACTAAGAAGAGATATTGGGCTATAACTTTCAACTCGTTCAGGATCTTTTCCAGGCTTCAGAACAGCTACTACTTTTGATCGCTTGAATGCTTTGGCAAATGCATGTAGCTAATATCTTATTGTAGACTGTTTGAAGCCATTGTTTCATTTTGCTACCAGCATGCAGCAGAAATTACGAAATGATACTGTCAAGACCAGCTTCTTTCCCTACTGGTATAGCAGAAATCGCTCTGTCTATCTCTTCCTCCATGAAATTTCTGGAGACTTCCAGGGGTGCCATTTAACTCCATTTTTATTCAATGAACTTGTAAAGCACATGTTTGTTAGAAGGATGGCGGGTTGACTTTGATAAGCTGACTATCCGTTTATCTACATTAGAGGCCTTTGGGCAGAGCACTTCTCTTTGATTTGGAGATTTACCAGTAGAGAGTTTCCTTAAAAGTGACCACACTTTTCTACTGCTTTGGGTAAAGTTTATATCTTCAACAGTTTTAACTCATTTTTCTCTTCTGGTACTGTCAAGAGAGTGCAGCAGCAGATTAGCCGTTTTGGAGTTTTCGGTGGCATTAAACTCTTTTTAGTGGTCATCTGATTCCTTACTCCATCCTGGCATATACTCCTTTCTGTATCCTCTTGGTATGCAAGCTTTAGCAATGGACGAGAAGAGATTTGTAAAACGATCGCAATTTCTTATTGTAGGAGGAATGAACCTGATACTATCATCAAGCCTAGTGGTAAAGGCCTTCCAGTGTGCTTTCTTAAAATTCCATCTAGGCCGTGGAAAAGATCGAATTACAGGAATTTTGATCCCGAATGAAACCAGTACTGGCCTATGTTGGAAGTGGGAACTTTTCTCCTAATTGGCTTTGGTCTTAATGATTGTTCACATGAGCAGAAGCTTAAGTCAGGGGAGTAACCTCGACGCCAACGAGCTGAATAAAAAGTGGCTGAATCTTTAGCATCAAAGATCAGGAAAAGGTTATTCATTTCAGCCCAGTCAGCAAGCTTTCTGCCATTCTCATCGTCGGTGTTGTAATCCCATTGGCTATGGTGACTGTGAAAGTCCCCAATCCCAAAATTCTATCATCAGGCCACTGGATGTTAGGAGGCTTATAAACATTAACTATTGTAGTTTCTAACACTTGGATTGCCAAGACAAAGATGACTCCATCAGAACTCTTATGGGTAACTGACACATTTTCAATGTCATGCTTCATGTAAGTTGCAATACCATAAACCCTATGCCCTATAGAATCAACAAGTCTATATCCGGTAATATTACCTCTTGCACTATTATCATCTTCGATATGGGTCTCTTGGAGTGCTAGGATATCAAAATTTTTTCATGAAGGACCCTACTGATGCACTCACTCTTCGCCTTGCTTAAGCCCTCAGCGTTAAAATGTACTATGTTTCAAACAGAACTTAATAATTTAAAATTAGCTTGGTTCTCAAAAGGGTCTTTTTTTATCTTTGTGGTAGCTGCCATAGCTGGGAGCTCACAAAATCGTGACAATCCAGCTAACAGATTTATTGCTCGTTTAGAACTACCCAGGGTGTACGTACAGCTTTAAAGAATTGCTGTGGACGCGAACAACATCACACTCCACCTAGTTTAAGATTTACCTTTTTAAACTTAGTTGAGATGTATATTAGCAAGGACCAACTGGTAACGTTCAAAACTCTCATAGTGCGTATTAAGCCTTTCACAACAAACTTTGAATTCTATAAGGACCTCCGGACTATCCTCAATTGTCAAAGAGTCTGCTTTACTATGAAGATGATTAATTTTTTGTAAAACATTATCTCTCCTATAAATAAGTACTTTAGCCTAAAAAATAATGAGAAATTAAAATATAAATAGCCTAATAAAGTACTCAGAATAAACACAAAGGCATAAATAGGTCTTTATTATTGCAGTATAGCTACATGTGCACCAATCATTACAATAGGGCTAGTCTAGGTTTCCAAGTTGAATTTTAAAAGTTTTCTAAGTCCAGAGAAAAATATATTGTTAAACACAAACGCATAGAAAACTAAAATCTACTTTTCTATGTTACTGAGGAGAAAAAACTTACACTGAGTTTCTGGTCACGTGCCCATTGTTCAATGTGAGACAAGTTGTAACGAATATTCATGCCCTTGCTCCAGTGGCATAGGTCCTTCCTTAGGAGGAGATTGTTGAGAGAACTGGTACATATGTAGTAAAATAGCTGCAACACAATCATTTAGAATAATTTTAGCAAAGGAAATATTGGCTTACATTCAATACTCCAAATAAATCAGTTTAAAATTACCGAAAAACAATTAAGATCAAAACCTTGGCAGACATCAATGGGGAAGATGATGCTGAAATACAATTTTGTAATAGCTTAACTTAATAACAGTGGCCACAGGTCTCAGTTCAAAATGTTTCAGGATGCCTCTCATACTACCAAAATATAAAAATTACATTTTTTAACAGAGTTCTAAAAGAACACAAAAATATTTGTCATATTTTGTTGTCATATTAAGAATGTAATGGAATAAGTGCATTATTTATTAAGAAAGTGAATAATTTACGACACTGTTACCAGAAAAATTTGATGGGCAATTTTTTATAACCCTCCATATACCCAAAAGTGCTACCCAAATTTGGTAAGAAATTTAATGAAAAAGATATTTTCATGATTTTTTAAAATTGTTTTCTTTGCATTTAATGGACAGACAATTTTTATCACCATATTTATCAAGGCAACAAACAGACTGTCCAAAAAGCAATGCATTTCTTTTAGGGTCGCACCTGAGTAACTAACGGTGATTGGTTCCAGATAAGCACTCGGATATCTGTTTGGCATACTATTAGCTCAGCTATTTTAACTTCAGTGTGTGCTGGACATCGATCTATACTGGATTGCTGGCTGAGTGACAGCCCACACGACTTGTGGGACTCGTCAGGCGGAATTACATTGAAAATCCCATTAGGCATACTTTCTAAGTTGTTATTTAGAGTAAAAGGCACAATATAACATGCTATCTTAATAGTTAAATTTAATTTAATTTTATTTTTTTTTATTTTATAAAGTCTTACAGGATTAATGTTTCAATTGCATTGGCTTAGTTACATTTATTGACCCAAAATAGTTTATTACTTGTTAAATTTAAAACAAAATGTATACTGTAATTTCTGAAAACATTATTTTTGGCGGTATTGGCTGTATAGCTTAATATGAATGTGAGTAGCATTTACATTTTCTTAATTCATTATGATTGCTAATTACATCAACCTCTTAATTTAGTTGTGGTAATTTCAATCAACTGTTCCTATTTGTGTTTTAATAAGTTTTATTACTAAACCAGACCTAAAATGGCAGGTTATTTTTTAATTTATTCTAGGCTTATAGTTTTGTTATTTCTTCATGGTACATTTCAATTGCAATTACAAATTACTACTAATTTGAGCATTATATTCCATTTAGCTAAATTATTTACTTTTTAAACTTAAAATAAATACTTTATTTGAGGAAAAAATTGTACCCAGAGAATAAATTAAATGTTACCAAGTCTCTAGTTTTTGTAATTACTGTATGTCATTTTATAGATTTATAGAGTGTATTATGCCCAAAATGCTATGCACTGTTTTTACTGACTGATTCCACATAATTTGCTGATTCACAGCGTAAAGGTATTAGAACAGTTTTCTGAGATATATTCAAAAAGTACTCACAACCGAGAACCGATTTCAGTGAAGAACTGAACCGGAACCGAACCGAAAAAATAATGGAACCGACCCATCACTACTTATAGCACTATACATAATGTTAATATAGATATTCCCCGGGGTAGGCTACATAAGTGTGACCAAAACCCTTTCATTACTGGTAGCAAGTTCTGGAAAAAGCTACCAATAGAAGTCAGAGGCCTTGATAGTAAAGTTTTTAAGAAGACAGTGCTTTTATGAAGAAGACAGTAAATTTTTTATGAAGAAAACGTTTTATTTCATTCCAGAATTTACCAATGGACTATGGGGATGGACGGATTTTAAATAAGTCATCACTGTTTTAGTTTTAACTTTAGTTTCAACATGAAGTTAATTTTAACTTGTTAGTCAATAAACATCAACTGTAGTTTTAATGACTTTTGCCAATTCTTGTAAAATATCCAACAGCAATAAAACATATTCTATTCTATTCAGAGAGACCTTTCAAATAATATAAAAATAGGAGAGGCTTATCTTCTATTTGTTGATGTTGAGTGGTAAAGAGCACTTATTACTCCATCTTTTAAATATAGCTGTTTTCCACTTCCCTTCTACATATTGTTTTATTTTATGTAAGTACGATTCAAACCATGAACATTTTGTGCCCTTAATTCCACATTTTAATGTACATAAGTTAATTTCTAGACATAAGAACTCTCAAATACTATTTTTAAATCCAAGAATATTCCTAAAATATATCACCTTTTACCAATGCAAATTATTAGTTTTTTTCAATAAATTCAATGCCTGCAGTTATATATTTTCTAAAATAGTATTATTTTAGATAGCACTATTTAGAAAACCATAGATAATTTTACATGTTACTGAATGAAGAAAAATGCACTGTTCCAAATGATAATTATCATTTGTATATAAGTAACAGTCCAACAATCTCACAAGGCTAATAATATAATAAATTGTTGAAACAGTTTAAAAGTGAGCACAACAAACCTGTTTAAAGACTTGTAGAATTATCTCGTGGTCGACTCCATGAAGTGTAAGTATTCGGTGAAAGCTAGTGAGTTCTTGCAGCAAACTTTCTAGAGCCTCACGAGCTGGCACAGGTTCTGCCAAGCTTACCGAACCAGCTCGACCTCTCTATATAACATACATAATAAGATATTAGCAAAAAGCAATGTTTAAAACCAATCACTAACAATCAGAACAAAAATCTTCAATCTCATACGGTTGATCATCCAAGAGGAATAAAAAATAGTGATGTCAGTTTCAATTTTTTTTGTTCTGAGTACTTTTTGAGAATGTTACAGAAAACTATGTACCTTTATGCAGGTAAATAAAGGTAATACTAGTTCTTTCACATGAGATATTTTATTACTGACTAACAGTTTACTGTATTTAAAGAATTTCCTCAATATAGTAAAATGTACACTAAAACTCTATAAATCTTTATATTTTATAAAATGAGACACTGACTAAATTAGACTTTAGTTATTTCTTTTTATTGGACATGTCACATTTCAAATTTTACTATGGTAAAACTACAAAACTAATTTCCCTAAGAAAACCTTTACAAAAAATTGCCTCACCTTATAAGTATGCTTCACTTATAACTACTTTAAAAAGAGCAAAGTAAGGGTAGTAATGTTATGCTTTAAAAATATATAAGTGGAAAGTTTTTCACAAACTTTTCCAAACAAAATTAGAAAAGAGTTGTAAAACGTTTAATTCCTCACATGACACTTTCGTTATATAATTTAACAACCTTTATTACGTTATAGACCAAATACCTGGACTGTGAAAAAACTTATTTCTGGTCGGTATACCTTTTATCAAAAGTAAGCCTGTTTTAGAGGAGAAGAATCAATCAAGAGTGTGTTATAAATTTAATTCTTCGCCCTATAGTGTTGAAATAAATTGCTCCTTTGTACAATGGTTTCCTTTCATAAAAACTAGATGGTGTGTTTCAAGAGCAAAGTGGTGTCCATTTCTCGTGTTATTCTGGCAGTAATGGTCTTTAGTTCTCGTCTGCCCAGTTGTTACAGAATGCAGAATAGTTTCAATGATGTACAGAGCTGCTATTATTAAAATCTGCAGTTCTTGAAGGCTTCCCTGCAGCTATATCATGGCCTCAGTCCAAAAAGAACTCTGGTAGTTCTCTTTTGTACTATGAATATTCTTTGCAGATTTATTGCTATTGTACCCCTTCATAAAATTAATCTGTATCTGAGGTGAGACTCCAAGAGGGAGTTTTCCCCCTGATTAAGAGTGCCAGGCTTAAATACCTTGTTATGGCCCCTAAGCCAAAATGCTTATTGTGCGCCCTCCTTCACATTCAAATTCAAAATCATTTATTATTTCTTAAATTGATATTACATTGCAGTGTCTTTTTTAATCTCTCTAGCATATATCTATTTGAGAGATCAACTAATTTTATCAAAATGAAATATCTTTAATATATGGGTAATCTTAAAGTAACTAACAAACAAAACAAAAATAAATAAACAAATCAACAATATGACTTCAAACCTCATCCAATCTAAAATCCTTAGAGAACCTTGAGATTGCCTTGATGAGGTTTTCCTATACTACACCTTCCAGACTTTACCTCCTCTCCACATTTCCTACACAAGAGAATGAAGGTTGGAAACCCCATCTTGTTCATGTGTGCCTGAAACGTTCAGCGTCCAGTTATAAAACCAACCACCCTTCGGAGTTCTGATCTTGCAAGAGAACGAGCTTCAACCGTGTTGGAGTACAATGGCCCCAACAGGATCTCCTTCGCTTGCCTGTTACCTGGCATTGCTTCCCAGGTCTCCTGGTGCTTGCCAGCGACCCATGTAGAGACAATGCTCTTGGCGAGGCTGTAAGCAACCAGCACATTGGCTCTGGGCCAACGAGATGTACCTCAGTGCCTCTCTTGGCACAGTGGTCTGCCTTCTCGTTTCCCAGTACCCTGATATAACCTGGCACTCATGACAGGGTTACCCTATTGGAACATGCCAGCGTTTTAAGAACTCCATGACAGTCCCAAACTAGACTCGAGGTGCAGTCAAAAGACGCAAGTAACCTTAATGCTGCTTGGCTGTCTGAGCTCACATAGATTGGTTTGCCCGTAAGACCCAAATCTATGTTTGCCTGAGCACAGGCAGCCACTTCCGTCTGAAAAATTGTAGCCAGTTTGCCGAGGTTAAAACTGAGCTCAGTTTTTGACCTGGCACTAAAGACCTTGTAACCAGACCCAAGGATGGTTTGTGAGCCATCTGTGTACCACGTGATCGCGTTCTTCATTACGATTGATTCACCTTGTTCCCAATCTTGTCTGTCACCAATGATGATACGATAAATGTTTTACTTGAATGATTTAGATTCTCAGCTAACCTTCTTTAGATTTCATATCTATGCTGACGACTTTAAAATGTATATACGTTCAAAAGTTCAAGACGTTAATACTGCTGTATACAATATGAATTATGACAAAAGTGATATTGTATCATGGAGTTGATATGCCCCAAAGTACATGGGTTTACAGCTAAACTGTAACAAAACTCAACCGATATTTATTTCTCACTCTAGTCTTAAAACAAAAATAAAAACTAATAAATAATTTTCCTTTAATTACAGTGGATGAGACCACTCTGCCAGATTAAAAATAAGTTAAAAGTCTAGGTTTAACCCTTAATAGAAGAATAGTTTACTTTTGTAATGATATTTTTCTTTCTTCTCCCTTTCTTCTTCTTTTTCAAAGTAATATAAATTAATTTAGTTCAAAATTTATCGAGTTTATTAATTTACTTAATAATTTATTGAATTATTAATTTAGTTGGAGCGTAATGGGCAGAGATAATTTGGAAACTGTTTGATTAATTAATTAATTACCGTGGATGGTCACTCAATTTCAACAAATTCAGAAAAGATGAAGATTTTATCAGTTGTAAATGTTAGATTAAGCATGCACACGAGCCATAAATCACCAAGGAGCAAGCCAACTTTTATGAGTTAAAAATACTTTATGCACACGCTTAGAAATTTAGTAATAAAGAGAGTGATAATTCAGATTGTTTAGCATTTCCAGGTTCCTGCAAACAACACAATATTTGAACTGTAACAGCTGATGAAGCAATGATGAGACCTGTTTACCATCGACCGCTTAGCTGAAATAACTTTGCCATTCAGACTAGATATTATAATGACTGTAGAATTGCGGCCAATCATCACATAGTGATATAGTTTTTTTATAGCATATATTTTTTTCAAATTTAGAGCTATATGTCATTTAAATCACTATTGTTAATTTAAAATTAGGAGACTGAATGTAAGAAAGGGCCACTTGGCCCTAATTATGTCTCCTTAAATAAAGAATTTTCATTTCAGTTGAGATGCGTTGCAGGCCTTGGCTTGACCTTTAATGTACTGGAATCTCTGAGTAACATTATTGATGAAATACCAACATGGGACAGTACTGTTATTGTAATGGGAGATATTAATACAGACAGAGTCATTCACAAAATGAAGGACACAGAATTAAGGGAACGCCTTGTGACATATAACATCAAGAAACTCCTTCTGCCAGCAACTAGAATTACATCAAACAGTGCCACATCCAAGACTTAGTATGCACAAACTTACAAACGGAAGAAATTAATGTGACTGTCCTTAACACCTTCATTGCCGATCATACTGGTCAGCTCTATACTGTGTCAGTCATAAGAGATCAAACTTCAAATACCATCTTGCTACATCGTAATTTCTGCAATGAGAATATACGAATATTAAAACACCTACTTTGCAGAGAATGTTGGGTAGATGTGCTTGAACCAGATTGTGCAAAACTGCTTACAATAATTTCATGGACACAGTGACCTATAATTTAAGCCTGTCGTGCCCGCTACAAAGGTTTTGCACTCACAACAAAAAGAAAAGACTACCAACTGATCGAGTACCAAAACAGAAAAGAGACAATTTTCTCAAATCTCAAAAAACATTTATGCTGTATGGAACAAATGAGAACAAAGCTGAAAAGAAGAAAGAGTACAATCTTCATCTTAAGCATGTGAGAAAAACACAGAATACTGACTTTATAAATAAAGCTGAAAACAAGTCAAAAGCTATGTGGAAAGTCATAAATTCTGAAAAGCAAAGCAAATACATAAAAAATGAATCCATTCAGCTTAAGATAGGCAACAAAGTAACATTTGATTCTCAAAAAGCAGCTGAAGAACTAAACTACTACTTTGTTAAATGCTGCAACCGACATCCTGGCACAGTTGAACAATTCCATAAAAACAATAACACAGAATAATCACCACTCTCCTAACAATTTGATACTCTGGTCTACAACACTAACAAAAGTTAGCAAAACTATTCAAGCACTTAAATAAAAAAACCCAAGTGGGTTTGACAACATCTCATCAATAATCCTGAAAAGAGTTAGTAAATCCTCTAGATAGTATCATTTAGTATCATTTTCTCAGAGGAAATTCCCATAAAAACTCAAGACAGCAAAATTATATCCAAAGTTAAAACAGGGTGACACTTGAAACAAAAAACTACAGGCAAATTTCACTTCTATCGACCTTCTCCAAACTCATTGAAAAGATTGTCCTGGCAAGGCTTCTGCAACACCTCTCATGACACCAGTTTTTCCAGATGAACAACATGAATTCACAGCAAATAGCGCCATCATAAGCATCATTGAACAAATCATAAAAGCGCTTCAGGACAGCAACACTACAACTGCAATCTTCTTAGATTAACAAATATATTCATTTGATAAAGTATATTTTTAACAAAGTATATAACATAATTCTGTATTTTGTATAGAAAATATTTAGGAAATTTTAGAATACTACTGTTTCCACAGTAACTAATTTTCGTTGTTGTGTTGTTTGCAACTATACATTTCTAGAAAATTTATTTTTGTTTGTGTGATATTTTATGTCAATATTTTCTGAATTCAGATAACATTTATAATATTTTGCTATGCAATAGTTCTTATTTTATTGTTACAACATTGTTTCTAAGGAGTACCCACCTCCTTTTTGTGATTTCAGTAAAAAATGTTTACATTTTACATACAGAAAATACAAACATGTTTTTTTATGCTTTATATACTAGCCTAATTCATTGTGAACACAATGATACTAAATATTGATGGTAGGAGCACTATATTTAGGTTACTATCATAGCACTATATTTTGGTAGATATTCCTATATTTAGCACTATATCATTGCGATAGACACAATGATACTAGGTTAACAGTAATTGTTTTTTATGAATTTTTTAACAAAAGCTAGCAAATTTTCAAAAAATTGACCACCATTCTGGTAAAAGGTAACTGCCAGTTTGAGGGTTAAAACACAATACACTATTTAGAAATATTAGGAGAACTACAACTATACCTTGCCTGTGGACAGCCCACTGATAGCTTCATGCTCCAAAATGGCTGGTACAGCTTTATGCTGAAGCCTCTCTTCCATGCACCGGATAAGAAGCTGTAAAAATGTTTTAATGTTATATAAATATGTCCACAGCTGGAATATGATCAAATCAGATTCTTAAAATTGACACAATATGAAAAAATATTAATTATATTTTGTAAATTTTTAAATATGGATCCATTACAATCAATTCACTGATGCATATGTTTTACATTCACTTCAGTAAGAAAATTAAGTATACATTGAAATTATGATAATGTAATGCAAATGAGTAAATACATACCAATGAAGACACCTGGTGGTCATTGCCTAAGTTGGCAAGTGACCGCTAGCGGTCACCTGGACGTGCACACACTAATAGGATAATTATAACTCATGTACTATTCATAGTGGCTAATATTTAGTACCGTCGTAATCATTATGAAATACCTTGTCTGCAGACATTGTATGAAGCATATTTGATACAGCAGAACATTGGAATTGAACCAAAACATTTTGGTTATGTTTCACGTCAGCTGACTTTGACAGCTACATTACCAGATCTAAATATGTTGATATTCAGAGTTATTTTGTTTGTTCATACTGTTATTTTACAATACATGTACATAAATTTTGCCACCTATTGGTTGTATTTATTTATTATTATTATTATTATTTCCGATTTCAAGTAATATTTCAGTCTTAGATTTTCAAAATTCTGTCTTGACAAATTTATATTTCTATATACAAATTAGTATATAATATTATAAAAAAAAGATATGTTTTTCAATTGCACAATATTGTTTCCCACATGTTTATGAACATGAAATATATATGTGTACTTATTATACAACATAATATTTACAAAACTGTTTGAATATTGTATTGTGTCGCGACACCTAAAATTGAGCCTTAGTACTTATGTTTATGTTTTATAACATAGCTTTATTTTGTTTCTCAATATCCAATATTATATACATATTTTCTTAAACTAGATGAAATTTCAAGTCTCTTGGCCATCTTAGAAGTTTAAATATGCCACAAGAAATTAAATTTCTAGGCATGGTCCCACCATTTTTATATTATTTAAAAAATTTGTTTACCTATAAATAATAACAAAATGTTTATCAGTCATGTTATTCATATTTTAATTATATATTACTATAGTCCATTCAATTATGAAAATATACATGTAAACCATGGCCTATATACTATAATTAATATATTTTTTATAAATTAAATAAAAAACCCTTGCACAGTACTCAAAAACAGCCTGCCAATATAGGGAAAATGGGCTGCCAGAAGTAGGGTTAAAGCCATGCAAAAGTAAAAAATTGAAAACGCAAAATATCAGAAATTTAAAAACACAAGATGACTCTCGCATATGATTCTGCACAGCTGACAGAAGGAATTGGACATCCAAGGTCATATTTTACGAACACTTCCCTTAAATGCATGTTGGTGGATATATTTTTAAATATACACAGAATGCACCATAGGAACTCATTAACTGATGTGCTGGGGAGTTCCAAACTCTCTAGGAAAGTAACTAAATCTCCTTCTAGTGTGAAGGTTTGGCATGTTTTTGTATTACTGATATGCTGGGGGAGTTCCAAACCCTCTAGGAAAGTAACTAAATCTCCTTCTAGTGTGAAGGTTTGGCATGTTTTTGTATTACTGATATGCTGGGGGAGTTCCAAACCCTCTAGGAAAGTAACTAAATCTCCTTCTAGTGTGAAGGTTTGGCATGTTTTTGTATTACTGATGTGCTGGGGGAGTTCCAAACCCTCTAGGAAAGTAACTAAATCTCCTTCTAGGGTGAAGGGTTTGGCATGTTTTTATATTGCATGTTTAGGTATTAAAATTAAATAATACCTAAACAGTAAATTAAAAAAAGTTAAAGTGCAAAAATTGTTTCTCAAAAATATCATCTTTTTTTATTTTAGGAAGGTCAGTTATTACTAACCGATAATTATTCCTTGAATAAAAGATTGATTATTTGAAGGATTCTGGTAAATTTCCAGTTTAATCTATTGAATTAGAAGCAATTTATAGAAATATTGTTTACTGCATCACTTGTCAATATAGTTAAAAGTACAAAAGAAATACTAATGAAGTAAGGTTAAATGAATATAAAAACAATATTGGAACAGATGATTCTTAATGTTCTAAATTTGCTGAAAACGCACAAAAAAGACTATTAATATAATTAGAACAACACATCACACAAACATTAAGGTCACTGGCATCCATCTTCAATTATTTGAACTCCAATTCAATAATTTATAAAAATTCTGAATCAGTCTTTGGTAATATCTTTTGTTTACGTCAAGCTAGAGCTGTCTAAAATGAGTTTGACAGCCAATACCATGCTTCTTAAATTACATGGATTGTTCAGCTACAGTCCAGAGAGCAAAAACATCTTTGTTAAAGGTTCCAGAAATAAAGCTTCGCCTCATTCGAATCTCCAGAAGGGGAAAACAAAGACAAGAAGTGACAAAATGAGAAGGATCATTTTTATAAGTTAGGACAAGTACTTGGAATGTGCACACATTACTGCAAGTGAGGAAAGTTGGAAAATGTAAAACAAGAAATTTTTAAAATCAATAGACGTACTAGGAATGAGTGAAGCGAGGTGTGGTGGGAATGGTGAGTTAGAAAGTGAAGATTATAAAATGTATTTCTCTGGACAAAAAAAGTGAAAAGTTTGATACTAATAGGGAAAAAAATGAAAAAAGTATTAAAGGTAGAGTATATTAACGAAAGGATAATAATTTTAAGATTCAAGGAGAAAAACCAATATTTAGTAATTATACAGGCATATAATCGAACTAGCCAATACGAAGATGAGAAGGTAGAAGGTTGGTATGAAATTATTGAAGAAATAAAGAGAAAGTAAAAGTAAAAATTATAATTACGAAAAAATAGAACATGCTAGTTAGTAATGGAGAGCAGGGAAAAATTGTTAGAAAGTTTAAACTAGAACAAAATAATTAAATTGGATTGCGTTTAGTTGAATTTCGTAAAAATAATGGAATTAAAGAAAAATTATAGTTGAGAACACATTATTTTAAGTACACTAAAGGAGAGGTATAAATAAATGTACATAGATTTTTGATGAAAAAGATATCAAAATGATATGAACGTACTAGTAGAGCAGTAATTTGGGAATGGTTTAAGAAGTGGGGATGATCTGTTTGGAACATAATTTAATAACAGCTGAAGTATGTAAAGATGAAGAAAGGTGTAAAACGGAAAAAATAAAAAGTTTGGCAGTAGAGAAACTGAAAGGAGAAAATGCAAAAGAAACAGAAAATATGTTTGTTGAGAAATTAAAAGTTGTAGAAAAATGGTTGTATTGATAAGATGTAGGAAATTATTAAAGAAAATCTAAAAGATGCAGTGAAAGCAACAGCGCACACATTAGGTATGCAAGTGAGGAAGAAAATAAGAAAAGAGTGGGTTACAGAGTAAATTATTACCACAATGGAAGATTGAAGAAAATGGAAGAATAAAGAAACAAAAGGAGGAAAATTAAAATATAAGAAATTAAACAACAAATTGAGAAGAGAGACTAAAAGGGTGAAAGAGAAATGGGTTGACAAAAAGTGCAATGAGATAGAGAAAATGAAATCAGAAGGTAAATATGATGAGATGTACACAGGCAAAAGAATTCTTGTTCAATGGAAGAAGGGAAAACAATTAATTGAGTCAAAAGAAGGAGAATTATTCGAGGAAATACAAGAAGTAAAAGGAAGATGGAAAGAGTACATGGAGGAACTATATGATTGCCAGAATAAACCAAATGAAGCAGAGATAAAGGAGGAATAGGGGGATGACGTACTAGAAGATGATAATGGGCCTTATTTATTAGAAAATGAAATTGAAAAATCACTTAGAGATGGAAAATAAAAAGGTGACAGAATGTGAGGATGTACCACTGGAGCTATGGAAAGCAATGTAAGAAGAGGGAAGGAAAATATTAGTGGAACTGTGTAGACAAATATTTGTAAAGGAGAAGTGGCCAAAGACGTTTAGGGATATCACGATGTTACCTATTCCAAGGATGATAAATACAAGAAAATATGAGTAATATAGAACAGTAAGTTTAATAGCACATGGAGCAAAAATGTCATTAGGAACAGTTAACAGAAGAATATATGAAAAAATATGAGGAATATAGAACAGTAAGTTTAATAGCACATAGAGCAAAAATGTCATTAGGAACAGTAACAGAAGAATATATGAAAAAATAGATCAACGTATTAGAGAAAAACAATATTCCATTCAATTCAATTTATTTTTCCATTCAAATACAATACAATATTATATTTACAAAATACAAATGTGGAAAAGAGACCCCACATAGGCGGAGCCTGTGTGTGGGGAATGAGTTCATTAGTTCATCTCCAGAGCACACTTAACAAAATACAAATATGACTTATTGCAACAAAATACTTATTGTTCACCTAAATACATTGACTTCACTTAAATCTAGGGGTGTGCGAGTAGTTACTTTTGAATTCTATTTGAGTAGTTGGCATTTTTTCGAGTACCGAGTATTTTCGAGCAAGTATTTTAATGAAGGATTTCCTGTTCACCCAAGACAACTTTAGAAGGCAGACACCATCCTAAGCCTATGTTAATTTTTGCAAGATTCGTAAATATATAAATCTTAACTGAACACAATAATTTTCATTTGTTGTTTTTAAACTGTAACATTTAATAAATAACATTTTTACTTCCTGCATTCCTACATTTTTATGTGGCATTATTTATTTAACCTTTTTTCATAACTAATATTATGCAAGAAACTAAGAAAGGATATTATTAATTGAAACAACGTAGATTATAAAGATTTAATCTGTTCACTCATATCACAGATCAGATTTTTTATGCAAGCTAATTATACTGTTTCACATCCGGCCGATATGTTTATCTAACTGATGCTAAAATTCAGGCGTCATCTCCAAATGCTGTCATTTGCTTTCAGAATTGCCTCTTACACAACGAAAAATTGATTGTGTACATGTCATGAAGAGTGGATCTGTATTCTGTGGGTATTTAATTCAGTAATAACAAGGTTACAACCATTGATTTTACTATACATAGAAGATAGTTCCATCCAATGTTAAATATTGAGGCACGGAAAATGGGAGCGACCGTGCTGCAACCTGTCGTCAATCAAGTTAAAGAGGTCGAAATTGCCTCCAGTTTCGACTGTTCGGTTGCACAACCTGTGAGCAGTAAAGGAACTAATCACTCCCTCTCATTCCCCCATTCTCTCTCTCTCCTTTCTCATGAGACAAGCGTCCGGAAGTACTTGTTTACTGTCGCCCCTTCATCTGTGTCGCCGATAGGCCTTGATAGAGAGTCAAGTCAAAGTGGGATATTATTCCGTTCTGTGGTTTGTCTTGCACGGAAAGGAATCGCGATCTTTTATTTAGGCCTTAGGGGTTTGTGAATATGAAAAATGTTAGAGGACATATTTTTGTTATTTTCTCAATGTAAATAACAGTATGTTACAGATGTTTAGTTAAAACATTATGCATTATCTAAAATGATGTAAATACTGCGTATTGTAAGTTTATTGATATTTTAAGTAATTGTATATTTAGAAGTAGCAAGAAAAATGGTGGTAGTTCTAAATTGTTAAAGGCTAATTTTTTTTGTTAAGTCCCTGGATAACACCAAACATTTTACACAAAGTCCAGAGTGATTTAGTAGACTTTTTCTTGTCAGATAATGATCGGTAATAATGTCTAATTTTAGAGTTACGGATCTGTTGCTGGGTTTGGTTTCTTAATCTCTTATACGCATCCCAATCATGGGCACATTTAGATCTTTTTGCCTTGCGGAAGCATGCATCTCGTTGCTTTTGCATTCTACGTATTTGATCTGTGATCCAGGGTGCAGGCTTTTTTTTAATCCTTTTTTTTATAAGTGGAGCATGTAGATCAAGAAGATAGTTCAAGTTCATAAATATGTTGAACTTATTGACCATTGTGTCAATATTGGTAAGTTGAAGAATATCATTCCATGGAAGGGACATTGCATCAAAGATAAGTGAATCAGGATTAATGCTTTTATAATCTCTGTATTGGACGAATTTGGCACTCTGCTTTTAAGGATGAAGGTTGTAAACACAGAAAATAAGGTCATGCTTTGAAAGTCCAGGAGCTGGAACTTGACTGTGATATGCGACTAGGTCAGGGTCACAAACCGCCATAACGTCAAGCCAGGTGTCGGCTGTAGAAGTGTGATGAGTAGCTTTTAGTGGCAGTATAGTCATACTAAATGATCGAAACATATTTGTTAAAAAAGTTTTGTCGTAAGTAAGTGGTCCCAGTAAATCAGTATTGAAGTCACCAATGACATGACTGTAGCGAGGCAATAGGTCTAGCAGTGCGAGTTCATATTCTGCCAGATACCCAAGATAAGGTGCCCTATAACACACACTGACAAGGACATGTGTTACACCAACACAAACGTCAAGAAACATAAACTCTGGTCGGCCAGGTCGGGAAGTATCAGAGCGAAGTACAACGAATGAATTAAGGTTTGATTTAGAGTATATAGCAACACCACCGCCAATCTCATGGACCCTGTCATTCCTAAATAATGTGTAGCTAGGAAGACCAACTGTTGCATCAGTGATATTTGGTTTCAGCCACATTTCACAATGTAAGATTAAATAAAAGAACAAGGGCTGAATATGTCTCTAAACTCATCAATGTGACATAGAAGTGATTGTGAATTGACATGTGCAATCTTGAGCAGACCATGATAAGGCGATGTTATCCGATTAATGAACTGTGGCAGGGGAAGAGCGCCCTTGCCGGGTGAGGAAGGGTCAGATCCCGACATCCAGGCGGCGGCAGGCGGGCGGCGGGACGAACCACCGCGGCAACATGAGCAATTCATTCACACACCATTCACACACAACAAAATTTAACCATTCAGACATGAAAAAGAACTAAACACAGCTTGTTGGCTCCCCAATACAATAATAACTTATTTGATGAAAATTGGAAATTAATTTCGAAAACTAATAAAAAATGATATTACCAAAAAAGAAAAAAAAATAAATAAAACAAACTCATACATAAAAATAAAATACTTAACTAATGATAATTGTAGTGGTGATAAATGTAAATAAATTAGTGAGCTTTTTAATAATTTGAGCATTAGTTGTAAGCAGATTGCTCACATTAAAACGGGTTCTTAAATATAATGAATTAATAAATTAAATTAAAGAGAATTAGAGGATTAGCACATGTATCAGAACATTTTATAAATAAAGAAATAACATTATACACTGGGATGCTTTTATAAACTAAAATTAATAAATATAATCAAATATATAAATTAAATTTATAAAATTAAAATATTACAGGGGTTTTCCTTAGTACACAGAGATAGATGGATAAAAAATTAATTGGAAACAAAATAATAGACTACCTATGTGAACTGTGTTTGTTAAGTTTTAATTAATTTGTGACGCGTCCTACCTACTTGGACTTATTTATGTTCTTTAACCTGAAGATGCCGTTTATATAGTTTTGTTAGTTCTTGGCATTGTTTGTTCTGTTATAATTAAAAACGCCACAGAGTGCGGCTTTAGTTTATTTTGTTATTATTTAGACTCTGTAGTTACTTAAAATTAGTTATTTCTTATGTTATTGCTGGTCACGCTACTTGTGAAATTTTACCAGTGTAATTCCAGAGTGTCTTTACCAGAGAAATTTAAAATATAAATAAATTGCAGTTTATCCATACTTTCACATCTAGTAAAATAATAGAAACATGTATGAAAAACAGATATGATAACTTTAATTATATTCGCCTTAGACATACTTTTTACAATTGTCTGATTCACTCAATTTTATAAATCGGTATTTTTTAAAGGGGGAGATAAACAAAATTTACAATAATTTCACAACCTGCTTAAAATAATGAAAATTGAATCTAAATAATCAGTAGTCTAGTTATATTCTATCACGATAATATTTCCTAACCAATTTCAATTGACATTGAGATTGTTTTTCTCAAGAAGTAATAAGAGTCACAACTCTTCATGATTCCGAAAAAAATGAAAACTGACCATTCACCAAACAATGAAATATTTTACAAACAATCATGCAATTACTTGGAACCAAATAATATGCTAATGTTACAGACAGTAATAGTAAAACAGACGTTTATAATAAAATGGAAAATAATGTATTTTAAATTAAATGCCTATACATAGATTGTCTGAATCAGGCCATAAGATGAAAGCTATTTTTATCTTGTATAGAAGTAAATTAGTGGTTTGTTATGATTTTTTCTAACCCTATCATGAAATGTGAATCTCACCTGGGTTTTATATTTTGCCCAGTATTATTCTATATAAATATCATAGGCCTATTTCAATATCTATTTTGTCAAAGAAAGAAATAATGTCACATTTTTTTATATTTCACTATATTATATATTCCTGGAATATTTGCAGATTAATTTCATAATTGAAATGGGAGTCATTGATTGGATTTGAAAACATTTAATTTTTTAATCAATTACCGAATATGAAAAAATTAATGATTGAGTACAACAGTCGATTTAATCACCTAATCGATGGTTAAAATGCAATAAATAAAGATTATTCAGATGGGCTATATAATATGAAAATGTTTACTAAATCAGCAGTAATTATCGCCAGCATTGCCGATAAGTTAGCGGTCTATTCAAGTGTGTTTATTTACAAATACACGGTGTGTTAATCATATAAATCAATATGGTGTTTTAATTTATTCAGTTATAAATATTTCTTTATTCAATATGAATGTCACACTGAGTTTTACTGTAATAGTATCAACACAGTATTCTTTATTATTCGAAAGAGATGCAAGCAAATATAAACAGAGAACCCGGATAAACGTTGGCAATATGGAATAACGAAAACAATTATCTAAGCAGGACGTTGTTTGTGTGCGTGACCTGAGGAAGGAGAGGGCGGGGCGGCTGTCTGGAGAATGGGAGAATGGGTTAAGAGGAGGGAAGTGAGAGAGAGACAGAAGAGCGTGTGAGAGAGAGAGGAAATAGGGTTATGCGCAGCGCAGCGTGGGGCCTCAAAACAGTTTTGGGGCCTCGCCACAACTCTCCCATATGGATGGAGTATCTCTTTATATAGTAAAATCAATGTTACAACTAACCGGAAATAAGCTCTGAATTATATAATCAAATTTCAAAATCTGGATATCAAAACTGCAGTTCAATCAATTGATAATAATAACTCAGCAGGTTTACTAAAAATAAATTTTAAAGTCACTTAGGATGAATTAGTTTTTAAATTATGATTGGTAATGAAATGTGTGCAACTAGAAACTACTTTGATACATGAGGCTACACTAAACAACAGATAAATAATTATTTCATTACTTGAAATTCATGGAAACCCGGTGTAATCGAATGAAAACCATAGACATAGTCGGCTAATATAATAGGTCTAGTCGATATTGGCGACGAGATGCAGTCTGAAATATCAGCTAAGTGCCAACTAATGATACAGTAAAGTTTTTGGGCAGCTAAATTATAAACTTATGAATAAAAAACGAGATGTTTGATAAGGCTTTGGTTAAATAAAAACTATTTTCCGAATCTCTAAATTCGTCGTATTTTGTTTAGAATAGGTCTTCCAACATGTTCTCCCCAGACTTGGGAAAGTTAACAATTATTTTTAACTGAATAAAGTTAAAGTTAATCCTCTATTAAACTAACTAATTGAAGTTAAAAGTTAGAGTTCAATGAAACTAACTGATTAAAGTTAAATTTTAAAAAAGTAACTGAAATTAAAAGTTAAAAGTTAGTTTGTGTGGCAGGAAAGAATACATACAATTATTTACAAAAAAACTGTTGTCTCTTATTATTATACATAACGTAAACCGTCTGGAAACTAATTCAACACACTTTATTATTCACTCGGCAAACTTTAAAACTGAAATGAATCCACCTTCAAGTCTCCCAGTATTATCACTAACACTATGACTACGTCTTGGACAAACAACAATGGGACACGTTGGGTGTGTCTATTAATTATGGGCAGGGCAGGAAGATGGCGGAAAGGGATGGGTGTGACTCATGACTTTGTTTGTCGGCGAATACTTGGGATTGAGGAAAACGCCCGGTCTTTGACCAAAGTTTTGGACGCTTTCTCCGCCATTGTCTACATTCCACGGGACAAACCGTACCTCGTTTGTAAAACTAACTGAGTTAGTTTAATCGTTAGTGAATTTGTTAACTAGTTAAAGTTAAAAGTTAAACATCCCCAAAACTAACGAATAAGTTGAAAAGTTAACAGAAAAACTAACGATTAAACTTAATCGTTAATTATTTTTAATCGTTAGTCCCAAGCCTGGTTCTCCCTCACTTGATATGATTTGTGATTGTTATACAGTTTACATTGACATCAATGTGAACAGGGAACTGTTCAATAAGTTTACGAATCAAAATTATCGTACTTTTTACTACCTCTTACATCCAACTTTGTTATTGTCTAACGTAGTCAGAAAACCATTCAACTATTTGACAGGAAAAAATATCGTATGCTCAAACAATACACACAGTTTTGGCGATCTAAGGTGTTTTCGGAATAATAATTAATAGACATTCGCTATGGATATATATATATTTTTTATTTGACGGAAAATAAATCAATAATGTTGTGTCACACGCTGGTAGAACGCCATTACCATATTTTATATGATATGATACAGTATTTTCTTACGTCAAATCATTGGACGATTTCCTGCTCAGATTAAAAAACAAAGTAGACCTCAATCGGCTCACGAGAAATGTACGATGATAATTTCAGTTCCAAAAAGGAGCTGAAGGTTCCTTGCACATACGTATACTAAAACCGAGATGAACTTTTGCCTAGAAAAGATGGGAAGTTCGATTCTTGGGATGTCAAGCGACCCATTCTCGGGACCCTTTTGATTGAACGGTTTTATTGATATGAACGAAAATATGCATAATACCACGGCGTACAGATCATTAGATTTGTATCAGTAACAGGTCTTTTTGAGCATCTTGAACCGGATCTCTCATCCCCTTTCTTGGATCATAAAGACACTAACCAGCACTTCTGTTTTATTAACGCTATTTTAGGTTAGGTTACAAGTGACTAGTAGACTCGACAACCAATATGTATGATCGCTACTACGGTAACTATTTACAGTGATCGCTACCTTTCCAGCTTTGTTGTTCACTTTGAATTGAACTAGTTCAAATTATAATGAACGAACTCATTCACTACGTTGACTAGTTCATTTGACTGTCGTAGTGTACTACCTATTCTTAGGCGTATTGTTTAGTTCATAATTACGCGTACCAAACTGATAATGTATGATTAAGGGTAAAATAAAACACAAGGAAGCGCACATTTTTTATTCATAACTTATAAAACTGTTTACTCTTAAAACTAAATTAAGATGTAAATCTGATATTTCGTGAAATACAACTACTCGATCGAACTTCGAGTAGTTTCAGAAGCCTCGAGCCGAGTTCTAGTAGTAAAATACTTGATCAAATACTCGAGTACTCGCACACCCCTACTTAAATCTTACATTAGCTATAAAAATACTTATATCTACATAAATAATAACAACGATACATTCTAAATAATGGGCAACAATAATGACAATACTGAATATTAGGGTATATTTGGGAAAACTTGGATCATGCACTCAAATCCCACACACTCAGTCACACTCACCAAACATTTATCCTACGAGTAGATTGGTATCAGATAATTGTCTATCTGACTGCGGCCAGTCTCCACTAACTATTTATTAAGCAGGTTTTTATATTTGTATAAACTGTATGTTTATGTATTCTTTAAATAATTTGATGATTTTGAAAAAAGTACGGTGGATATATATTGAAAAGAAGTTTTGTTAAATGTTTACATATTTTAGGGAATTGAATACCAGTATTTACAGTAGATATTGTTGAGTAATGATGTGTGGGTTGGCTAAAGATTATTTGTTTGTTTTTAAAAACATACGAAAACGAAAGTATGTTTCTAGTGTAGAGTTGAGCGACATTAAATACCCTAAACTGTTCAAAAAGACTTGCTGTGGGGTAACATTCTAGTTTACGATGGGCCGCTTTAATTATCATCTTTCAGATTATTTCGATAGGTGCAAGTACACTTTTATAACCACCACCCACGCAAGATTACTGTATTGTAATATAGATTGGATATAAGCATAGTACACATTTTTGAGAAGATGCATTGGTAAACCTTTGATAGATTTATAAAAATGAAAACATATTTACGTATGCTTCTCGTATAGTTGACGTAGTCTGTCCATTTTAAACAACGGTTAAAAACAACTCCTATTTATACTCACTCACTCATTCAATACTTTCTCACATCACACAATCATTCTCATATGGTTTTGGAGAAGGGGTGGAAACTAGAGATGCTCTTGGACTGCTAAGAATGATAGGGTAAATATATACAGAGATGTGCAGGAAGATATATGCGATTTTTGTCAATCTTGAAAAAGCTTATGGTAGAGTACAATGGAAAAAGGTGATGGAAATTTCAAGATGAAATGGAATAGATTGGAAAGAAGACTGATCAAAGAGCTGATATAAAGCAGAAAACAAGAGTAGGATATGTTATGAACTAATGGAAGAAATTGACATGGAAAGAGATTTCAGACAAGGGTGCAATTACTCTTTTCAATATGTATTTAGAAGGAATAATGAAGGAAGTTTTAAAGCAATAGGGGGTAAATATAGGCGGTGGAAGAATTGAGTGTATTAGCGTTGCTAACAATATTGCTGTAGTAGCAGAAAATAAGGAAGTGCTAATAGATATACAAATTATATACAATAAGTGATGAGTATGGGATGAAAATTAACATACATAAAACTAAGATTATGGCAATAGGAAGAAAGGAGGAATGAGCAAGATATACTTTTAGGGGAAAACAACAGAGCAAGTACTAGTTTTAAATATCTAGTAAGTGTGGTTTAAGGATGTATGAGTTGTAAAAAGGAAACAAAAGTAAACTTGCTATGAAAAAAGAAAGACTAAATAAAAATATAAGTTTACTTTTAAACCGTTGGATAAGAAATTGAGGGAAATATTCATGAAATGTTTTATTTGGAGTGTTATATTATATAGAGCAGAAACATGGACTCTTAGGAAAAAAAACGAGAAGATATTGTATGCAATGAAGATGTGGATTTGGAGAGGGATTGGAGAATTTAGGGAGGAGAGATATAGGAGTGTGGAATAAAAAAGTACTGAGGAGAGTGGTTGAAGAGGGGGAAATACTGAAAACTATAAGAAGACAAATGAATTGGTTAAGACGTGTGATGCGAGGAGAGAGAGCCTGTTGAGAACAGCTACAGAAGGAAAGTTAGAGGAAAGAGAGCACAACATCCAGAAGATTTCAAATGGTGAACAGTGTAAGGATGAGAGAACAAAAAGATTTCCTAAAAACAGAGAATTTTTGTGGAAGCCGCAGAAGGAATTGCTTGAGGGATGATTTATATTACCAATATCACCCTCATTCATTGTAATTAGAACTAACCATGTAAATCCAGATAACTATGTCGGTGAGCACCTTCCTGTACTCTGATAAGTCAAAATTTCTCAAACACTGTTCATTCTGCGTTGGTGTATTCTCTTCCTGTAAACATAAATTCAGTAAATATTTTTTTAATACACATTTCACATCTGGAATTTATATTTTAACACAATTGGATATCTTCATGAACTACTAATATGTACATCGATACCATTTGCAATTAACTGATGGAAATGTAAATATTAAAGCCATAAGGCTTGTTGGGACATTGTGTGGATGAAATGCACGTAACCTTGATGGCTCTATGGTAGATAACTCTTCATTACAACCTGCAATCAAGTTCATTTTGCATCAAATTCTTTCTTTATATTTGAGGGTCAAAATTATAGCAAGTTAAAAATACAAAGAAAATAGATTAATGAGCCGTACTTTATTTTAAACTTCCAGTTAATGTGATATGACCATTGTAAGGGTATTGAAGATTATTAAGTGTATAAATTTTACCTGATATAAAAATGTAACTAAACATTTGATATCAAGAATTGACTAACACATTAAATAGAAGTATGAAATGTTGTAAAAAGACTGATGTTTTAATATTTGGATAACATATGATAAACATTGACAAAATGAAAATAAGATAAGTTTTGCTAAAGGATTTAAAAATAAACAAAATTGTGCCAAAAATGCTAAAAAACCACATAGGAAAATTTTAGCTCCAGTCATAGACTGATCGATTATAAAATATCCTGAATTTGCAGAGATAAAACATTATATAACAAAATGCATATTTTCATGCATATTTTGTATAGATCAATTTCATATGAGCAAATAAAATGTAATAGTTATGCTGACTGTTTTTCCATAATTATAGTATTTATGAAAATTAAAGCCGAGGTGTTAGTTCAATAGCTAAGGCTTAAGACTATAGAGGACAAGGTCGGTCCTAGGATTTTAACGATTAGCTAACGGTCGGAACTTCACTCGTTGAATAAAGTTCATGCACAGGCCTGCAGGCCCATGTGAACTTGGGAGTGAAATTAAAAAAAGAAAATAATAAAATAATGGAAATTTTAACTCTATGTGGTCTAATTTTAATACTGTAATTGTAATTTTAACTCTCAGGTCTGGTGCCCCCTGGGTGCCCACTGCCATTAATTTGTCAAATGTACAAGTTTACTAATAAATATTAATGACCTGTCAAGTCTGAAGGCCACCATTGATTAGTACCTGAGGGGACATTTTGATTAGTTCACTTACGGAGCTGACTTCATCGCATTTGTGGGCATAACTGGTGGCCAAAAGACCTGAGGGGCCATTTTGATTAGTTCATTTATATAACTGACTGCGCCTCAGGCATATGCATAAGTGGTGGCCATTAGATCTGACAGAAAATTCTAATTGGGTCACTTTTCGATTTAACTGTGCCACTGTCATGGGAATCAGTGGTGGCCATTAGATCTGACAGAATAATATACTCGGATCAATTTAAGATGTGACTGCGCCACAGTCATAGGCATCAATTGTGGCAATAAGATCTGAGGGGACATTTTGATTAGTTCACTTATAGGGTTGACACTACAGCTGTGGGCATCAGTGGTGGCTAACAGATATCACGGAACATTTAGATTAGTTTACTTATAGGGCTGACTTAGCCGCAGTAGTGGCCATCAGACTTGAAGGGACATTTTGATTAGTTCACTCATAGGGCTTACTGCACCGCAGTAGTGGGCATCAGTGGTGAACATCAGACCTGAGGGGACACTTTGATTAGTTCATTTATAGGGCTGACTGCGCCGTAGTCATGGACATCAGTGGTGGCCATCAGATCTGACGGAACATTTCGATTGGGTCACTTATTGATTTAACTGTGCCATAGTCGTAGGCATCAGCAGTGCCTATCAGACTGCAAAGGTTTAATAGATCTGCATGTTAAAGCCATGTCTGAGTGAAATGTCTACCTATGAATTAATTCAGACAGTACTAATAGCTAAATAGAAATAATAAAATCCCAGTAACGGTTTTAATAGGAAAATTAACAAATAAAAACAACTGAGAAACTCAATATTTTATACAGAACTACAACGACAGAAAGAATTATATAGTTTTGGCACACAAGACACGAGCAAATTTAGTTTCAAAGTAAGATATAAAACCAAACTTAAACAACACTTATCAACACAATTTAAACAAGAATCTACACAAAACTAAATATAAACTTTTAAATTATGATAAACAAAATAAAAACAAGTACAGAATCAACACATTACACCAATTTTCAGTGCCACTGGCACTTTCTGTAGGTGAGTAGGGAGTGAGGAATGTGCCAGTGGTACTGAACATTTCTGGCACGTGTTGTTTCTTTTTTTCTCTTTTTTTTCTACTATAAGGTGTTAGTGGACTTGTCTTCATGGGTAAGTTTACTGACGTCCTATCTTTCCTAATACAATAATTCCTAGCTTAGTATACACGTTAATCAAACCTAAAACTTAAAATAAAAACAAACTAATTAAATTAGATTTCTATGACAATCAGCACACTCTTTTAACTTTAACTCAAACTTAATCTATATCATTTTAAAAAGTCCTTTAATTCAAATATAATCAGAACCTAAGGCTAAAAGGTCTCAACCTGGCCTCTTCAAACAATATTCCCAATTGACTACAGTTTATATAATTTCAATGTTAAGTCCTAAAAAAAGTTAATAAAACAAAATAAACACGACTTTAGGTTTATTGACTACAATACTTGTTTGATGACTATAATCCATGACAAAGTTTAACCCAGAAGTTATGCATGAAATAACATAATAAAACCAATGCACAAAAAATGCTTACAATATGATGTACTAACTTATGGAAATATCATCATTCCCTTACCTTGAAGGCCTGCTCACCACTGTACTGTTTGAGGTTATGTACAAGACGTAAAGTGTTGGACAGCCACAATACTTTTGTCTCAAGGTCATCTTGCTTTCTTTTAATTAGTCTTTTAACATAAACTATGTACTCTGCTAGTAGACTCTGAACCTAAAACATTTCCACATTATGGAACCATAAGATGAGAATTGCAATAAAAATGTATGAGTTTAACTCTCATAAATGTTTTTGAGATTGCATTTTTAGGATTTTATAATATACTAGGGGACACACCGCACAAGCTTCACGTGCCTACCCCTACACTCGCTGCGCTCGATACACCTCGGCCTTTGGCCTCGGAATGTGACTTTTAACCACAAATGATAGTAGATTAACTGTATAAAGTAAAATCACAATATTAAACTTATTTACAGTATCTTACTCACACTACTTGTGTTGCTACCTATTTATTAGTATAAATACCAAATGGTAATACCACAGTATTGTGTTTTATACTTTGGTATTATACTTAGCTTTATTCTATTTCAAACGTGTTCATATCATTTGTTTTTGTTTAACAGCTGAAGATTAAACTCATAGTATAATATTAAAAATGCATCATTATAAATAAATAATAAATAATTCTAAATAAACATGTTTATTTATTTACATTAAAAACAGCTGTTTTTATTTTACTAAAATCAACCCAATGTAGTCCTTATGGAACAATCATTTAGGGGTGGTTTCTACCCTTTAGGAGTATTTATGTAGATGAAAATACTTTAATTGTCCTATTCAAAACATAAAGAAACAGTGTACAAAATTTCAGCTCTCTACCTACATGGGAAGTTGGAGAATTAGTGATGAGTGAGTGACCTCATATAACCACTGACTATCATCTGAGTCAAGAAGTTACCTGCATACAATCTAATGACATTTCAATTGTAAATAATTTCCAAGACAAAATCAAAGAATTTGAGCTATTCAATTAACTTGACCTTGAAACTTATCTAACGTTAGCAGCGGAAGCTGGAAATGCCTTACTCAGCGAGAACAATATTTTGAAAAATGAAATTAATAATCTTACGCTACTAAATTCTAGTTTTGAACATCAACTCAGGGAAGTCAACAGTAAAAATTCTTCATTACAGCGGGATTTGGGAGAACAACTGGAAAAACTGTAGGATGAAGTATCGGTACTAACAAACTTGACTCATAACCATGCAGGAAAGAATGACTACTTAACACGTTCACTGCGGGTCACGTTATCTAACCAATAGTCATGAAAGAATGACTACTTAACACGTTCACTGCGGGTCACGTTATCTAACCAATAGTCATGAAAGAATGACTACTTAACACGTTCACTGCGGGTCACGTTATCTAACCGATAGTCATGAAAGAATGACTACTTAACACGTTCACTGCGGGTCACGTTATCTAACCGATAGTCATGAAAGAATGACTACTTAACACGTTCACTGCGGGTCACGTTATCTAACCGATAGTCATGAAAGAATGACTACTTAACACGTTCACTGCGGGTCACGTTATTTAACCGATAGTCATGAAAGAATGACTACTTAACACGTTCACTGCGGGTCACGTTATCTAACTGATAGTCATGAAAGAATGACTACTTAACACGTTCACTGCGGGTCACGTTATCTAACCGATAGTCATGAAAGAATGACTACTTAACACGTTCACTGCGGGTCACGTTATCTAACCAATAGTCATGAAAGAATGACTACTTAACACGTTCACTGCGGGTCACGTTATCTAACCAATAGTCATGAAAGAATGACTACTTAACACGTTCACTGCGGGTCACGTTATCTAACCAATAGTCATGAAAGAATGACTACTTAACACGTTCACTGCGGGTCACGTTATCTAACCAATAGTCATGAAAGAATGACTACTTAACACGTTCACTGCGGGTAACGTTATCTAACCAATAGTAATGAAAGAATGACTACTTAACACGTTCACTGCGGGTCACGTTATCTAACCAATAGTCATGAAAGAATGACTACTTAACACGTTCACTGCGGGTCACGTTATCTGACCAATAGTCATGAAAGCACTCTACCCGTTGCAATGACTTAGGCTTAATAAAAGACAGCCTTAAGATTGATCCTCTCAAGTTAGAAAATCTCAAAAGTTACAAAAATTATATCTCAAAGTATATGACTTTCAAGCCCATAACATCCTGAAAAGAATGTTTACACAATTGGTTGCTGCTTAACAAGTTGCGTTATGTTGTACATTGTACACTTTGAATGATCCTAATGGATTAATTTTAAAATTCTTAGTATACTGCTGTATCTTATATGATCTGGAGGAAAAGAGCTCACAAAAATTTTGTCCTGAAGCTCATGGAGAATAAACTTGGTGATGGCCTCAGGTTATTCATGTACAATTATTGCAACTCCTTTGGTTTTACGCAAAGTTGCTGGCTATGTACATTATGTAATGTACAAGAACATTTCATAACGGTCGCAAGCACAATCCTGAAGATGTACAGGCTGCAGTCCTGATAAAAGGTGAAACCATCACTAGAAACTCCTAAAGGCTTTTGTATTAGAAAATGGAAGACCAAAACGTTGTCACATACATTTAATCTGAGTATGAAAATGAAATTGTGCAGTCCCTGAACAAGAGAAATGTTATGCCTGAAGAAACCCTCCCCATAGTGAAATATAATGGATTTAGAAAGTGTTGACAGGGCAATAAGATCATGGCTTATTATCCTGTGGAATGTAACTGTTCGTACAAGAAGATCACCATGCATATCATTCATATACTTTTCCTAAATGCACACCTCCTACATAACATATATCTATGGACTTTTGGGAATCATAAACTGTCCTACAATTTTCATATGAGTTCATGGAGAAATTCTTGCCTAAACCAGCCTTAGAGATGCAAGACACAGATCACACCCTCTCTACTTTTGGGCCCCCAACCTGGTAAACGCAACTGGGTCCAAAGCAAGGACATTCGACACAGCAGAGCCATTAGCTTAAGAAAAAAAAGCAAATCATGTTTGTGAGGCATGCCCCGGAACTCCAGCCCCTGCCCTGGTGCATGTTTGAGGCATTTCATAAAAAGTGAGCCTAAAAGGTTCTAAGATTCTGTAAATATTTATATTTTTTTAAATTTAAGTACAGTTAAAATACTAAAGAAGTGTGTGAGTAGTAATAAAATAAATGAAAATTGCATCAGTGAGGCAGTGGACACTTATGTGAATGTTAGTGAAAGCTGTGCACACTATATGACACAGTTCCTTTCAAAATGACGGAAAACCCGAATTTGGCCATGAAACTTTTAAATAACACTCAAAGTCAGCTTTTGATTCCGGAATGTTTTTACTTTTTTATATTTTAGGGTTGTTGGTAGTATTAGTACAGTTCTTATAAACAGCAGGAAACGTTTATTTTAGGGTTGTTGGTAGTATTAGTACAGTTCTTATAAACAGCAGGAAACGTTTATTTTAGGGTTGTTGGTAGTATTAGTACAGTTCTTATAAACAGCAGGAAACATTTATTTTAGGGTTGTTGGTAGTATTAGTACAGTTCTTATAAACAGCAGGAAACGTTTTAATACTTTTTATTATCTTGGCCAGTTCTTTCATATCAAATTAAGTAAGGTAAATTAGTTGCTATGAGACGTGTTATTAAATGACTGAACACACTTTAAAACTGCTTTGGTTGGTTATAATTTGTTTTGTTAATCCAAATAACTTAGCATTATGCTGTTGTCTCATTATTTTCTAAAGTGTTGCATTTTTTATTTTATTTTGTATAAGTACATGTCTACCTTTATCCAGGTTATAATTAATTATATGACTGTATTTATTGACTATAATTCACTACATTTTTAAAAATTGTTGGTATTATAAATAGCCATATAAAATTGTTTGTTTTGTTGTGTAAGTTTTTTCATAAGTTTATGATTACTTTACTGTTACTGTAAACTGATATTGTTAATATTTTATTGGCCCAACGCCAATGTAAAATTCTCTTTTCTATTACAAAAGCAATCAGTTATTCACAAACTGATATGATTGTATACATGATTGAATCAAAGCTTAGATACAAAATAGAAGACAGAACTACTTTTAGAAATAACTACTTTTTTAATGCAGCTAATAAACAGTCGAAATCTGTCATAATCTTTTTGCAAAGTAAACTTATTTTCTTGCAAAAAGATTATGACAACTATAGAGGAAGGTATAGAGGAAAATGTATTATGGTCATAATAAAGAAAATGTAATTTCTGAACATTAAACTTTCTTCAGATAAGAAATTTGAGTATTTGTTTTTAAGTTGTAGCCCAGACACACAAGTTGAGCTGTTTCTGATCTCCATCATTAAAGGCTGTCATTTCATTTATGAATGAAAAAGTGATATGTTATTATTTATTCTGGAAGTTTCAGATCGAGAGAGTTAATTTTTGAATAAATATGATAATGCTTGGACGCTTATAATTTTTATGAAGAAATCAGTAGTCAGTAGAATTATGTAGCGTTAATAATATAAGAATACCTTATCATGAGAAAAAAGGAGATAAATAAAGAAAGGTTTGAACTGTAGTGTAATAAGATGGAATAAAGCACCTTTTGCTCCTCATTGGTGAAGTCTGTGTGGCGGATACACATGAAGGTGATGTAGGCTGGAAGTCCAGGAAGTAGCACCACTGCTGCTTGAGGTTTCAGCTCTAATATATAAACAAAGAACATAAAATAAATATCGTTTAACAGGCTCCTCCTATGAAAATTTTCAACATTTAAATTAAATCTTTTAAACAAATACTTAGAACCAGAATCAAAAGATTTAATTCATATACATTGAGTACAGAATTGGTGTCAAATACAATGTTAAAACATAATGTAAAAAGTTAAATGAAGGAAAACAGTCAAAGTAGTGAAAGGAAAAAAGAGAAAATACAAAATGTAATCTAGTGCTAGATAAATCTTCAGCCTATTCTAAAGGTGATGTTCTCCAAGTCAACAAATCTTTGATTGTGTAAAATGGTCCTTGTAGCAGCCATGAAGTGAGTCATCGTCTCATCTTAAGCGCATCTCCATCTTTGGCTTCTTCTAGTATAAGGTTGAGAAATTTAATGTCTTCGAAGATTGATAGGTGGTGTGCTGGCAGTGTGAAGTTAACAGCTCGCTGGGCGTTAAGGCTATGTCTATCTTAACCTCTTTCTACCATGTACTAGCGTAAGTGGTTACTTCTAAGATGTACAGACAGACTACAGTAAGGATCTTCAGATGAGGGAGACAAAGGTAGTTGGACATTTGCCATCATTACGTGAAAAAATAACAATCACGACATTTCGATTTGGTAAAACCCAAACCTTTTTCAAGTGCTAAAAAACTAAATTACATCTACACAAACATGTTATAAAACTACGTTCTTAAACTAATAAACTTATCTACTTTAATAATTATCTACATTTTAACCTAGATCCTAGAATGGAGTACAACAAAATGAACTTCTACTAAATATAAAAAATATTAACAGGGTTAAATTAATATAGCCAAATAGGCACTGTCAAGGTCACGATATCAACGAAAAATGTAAAACACAATAAAATTAATATTCAAATCAGACTGAAATAAGATAACATTAACTAATCATAAATATATGGTACCTGAAAAACACAATTAATTTAAAATAACATTCAACACGCACAAAAAATTATATATATATGACTCGGAAGGACTGAGACTACTATTAAAATTACATTTTAACCTGAAAAGACAACAATTATTAGGAATAAAACAATACCATAATCAAATATTACAAAAATGATGAAGTCTTACGACCCGCAGTGACGATGGCGTCTAGACGTCCCAGGTACGAAGTGAGGATGATACAATCCAAATGCAGTGTCTACGAAGTTCCCTCCAAGGTGATAAACACGGGGACTAGACAAACATACACACTATATTTTATCACCTTGGAGGGAACTTCGTAGAAACTGCATTTGGATTGTATCATCCTCACTTCGTACCTGGGACGTCTAGACGCCATCGTCACTGCGGGTCGTAAGACTTCATCATTTTTGTAATATTTGATTATGGTATTGTTTTATTCCTAATAATTGTTGTCTTTTCAGGTTAAAATGTAATTTTAATAGTAGTCTCAGTCCTTCCGAGTCATATATATATAATTTTTTGTGCGTGTTGAATGTTATTTTAAATTAATTGTGTTTTTCAGGTACCATATATTTATGATTAGTTAATGTAATCTTATTTCAGTCTGATTTGAATATTAATTTTATTGTGTTTTACATTTTTCGTTGATATCGTGACCTTGACAGTGCCTATTTGGCTATATTAATTTAACCCTGTTAATATTTTTTATATTTAGTAGAAGTTCATTTTGTTGTACTCCATTCTAGGATCTAGGTTAAAATGTAGATAATTATTAAAGTAGATAAGTTTATTAGTTTAAGAACGTAGTTTTATAAAATGTTTGTGTAGATGTAATTTAGTTTTTAGCACTTGAAAAAGGTTTGGGTTTTACCAAATCGAAACGTCGTGATTGTTATTTTTTCACGTAATGATGGCAAATGTCCAACTACCTTTGTCTCCCTCATCTGATACTCCATCATTAACAAATTTCAAAAACAAAGGATCTTCAGTTCAACAAATTTCTGTCTGCAACTGTCTCTGATGTTAAGTTCTGCTAGCACTCTGATAGCTTTCTTCTGGCTTAAGAGCAAACGATATAGGTTTGTTCTTGATACAATTTTTGCTGTTTGAGCCACTCCTTTGTTATTGTGTTTCAGCTCAACCACTTAAAGTTATTCCTGTTAGGTAGCTTTTAAACCAGCTTGCAGCAGCTCCATTTATACCCATAGTTTTCATTTCGTTTATTAGTTTAGTGTCATCCAGGCAGTCAAAGGATTTAGTCATGTCAAGTAAAATTGCAGTTGGTATATTACCAGCCTCAAGGTTGTCAATTAAAAACTCGGCAAAGTTTATACAAGCACTGTGTTACTAAATTACACTACTAAATTAAATCACAGTTACAAGTACTGTGATGGCTGATGTGGTTGATCTTCCACTTAGAAAACCATGTTGTTTGATAATAGAAAAATCTGTAAAGTATTTTTTTTTCAAAAACTTTTGAGTATGTAGGTATTAACAAAATTGGTCTGTAATTTTGAGGATCAAGGTGGTTAGGTTTCTTTTCTTTAAGTTTGGGTAAACTTTTCAAATGTTTAGACTAGTTGTGAAAATTCCTTCTTTGAATTACTGATTTATAATGTGTATTATAAGCAGTGCAGCAAGTTGTTCTTCATATGGCTTAAGTAATTTGGCAGAGATGTTGTCTACTCCAGCTGATGTTTTATTCTTAAGGTTTTTGACTACCTGTAATACTTGGTGTTGACTCATTGGGTAGAGATGCATGGTTTATAACTGTCGTGTTGGCTTGGTGTCTTCTGATGGTTGGTGTAATTGAGGTTGGATGTTTGCAAGTATGCTATCTGCAAAGTGGGTAAAATCTCTATTCAGATGATCAGCTAGCTATTAACTCAGGTAGAGATGCATGGTTTATAACTGTTGTATTGGCTTGGTGTCTTCTGATGGTTGGTGTAATTGAGGTTGGATGTTTGCAAGTATGCTATCTGCAAAGTGGGTAAAATAGAGATTCAGATGATCAGCTAGCTATTAACTCAGGTAGAGATGCATGGTTTATAACTGTTGTGTTGGCTTGGTGTCTTCTGATGGTTGGTGTAATTGAGGTTGGATGTTTGCAAGTATGCTATCTGCAAAGTGGGTAAAATAGAGATTCAGATGATCAGCTAGCTATTAACTCAGGTAGAGATGCATGGTTTATAACTGTTGTGTTGGCTTGGTGTCTTCTGATGGTTGGTGTAATTGAGGTTGGATGTTTGCAAGTATGCTATCTGCAAAGTGGGTAAAATAGAGATTCAGATGATCAGCTAGCTATTAACTCAGGTAGAGATGCATGGTTTATAACTGTTGTGTTGGCTTGGTGTCTTCTGATGGTTGGTGTAATTGAGGTTGGATGTTTGCAAGTATGCTATCTGCAAAGTGGGTAAAATAGAGATTCAGATGATCAGCTAGCTATTAACTCAGGTAGAGATGCATGGTTTATAACTGTTGTGTTGGCTTGGTGTCTTCTGATGGTTGGTGTAATTGAGGTTGGATGTTTGCAAGTATGCTATCTGCAAAGTGGGTAAAATAGAGATTCAGATGATCAGCTAGCTATTAACTCAGGTAGAGATGCATGGTTTATAACTGTTGTGTTGGCTTGGTGTCTTCTGATGGTTGGTGTAATTGAGGTTGGATGTTTGCAAGTATGCTATCTGCAAAGTGGGTAAAATAGAGATTCAGATGATCAGCTAGCTATTAACTCAGGTAGAGATGCATGGTTTATAACTGTTGTGTTGGCTTGGTGTCTTCTGATGGTTGGTGTAATTGAGGTTGGATGTTTGCAAGTATGCTATCTGCAAAGTGGGTAAAATAGAGATTCAGATGATCAGCTAGCTATTAACTCAGGTAGAGATGCATGGTTTATAACTGTTGTGTTGGCTTGGTGTCTTCTGATGGTTGGTGTAATTGAGGTTGGATGTTTGCAAGTATGCTATCTGCAAAGTGGGTAAAATAGAGATTCAGATGATCAGCTAGCTATTAACTCAGGTAGAGATGCATGGTTTATAACTGTTGTGTTGGCTTGGTGTCTTCTGATGGTTGGTGTAATTGAGGTTGGATGTTTGCAAGTATGCTATCTGCAAAGTGGGTAAAATAGAGATTCAGATGATCAGCTAGCTATTAACTCAGGTAGAGATGCATGGTTTATAACTGTTGTGTTGGCTTGGTGTCTTCTGATGGTTGGTGTAATTGAGGTTGGATGTTTGCAAGTATGCTATCTGCAAAGTGGGTAAAATAGAGATTCAGATGATCAGCTAGCTATTAACTCAGGTAGAGATGCATGGTTTATAACTGTTGTGTTGGCTTGGTGTCTTCTGATGGTTGGTGTAATTGAGGTTGGATGTTTGCAAGTATGCTATCTGCAAAGTGGGTAAAATAGAGATTCAGATGATCAGCTAGCTATTAACTCAGGTAGAGATGCATATTTTATAACTGTTGTGTTGGCTTGGTGTCTTCTGATGGTTGGTGTAATTGAGGTTGGATGTTTGCAAGTATGCTATCTGCAAAGTGGGTAAAATAGAGATTCAGATGATCAGCTAGCTATTAACTCAGGTAGAGATGCATGGTTTATAACTGTTGTGTTGGCTTGGTGTCTTCTGATGGTTGGTGTAATTGAGGTTGGATGTTTGCAAGTATGCTATCTGCAAAGTGGGTAAAATAGAGATTCAGATGATCAGCTAGCTATTAACTCAGGTAGAGATGCATGGTTTATAACTGTTGTGTTGGCTTGGTGTCTTCTGATGGTTGGTGTAATTGAGGTTGGATGTTTGCAAGTATGCTATCTGCAAAGTGGGTAAAATAGAGATTCAGATGATCAGCTAGCTATTAACTCAGGTAGAGATGCATGGTTTATAACTGTTGTGTTGGCTTGGTGTCTTCTGATGGTTGGTGTAATTGAGGTTGGATGTTTGCAAGTATGCTATCTGCAAAGTGGGTAAAATAGAGATTCAGATGATCAGCTAGCTATTAACTCAGGTAGAGATGCATGGTTTATAACTGTTGTGTTGGCTTGGTGTCTTCTGATGGTTGGTGTAATTGAGGTTGGATGTTTGCAAGTATGCTATCTGCAAAGTGGGTAAAATAGAGATTCAGATGATCAGCTAGCTATTAACTCAGGTAGAGATGCATGGTTTATAACTGTTGTGTTGGCTTGGTGTCTTCTGATGGTTGGTGTAATTGAGGTTGGATGTTTGCAAGTATGCTATCTGCAAAGTGGGTAAAATAGAGATTCAGATGATCAGCTAGCTATTAACTCAGGTAGAGATGCATGGTTTATAACTGTTGTGTTGGCTTGGTGTCTTCTGATGGTTGGTGTAATTGAGGTTGGATGTTTGCAAGTATGCTATCTGCAAAGTGGGTAAAATAGAGATTCAGATGATCAGCTAGCTATTAACTCAGGTAGAGATGCATGGTTTATAACTGTTGTGTTGGCTTGGTGTCTTCTGATGGTTGGTGTAATTGAGGTTGGATGTTTGCAAGTATGCTATCTGCAAAGTGGGTAAAATAGAGATTCAGATGATCAGCTAGCTATTAACTCAGGTAGAGATGCATGGTTTATAACTGTTGTGTTGGCTTGGTGTCTTCTGATGGTTGGTGTAATTGAGGTTGGATGTTTGCAAGTATGCTATCTGCAAAGTGGGTAAAATAGAGATTCAGATGATCAGCTAGCTATTAACTCAGGTAGAGATGCATGGTTTATAACTGTTGTGTTGGCTTGGTGTCTTCTGATGGTTGGTGTAATTGAGGTTGGATGTTTGCAAGTATGCTATCTGCAAAGTGGGTAAAATAGAGATTCAGATGATCAGCTAGCTATTAACTCAGGTAGAGATGCATGGTTTATAACTGTTGTGTTGGCTTGGTGTCTTCTGATGGTTGGTGTAATTGAGGTTGGATGTTTGCAAGTATGCTATCTGCAAAGTGGGTAAAATAGAGATTCAGATGATCAGCTAGCTATTAACTCAGGTAGAGATGCATGGTTTATAACTGTTGTGTTGGCTTGGTGTCTTCTGATGGTTGGTGTAATTGAGGTTGGATGTTTGCAAGTATGCTATCTGCAAAGTGGGTAAAATAGAGATTCAGATGATCAGCTAGCTATTAACTCAGGTAGAGATGCATGGTTTATAACTGTTGTGTTGGCTTGGTGTCTTCTGATGGTTGGTGTAATTGAGGTTGGATGTTTGCAAGTATGCTATCTGCAAAGTGGGTAAAATAGAGATTCAGATGATCAGCTAGCTATTAACTCAGGTAGAGATGCATGGTTTATAACTGTTGTGTTGGCTTGGTGTCTTCTGATGGTTGGTGTAATTGAGGTTGGATGTTTGCAAGTATGCTATCTGCAAAGTGGGTAAAATAGAGATTCAGATGATCAGCTAGCTATTAACTCAGGTAGAGATGCATGGTTTATAACTGTTGTGTTGGCTTGGTGTCTTCTGATGGTTGGTGTAATTGAGGTTGGATGTTTGCAAGTATGCTATCTGCAAAGTGGGTAAAATAGAGATTCAGATGATCAGCTAGCTATTAACTCAGGTAGAGATGCATGGTTTATAACTGTTGTGTTGGCTTGGTGTCTTCTGATGGTTGGTGTAATTGAGGTTGGATGTTTGCAAGTATGCTATCTGCAAAGTGGGTAAAATAGAGATTCAGATGATCAGCTAGCTATTAACTCAGGTAGAGATGCATGGTTTATAACTGTTGTGTTGGCTTGGTGTCTTCTGATGGTTGGTGTAATTGAGGTTGGATGTTTGCAAGTATGCTATCTGCAAAGTGGGTAAAATAGAGATTCAGATGATCAGCTAGCTATTAACTCAGGTAGAGATGCATGGTTTATAACTGTTGTGTTGGCTTGGTGTCTTCTGATGGTTGGTGTAATTGAGGTTGGATGTTTGCAAGTATGCTATCTGCAAAGTGGGTAAAATAGAGATTCAGATGATCAGCTAGCTATTAACTCAGGTAGAGATGCATGGTTTATAACTGTTGTGTTGGCTTGGTGTCTTCTGATGGTTGGTGTAATTGAGGTTGGATGTTTGCAAGTATGCTATCTGCAAAGTGGGTAAAATAGAGATTCAGATGATCAGCTAGCTATTAACTCAGGTAGAGATGCATGGTTTATAACTGTTGTGTTGGCTTGGTGTCTTCTGATGGTTGGTGTAATTGAGGTTGGATGTTTGCAAGTATGCTATCTGCAAAGTGGGTAAAATAGAGATTCAGATGATCAGCTAGCTATTAACTCAGGTAGAGATGCATGGTTTATAACTGTTGTGTTGGCTTGGTGTCTTCTGATGGTTGGTGTAATTGAGGTTGGATGTTTGCAAGTATGCTATCTGCAAAGTGGGTAAAATAGAGATTCAGATGATCAGCTAGCTATTAACTCAGGTAGAGATGCATGGTTTATAACTGTCGTGTTGGCTTGGTGTCTTCTGATGGTTGGTGTAATTGAGGTTGGATGTTTGCAAGTATGCTATCTGCAAAGTGGGTAAAATAGAGATTCAGATGATCAGCTAGCTATTAACTCAGGTAGAGATGCATGGTTTATAACTGTTGTGTTGGCTTGGTGTCTTCTGATGGTTGGTGTAATTGAGGTTGGATGTTTGCAAGTATGCTATCTGCAAAGTGGGTAAAATAGAGATTCAGATGATCAGCTGGTCTTGTGTTTTGACTGGAGTATGGATTAATGTTTAGTTGTGTTGGTTCTTCTTTATTTTTTGTTGCATTCCTCTCTGTGTTAATGATGTTCCACAGTGCTTTACACTTGTCATCAGCTTCTTCTATGGTGTTGTCTGTTGCTTGACGTCTTAGGGACTTGAGCCTTAAGTCGTAGCTCTTTTTCTTTTCTGACATGTCTTTCTTATTTTCTTCTTTTCCACTCATCAGGTATCAGTTCTGAGCCTCAAGGAATATCTGTTTAAGCTGTGAAGCCTCATAATCAAGTACTCTTTTAGTCTTTTTGTTTCTTTTCATTGTTTTCATTAGATGGTAGGATGTCATGTGACCGTTTGGCTAAAGTTGTTGTATGCCTTTTCTACACAATTCTGGTTGAGTACATTTCCTCAGTTTTCGAGTTCAAGAATGATTTCAATATGTGTGGTATTCCTCTGGTTAAAGTACCTATAAGATACGCTTGCATTGTGAACTGGAGCAGAGTTTTGTTTTGAATTTTACAAAGTTGAGCTGTGTGGTCAGAGAGACCTGTGTGCAGAATTTTCACTGTTATATCAGTTGTTTCAAAATTAGTGCAAACACAGTCTATTGAGCTGGTTGTTGTACATGTGATTCTTGTCGGGGGTAAAGGACTCCGAGAAGAACATATTGTAACCTAGTAACACTTTGTTCAATTTTGTGAGTTCACGGTTAGGTTCCAGAATGTCTATGTTTATATCATCTAGTTGAACAACAGGCTATTCCACGTGAGTATGTTATCCAGTGCCTGTGAAATTATGTCCATTGATAAGTCTAAATGGCCCCTATTCCTGTACATGCCAATTACATAAAAATCTTTATGGCCTTTCACTACCTGGTCATTTCACAGTTCAGCTTTACACTGTAGTTTGGTATATCAGTAGGCCCAACAGAGGTCAGAATGATTGTTTTTATAAATAACTACACACTCTTTAAGGTAGTTTTTTCTACTAAAAATAAGGATGTCTGGCTTAATATCATCTAGTGGATGATTTAATCTTCCTCGTTTATTTGCGAGTCTATCCATGTTCTGGTGGAGTGTTGTTATTTGATTTTTCTCTCCTCCTGACTCAGTCATACCTTGGATAAGATTGCCTAGCCAGTCCCTAAAAAGCTTAATACAGTGAAAAAAAACCCAAACACGTACAGTGGTATTGACCCACCCTCCCACCCATACACGTACGGTGGTATTGGCCCAACCTCCCACCCATACACGTACAGTGGTATTGTCTCCGCCCTCCCACCCATACACGTACAGTGGTATTGACCCACCCGCCCACCCATACACATACAGTGGTAATGACCCACCTGCCCACCCATAAACGTACAGGGGTATTGACCCACCCGCCAACCCATACACATACAGTGGTAATGACCCACCTGCCCACCCATAAACGTACAGGGGTATTGACCCACCCGCCAACCCATACACATACAGTGGTAATGACCCACCTGCCCACCCATAAACGTACAGGGGTATTGACCCACCCATACACATACAGTGGTAATGACCCACCAGCCCACCCATACACGTACAATCTATGTTGGAGTTTGACTTTTGTGGTGTTCGGTTGTCATAGGGAGGCCCTTAGTTATTTTTTTATTGACAGCTTTTTTTAAATTTTTTTAGTTATGAATGAGAGAACACTTCAAAGCCTTTGTCATCTGATTCCGAAAGTAAGTTTTGCTAATCATATAGCTCCAAGTGTTAGTAGTGTTTGGCAGAAGTTGTATATTCTTTAGTTTTTAGTACTTGTAGGGGAAGACTACATTTATTTGGAAGTTCCCTACTGTATTTTTTCTTTAAATTGTAAGATTGATTCAGTTTTTCCTAATTCTTTTGTAGTTTGACATTTCCTGAGTATTTATGTGTGTTTGAATTAAGGTAACGTAGCTTTTGTTCAAGCTCATAGTTAAGGTGTAACAAACCCTTCCTGGAGTAGGACTGCCATTCCAGAACTTTACTGTTTGCTTTCCCAAAATGAGTAAAAGAATAAACAAATATTCTAAATCAGTTTCAAACTGAAGTCATGTTTATGTTTATTAGCCAAATACAACTCACTCACTCACTCAATAATCACGAAATTTCAAAAACCACTGAACGGATTTACACAACATTTTAAAGGAAGTTGCCTTTAAAGGAAGGGACCCACTAAGAAAAGTTTTTTCGAAATTCCATTCCACAGGGGTACAAAAAGCCCCTCAAAATTTCCTTTTTTCCATAAGAATAACATTGGGTTGATTTTAGTAAATTAATAACAGCTGTTTTGTAAATAATAAACATGTTTATTTTGTATGTTTGACTGTACCCTTTTGATTCATTAAGAGTTTAACCTTCAGCTGTTAAACAAAAATGAAATGAATACGTTTGAAATAGGTTAAGATACTATAAATAGGTAGCTACGCAAGTAGTGTGGTTTAGATACTGTTAATAAATTTAATATTGTGATTTTACGTTGTACAGTTAGTTAATCTACTGATTTATTGTTAGTCACATGCCGCGGCCGAAGGCTGAGGTGTATCGAGCGTAGCGAGAGTCGGGGTTGGCTCACAAAGTGTGTAGGGGGGGATAAATAAATTCATAATTATCAATAAATATTGTGTTTTGGAATATTTAAAATACTTGGCATACTATTGGTGACTAGCCTCTTTTATGATGGATGACAGAACATCTAATAAGGGTTTGCTTGATACAATAGATGACAAGGAGGTGGGGAGGAAGTGTACCCAGCTGGTGTATAGACAACAAGCACAACAGCATATGAGACTCTTTATACAATTGCTGCCGCTTTATAAGAAACAGGGTACTATTTTACTACCCTCCAATATAGTATTTCTTGGCCAAAACCTTTTACACAGATGTATTACTATGTACAAAAGCTTGACCCTTGTTGAGTAATTATTTTTAAATGCATCATACAAAACATTCAAGCTAAAAAGTTTGAGTTGCATTGCTTCATATCTTTAGTTATCAAATTTGTTTTTATATGATTTTAGAAAAATGGTCATAATTTAATACTTGTTTGATACTTGTAAACCAAAAGTGGCAAATTTTTATATTATTATTATTATTATTAACTGCAATAATACAAATCTGTTGTCTAATATAAATATATGTTTAAATATGAGTCTACTTATAATTTACATATAAACCAACAAAATTATAAAAATTGGACAGCAAATAACAAAAGTATAATAATAAAAAAGTAAATTTTTGTCAAAGGCAAAATAAAGCACCATTTTATAAAACTTAATGTAACATACATTATTCCATATTATTTTAGCCACGATAAAAATCTGCACTAATACTTATTATGCAATATATCCCCATAATAGAAAATAAAAGTGCACTCCTACAATAACAGTTCTGGGTATTGTTATGGTTACGTCTTTCTACAAAAATAGCATACGGTTTGTTGTCTCCTACCATTTATTAATTTAAAAAATATAAAGCTCTGGTACGTATTTGGAAAAAAAACCAAAAGTGATATTAATAAAAATATAAAGTGATCTCATGTTATAAAGCTAATTCTAACCCATCAAGCCATTTAAGACATTCCTCACTGATTCTATTTATGCTAGCTAATGCTGTGAAAGAGTGCAGAAGGCACTCTGTACCTATGTGATACATTGTTTGGATAGACTCCCCACAATCATATGATTGATATGGTGTCAATCCTAATTTATATTTCCAGTCGTTACATCTGCTAACTGTGACATTTCAATTTTTGCTGTGCATGGAGTTGTATTACAGTCAAGACTTTGAGGTAAACAGTTGTTATGTGTGAACGATCGATTTGTAAACAGACGATCAGCTGTTATTTATTTTAACTTAATTTATTCATATGTATGTTTCTAACATTTGTTTTCTGTTCAACAATAAGTTATGTTTTGGGAATAAAAGAGTTCAGTTTTTCAGTTCACACTAACATGTTGTGTTTTTAAATTTTGTGACAGGCCAAGTATAAGGGAAAAGTTTTTAGTAGCTATCACCCAAATAAATGTTTCCAAGTTCATCAATAGTAGCTAGGGATTAGGGCGCCACCTTGTTGACCTAAGAATGGCAGGACTCCAACAAGGAAACTTTCCTGCAGGTGTAAGATGTACTGATGATTGTAAAAGTTCCGTTCTAGCACTATATCATGAACTATGTAAATAAATATTTCTCCCTGTGGTTAGCCAGGAGTTTAAAACAAAAGAAAACTGTTAAACTAAACACAACTACCTAAAAACAAAACAAAATAAATACTTATCCTCATCTGTACAATACCGTACAAGCCTTCCATAGCTGCCATGTACAGGTCAATAGGTTTGTGACATTTCAATTTTTGCTGTGCATGGAGTTGTATTACAGTCAAGACTTTGAGGTAAACAGTTGTTATGTGTGAACGATCGATTTGTAAACAGACGATCAGCTGTTATTTATTTTAACTTAATTTATTCATATGTATGTTTCTAACATTTGTTTTCTGTTCAACAATAAGTTATGTTTTGGGAATAAAAGAGTTCAGTTTTTCAGTTCACACTAACATGTTGTGTTTTTAAATTTTGTGATGAGGATAAGTATTTATTTTGTTTTGTTTTTAGGTAGTTGTGTTTAGTTTAACAGTTTTCTTTTGTTTTAAACTCCTGGCTAACCACAGGGAGAAATATTTATTTACATAGTTCATGATATAGTGCTAGAACGGAACTTTTACAATCATCAGTACATCTTACACCTGCAGGAAAGACCTAAGTCCTGCCATTCTTAGGTCAACAAGGTGGCGCCCTAATCCCTAGCTACTATTGATGAACTTGGAAACATTTATTTGGGTGATAGCTACTAAAAACTTTTCCCTTATACTTGGCCTGTCTCTTAGAAGAACCCCACCCCTTCTCCCTGAGCTAGCAAAGTTTTATGCGGACAGGCGTGACAAATGGCGCACGAACGTGGGGCCTATGCTATAGATTTTGGGAACAAAAGAAGAATTAAGATATACTATCAGAATTTTTTTTTTAAAGCATATAGTGTCTTGTGTTTTTATATAAGTGTCTTGTAAAAAGTATATGCAATTTTCTGATTCACTCTGGAACTTGGTGTCAATTATAAACATGAATGTGTATTATCTTCGCAAGCATGAGGTAGAATATGAACTTAAGATCAGAGGTTTAAATACTGATGGTAATGCAAATGAACTTAGAAGGCGACTACAGCAAAGCATGGCTAATAATGAGGAAATTAGTGTAGCTGTGGTCAATTCCTTAGATGTTTCGCAGGAGCTGGAGGAATGTGAGGAAAAGCTTCAAGACTTATCGACTTGTGTTGTTGACTATGAGGGTAATTTTAATGACAATGAATACCACCGTATAGTTGCTCGCTTGTTTCATCTTTATTTGCGTATTGGTAGGATTCCAGTTGCTGCAGATGCTGACAACGACCAAGAGAGTGACAAATCGGAGTTACAAGCTAAAACTAAGGAAATAATAGACTCTCTTAAGGCCCAGTTTTCAGGTGGGAAAGGCGATCAGGTGGATACGGCTAAGGTTGTCATTCCTTCTACACATCTGTCTGCACCGTCCACAACTGATTGTGGGAAGGAAGGCGATAGTAATGCTGGTGGCCATGTTTTGCCTGCACTTCGTATTCTTAGTCTTCGTTCAGATGCTAATATGGAACATAATTTACCTGTACAGCGGCTCAGCCTACCTACTGAAATTAGGAAAGGGTCTGCGGTAGTTAACAGCTCAAATTCTGCGCATGTTGAGGAAGTAATGGATCCCAATCCTCTCAGGGAAACTTCTGGTCCTGGTGTCCGTCCTAAGTATGTTCCTGTTTACAAGTGGGGAATCAAGTTTGACAATAATGGATCTAGTGTTGCTGCCTTTTTGGAACGTGTTGAGGAACTGCGCAGAGCTCGCGGAGTTACTCATAGTGAACTTTTTGAATCAGCTGTTGATCTTTTCTCTGGCCCCGCTCTTGTTTGGTACAGAGCTTCTACCAGTAGGATTCACTCATGGACACAGTTATCTAGGGAACTGCGAGAGGTATTTCAGCCCCCTGACTACGACTTCCGACTTCAGCAAGAAATTTTCAACAGAGTCCAAGGAGAACAAGAATCTATTGACCTGTACATGGCAGCTATGGAAGGCTTGTACGGTAGGCTATCTGTCCGGATTCCAGAATCGACTCGTCTGGCCCAGATCTTTAATAATTTGCACCCACAGCTGCAGGACAGACTTGCATTGTTTGAAATTAAGAGTCTAGATGATCTGCGTTTTATGGGACGTCGAGCAGAAGCAGGTCACTTGCGAACTTCAAGGCCTAGACCTTCTCCCAGGATTGATTCTGCATTGGAACCTGATCTAGCTTACTGGGAACCCCATCGGAATAGAAGAGTGGTCACAGATAGAGTAGCTAGCGTGCAACATAAATTCTCTGGTAGCCATTCTGACATCACCTGTTGGAATTGTGGAACAGTTGGTCACCGGTTCAAAGATTGTCATAGGCCCAGGAGGAAATTTTGCTATGGCTGTGGAAAAGATGATACCTTAAAAAGGGACTGTGTTTCTTGCCGTCCAAAAAAACTTGCAGAGCAGGGAATCAGTGAAGTAATTGAAGCTGATTCCCAGAAACATTCCACTACTAACCAATTAAGTTATTTGATTAAGAACCAAATCAATGATCCTAGGCCGTACTTATCTGTCCGAGTGTTTGGCAAAAAGACTACTGCTTTGTTGGATTCAGGAGCCTCGCATACCATTTTGGGCAAAGATGGGATGTGGATTATTGATACTTACCCTGCTCATCTTCACTTGACTAATGATAAATTTGTAGAAACTGCGGATGCACAGCGTCATGAGGTTAGTGGGTTCGTGGTCTTACCTATCACGTTGAAAGGAAGGACGGAGAATTTGAAGGTTTTGGTGGTGCCAACTTTACATCAGTCCTTGATATTAGGCATTGACTTTTGGGAAGCCATGCATATTGTTGCTGATTTTCACAATAGGGAGTGGTATTTTGTAAATAAACTGCGTACAGAATTTTGTAGCTCTGTTGATGGTATCAGATCGGAGGAGCATCTATCCGTAAACGAAAAGGCTAGGTTGAAGGAACTTGTGGACGGCTTTTTCAAGGACGAACCTAAAGTATTAGGCCACACTGATCGAGTTCAGCATGTTATCAACACGGGAGATTCTCCAGCCATTAAACAACGATATTTTCCGGTGTCACCAGCTAGGCAAGCGCTTATAGACAAGGAATTGGCTCAAATGTTAGAATTGGGTATAATAGAGCCATCTAAGAGTGAATGGTCTTCCCCGATTTTCTTAATCGATAAGCCTGATGGCTCAAAGAGGTTTGTTGTTGATTTTCGCAAGGTTAATGCAGTAAGTAAAAAGGACGCCTATCCATTGCCAAACGTAACCTCCATCCTTGACAGACTTAGGGATGCCAAATTTATCTCCAGTCTGGACATTCGCAGTGCCTACTGGCAAATTCCACTTGAAAAGGATAGCCAGGAAAAAACAGCCTTTACAATTCCCGGAAGAGGGCTGTTTCATTTCGTCACTATGCCCTTTGGACTTTGTGGTGCACCCGCTACATGGCAAAGATTCGTGGACAATGTGCTAGGTCCTGACTTAGAGCCATACGTGTTTGTCTATTTGGATGACATAATTATAGTCACACCCACTTTTCAGAAGCATCTAGATATATTGTCTGAAATATTTAAGCGAGTCCGTGAAGCTAAACTTACCTTGAATCAAGAAAAATGTAAATTTTGTAGAAGTGAGTTAAAATACCTGGGCTATGTAGTTAGTAAAGAGGGTCTACACGTCGACCCAGAGAAGGTGAAGGCCATTGTGGACCTTCCAGTTCCTAAGAATCAGAAGGAAGTCCGCCAAGTGTGTGGAACCGCATCGTGGTATAGGAGATTTATTCCAGATTTTGCCAGCAGAATGTACCCACTCACGTCTCTCCTCAGAAAACGTTCAAAATTTGAGTGGACCCAAGAGGCTGACCAAGCATTTCAGGACATTAAGGCTTGTTTAATCTCTGCTCCAATCTTGACATGCCCTGACTTCACTAAACCTTTCATTATCTCATGCGATGCTTCAGGCTATGGTCTGGGAGCCGTCCTTAGCCAGAGTAGTGGACAAGGCGAGGTGGTGGTTGCGTATGCCAGCCGAACTCTAACAAGACAAGAGCAGAACTACTCTGCTACTGAGCGCGAGTGCCTAGCTGTAATCTGGGCCATTGAGAAATTCAGACCGTACGTTGAAGACACCCGGTTCACAGTGATCACTGATCACTATAGTTTGTTGTGGTTAAATAACCTTAAAGATCCGGTTGGACGTTTAGCTAGAAGGGCTACACGTTTGCAATCTTATGATTATCAACTAGTCCATCGTAAGGGTAAGGAAAATATTGTCCCAGATATGTTGTCCCGCTCCATGCCTATTTCTGAAGAGGAGAAAAGCCCTGAACAGCCTACTGTGTTTGCAGTTATGGAAATACCAAATGAGGTGAAAGATCGGTGGTACAACAATATGTTGAAAAGAGTTAAAGAGCAATGTGACAGTTATCGTCAGTGGCGTATTGAAGGTAAGCAACTTTGGAAGAAAGTTGAAGGGCTTGACCCATCACTCGATGAAGATACTTGGCGACTGGTACTACCTAAAGAATTGCGATCTATGGCGATTGAAGGCTGCCACGCCCCACCAACATGTGGACACCAAGGCGTATTGAAGACCTTCAAGAGGATGCAACAAAGTTTCTATTGGCCGAAGATGAGGAAGGACATTGCTTCCTATATTTCAAAATGTCACGTTTGCCAATGTACCAAATATGACCAACAACGGCCAGCTGGCATGATGGGCAGTTACCGTGGTGTGGATGCCCCTTTCAAGATGTTGGCTGCTGATCTCATTGGGCCTCTACCTCGATCCATGAAAGGATTCAAATATCTCTCTGTTGTTACGGACACCTTTACAAAATTTACAATTTTACGTCCTCTTAGAGCAGCTACAGCCAAACTTGTAGCGCAACACCTGGAAAATGATGTATTTCTAATGTTTGGGATACCAAAATATATCATTTGCGATAACGGTTCAAAATATATTGGAAGACCTGTGACCCAATTAGCAAGGAGTTATAACTGTAAGATACTGCTTAATGCCAGCCGACATCCTCAGGCAAACCCTGCTGAACGTGTGAATCGTGACATCGTGTCTATGCTAAGAGCTTATGTGAATGATAATCACCGTGATTGGGACAAATATATTCCACAGATTGGTTTTGCCTTGTGCACCGCTCATCATGAGTCCACAAAGCATACTCCTGCGTTCCTAAATTTTGGAAGGGAACTTGCCATTTCCGGTCCGGGTTTCGAGTTTCTGCAAGATGGGGATACTCCAGATATTGAAGATTGTCAGCAATATGGGGAAAAATTGAAGGAGCTAAAAGGTTTCCACCAAGAAGTTTCAGACAGACTTAAGGAAGCGCATCTGAATAATGCCAAGAGATACAACTTTAGGAGGAGACACGTAGAGTTTAAAGTTAATGACCTTGTGCTAAAAAGAAATTACCCTCAGTCGGATGCTTCTAAACACTTTTCGGCGAAGTTGGCACCCCGCTTTATTGGACCACTTGTTGTGACACGGAAAATCTCAAGTTTAGTATATTCTCTGGCCGATCTAAAAGGAAAAGCACTTGGTAACTGGCATGTCACTGATCTGAAGAAGTATGTTCAGGATTAGAAAATTTGGGAAATTTTCTGGAGGAAGGGGAGTGTTTGTGACATTTCAATTTTTGCTGTGCATGGAGTTGTATTACAGTCAAGACTTTGAGGTAAACAGTTGTTATGTGTGAACGATCGATTTGTAAACAGACGATCAGCTGTTATTTATTTTAACTTAATTTATTCATATGTATGTTTCTAACATTTGTTTTCTGTTCAACAATAAGTTATGTTTTGGGAATAAAAGAGTTCAGTTTTTCAGTTCACACTAACATGTTGTGTTTTTAAATTTTGTGATGAGGATAAGTATTTATTTTGTTTTGTTTTTAGGTAGTTGTGTTTAGTTTAACAGTTTTCTTTTGTTTTAAACTCCTGGCTAACCACAGGGAGAAATATTTATTTACATAGTTCATGATATAGTGCTAGAACGGAACTTTTACAATCATCAGTATATCTTACACCTGCAGGAAAGTTTCCTTGTTGGAGTCCTGCCATTCTTAGGTCAACAAGGTGGCGCCCTAATCCCTAGCTACTATTGATGAACTTGGAAACATTTATTTGGGTGATAGCTACTAAAAACTTTTCCCTTATACTTGGCCTGTCTCTTAGAAGAACCCCACCCCTTCTCCCTGAGCTAGCAAAGTTTTATGCGGACAGGCGTGACATAACACCATTTTGGAAGCAATTCAACAATATCATTCTATACGATTGAGGTTCATCCCACCTACAGGTACTTACTTATTTCGCCTATCAAAACTGACCCAGCTAGTTTTGGGCAAGAAATTTGATCTGCTCTAATGGAAAACAGTACAAGGAGGGTTTTGAGATTTCAAGCGACCGTTCTGAAGTGGGAGATCCTGGGTAATGAAATCCAAAGAAGTGAAGTTGCCATGTGAATACCACTTATAGCTCTGATGACCTTATTAAGTTGGATGTCAATAGCTTTAGTGAGTACACTATTTAACACGTTGAGGGCTAAGCCTGAAATGACAAAATTCATTCTAATCCTAAACAATTTTTTTATGTAAATAGCTTTCCTTTGAATTAGTAAACTCCAAATATGATGATAGAAGTCATTGTGAGGTCGCTAAGGTGATGGATGATGACGTCATCAACTCGGCGGGTATATCCGTCGCCAGGATCTCAGTGACGGACTGTTGTTGCTGACAGCTGTATTGTTCACAAATAACAGTGTTCACTGTCACTATTAGAATCACTTTCAGACATGTTATTATGTTTTTCACAAAAACATAACCGCAAACACACCAATAAACTCACTAAATACAGTAATCAAAGATGGAATGCTTACGGGAACCGAAAACACTTCCAAACTTGGGACTGACGCACACAAATAACAATAGGGTCGTATGCAAGGTCCTGACAACGTAAGTCCTACCTTGACGAGATCTGAGCTCACACTGATGAATCAACCGTGCAACTACAAATGGCGGGTACATCCGCCGCCAGGATGCACGGAGGGTCCGGTGGCGCGAATATCGCCGCGCGTAGCCATCAACGTGTTAACCATATGGGAGCATTGTATTCAGCAACCAAATAGACCAGTGACAAAGCATTTGTACACAGGATGTGTGCGTTGGCTTCCCAAGCTGTTCCATCAATATGATGTAATAAATGTGCCCTGGTTTTTATTTTAGCTACTGTTTTTCTTTAAAGATGTCTTTTAAACATCAACAAATAATCCAACTTTACTCCCAGGTACTGTGGATGATCATTACGATGGAGCTTACACCATTTAGAAAGATGTTAAATTTTTGATTAGCCCGTCTGCTACATAGGTGGAAGCAGGCTTCTTCGGTTTTTGATGGGTTAGGATTTAGCTTCTAGGTTCTAAAATATTAAAAAACACAAGCTGCAAGGTCACTTGTGTTTCTTCAGTAGGTGTGAAGTCCTCTTGTTGGCAAGCGAAAGCAATATCAACTAAGAAGCGTTTGGTAAAATACTTATTATAGTACCATTGTTGTTGATTTTCGATATAATATGATCTCGATGGAAAGATTAACATTCAATCTATCAATTTATGGATCTATCGATAAACATTCAATAATCAATTATTATTACACGTCTTTGGTTTACACAATCATATGTTTGTTGTTTAGTTTTTGTCACAGCTGATTTCAATTCTAGTTTACATGCAGTATCAGTTACTGTGGGCAGTAGGTTTTGTGTTTACCTTTATGAGACATAATATAAAAAAATCCCTATAGACCTATATAGTTTTGAAAACTAAATTTACTACAAAATGGCTATTTTACCCCCCCGCTCCATACATTTATCAGTATGTAAACACAAACTTATGCATACTTATAACAGTAAAAATAATTATGGTTAATCCTTTTAAAATTTGACATAATCCTTTTACCATGTTATTGTCTGTAATGTACTTTAAAAATAATATATAACACTATAGTATTTGATAAAACCTTTATTATTTTTAATTAGAAAATGAAATACCCTTACACAACCTGTAAAAACAGCCTGCCATTTAAGGGAAAAAGGCATGCCAGTTCCTGAGTTGACAACAAATCTTTACCCCATACTGTGTCATAAATTGCTGTAAGATAACAAAAGCTGCAGATGTTCTCAACTTCTTTACAAAACACATACTCTTCCAAACATACAGAAAATTTATATTCATTCCAATCTTATTCATTAGAATTTATTTCACTCTGGCCTCATCGTCTGTCAGTACATCAGTCAGTGTCCAAATTGTGTAACGTAAATTTGTCAATACTATAAAATGTGTGTGCAATTAATGCTGTTTTTAGATGAGTTATAAATGCCTTAGGCGTTGGAGCACTTTTAATAAAATTTTGTAATGTGTTGTATAGATGAACTGCCTGCGAGGGCAAACGTTTATGAACTACCATCCTGTGTTTCCCAGTTCGGTAGTTCTCCCTGCCTCTAGTTTCATAAGAGTGTATGTCGCTACTTCTTATGAGATCTGCTTAGCAGCATGATAACCTATACCATGTCTTACGTTAAAGTGCACGTTTATTTTATTAATAAGACACCACACTACTATGGTTTCTGCCGAACTGTAAGTACTGCCGTTTACGTGAAGACTAACAGTTGTAACTAACCTATATCAAGGGTTACAGCGTGCCGTCTCAACTCACTCACTAATCCAAGTGGTGGGGTGTCTTTGATGCTGACATCAGGCCCGGAAGCAGTGCTACCACAACATCGATAACAGTCTACCCACTTTTTATTGGTTTGTCCCTTACCATCCCCATGCTATTTGACAGCTGGTCATCTATCAACACCTACATATTCTTGATACTGTCTCTGTACGACCCAGAATTAATTGTGCGTCATTACATAATAGGCACACATCTAATTTAATTATTCTTATTATTTAACACTGGAGTAGTCGCGCGGGGTCCACGCGGACCCCATCGGTATTATTTTTTTGTGCCAGTTGAGGGTTGGCAGCACTGGTGACCTTGAGTGGCCATTTACCTTCCGACCGACTCCAGTCCTTCATGTTAGTGCAAAGTCAGTTGTTGTTATAGCAGTATTCTCTAAATTTAAAGTTGTTGTTTAGTTGTCTGCACGCCTTGGGGTCTGCCCGGACCCCATGCGACCACTTTTGTTACATTTGTGTATACTTTTGTTTTATTTTTGTACTTAGTTTGTAGAATAAAATGGCGGATAGAGCATGTGATAGAGACAGAAATAAGGTGGAATTGTGGTTGAATGAAACTGAAACTTGTGATTGTGAGAGTATATTGGGAATTGTGGACTCTGATGAGGCAGAAGAGGACTTTCTTGAAATAAACCAAGGTAGGCCTAATGATTATGAAAGTAATAGTCTTGATAATGTAAGCGAAGATGAACATTCAGAAAATGAAGTAGGCCTACATAATAATAATTTGAATGGGCTAGATATTTGTGGTAATGATGATATCATTATGGATGAAATTCAAGAGCATGACCGTCGTGAGTTCTATATAGGTAAGGATAAGGAAACCAGGTGGTATGTAGAACCCAGCATGGCTAGTACCTCACGCACACAGCGGCACAATATTATACCACTATTCCACAGGCCTGGACCAAAAGGTGATGCCAAAAATGCAGTTACTCATCTTCAATCTTTTGAGACCATTTTTACCAATGAAATATTAGAAAAGATTGTCTCTTATACGAATATATATATTGAAAAAATAAAGGTAAAATATGTAAGGGAAAGAGATGTAAAACCGACAGATTTGTGTGAAATAGGATCATTACTTGGCATTCTTTTGCTAGCTGGAACATTGAAATCGAGCCGCAGAAACATTCTGGATATGTGGGACAACACACATGGTACTGGAGTTGAGGCTATATACGTCACAATGAGCGCAAAACGTTTTAGATTTCTTATGAGAAGTCTTAGATTTGATGACATCAGAACAAGGAATGAGCGCAGAGCATTGGACAAATTAGCTCCAATACGTGAAATTTTTGAGGATTTCTTGACTAACTCAAAAAATGCCTATAACCCCTCAGATTATTTGACAATAGATGAGCAACTTGTGGAATTCAGGGGAAACTGTCCATTTAGGCAGTACATTCCTAGTAAGGCAGCCAAGTATGGCATCAAAATCTTTGCACTTGTCTCATCTACCAACTTTTATACTAGTAATTTAGAAATATATATAGGAACACAGCCTGAAGGGCCTTTTAGAGTTAGCAATAACTCTAATGATCTAGTGCTTCGGCTAGTTGAACCAGTACAAGGATCAAACAGAAATATAACCTTAGACAATTGGTTTGTTTCTCTTTCACTTGCTTTGACTCTCTTTGAGGAAAAATCACTAACTATTGTCGGTACAATTAGAGGAAATAGAAAGGTTGTTCCACAAAACTGTCTACCCGACAGAGACAGAGAGATTCACAGCAGTTTGTTTGGGTACCAAGAAAATGTTACCTTGGTATCTTATGTTCCCCGAAAAAATAAAGCTGTTATTGCAATGTCCACCATGCATAGAATTGGGGAAATTGATCCAGTCACTGCTGAAAAAAAGAAACCAGTCATTGTCACAACCTATAATGAGACTAAGTTTGGGGTAGACATCTTAGATAAGATGTGCAAACAGTATGACACTGCTCGAAACTCTCGAAGATGGCCTCTTACTATATTTTTTCACCTAATTAATGTTGGGGGTGTCAATGGACTGAATATTTTTAAAGCTAATAACAATAGTGTAAATGTAGTGAGATACAAATACTTGAGTACACTGGCCTTAGATCTAATGAAACCTGCTATTCAATGTCGCATCAGTATTAAAACTTTACCTAAAGAAATCCAAAGAAGAGGAAAATTGCTTCTAGAAATAGATAATAATGTAGAAGAACAGCCAGTAAGGATGAATGGAGGTAAAGGTCGATGTGTTCAATGTAGGCGAGCAAAAGATAAAAAAGTAAAAACAACTTGTGAAAGGTGCAATAACTTTACATGTCCAGAACACCTAAAGAAGATTTGTTTAGACTGTTACCAATAAACATTATTAAAAAACAATCAAACCTTATGAACAATGGTATTTTTCATACATGTTATGATATTTCTCGTGATATGTAGTCATCTACAAATAATAAATAACTTGTAATTTGCAATTACAATAAAAATCTTATGTTTGGAATTGTACAACATTGAAATATAAAAGATGATTTTAAAAAATAATTCGAAAAACATTTGTTCATGTATTTTAAGACTTAAAATTAATTAAATATTATGAAAAAATAATTGTTTGCATTATTTCACTTTGTTTAATAGCTTGCTTGTAAGTATTTATAAGGTATAATACAAAAACAGCTGCGGGGTCCGCGCGGACCCCACGCGACCACTCATGTTACGTCGAATAGCGCGACCACTCCAGTGTTAATTGATACAATGGTAGCAACCCATGCAAAGTCTAAGTGCGAGGCACAATCAGTGGAAGACATATTTGCTAACACTGTAAATCTTGGTGTCTCATCTATTGATATGGTCTCTAATCTTTGTACGGACTTAACTAAAATTAGAGCTAATCATCCCAAAATTGAAACAACGCATATTGAGAAAGTAGCATAGAAATAGCTGTTGAAGTGCAACCTTGAACTTTGTACTGTTATTGTTTACAAATTTATCACAACGTGTGACCCCAGAGGTCAAGTTCACTACTGATTATCACCAAGTGTTGACTGCAGAGGTCAAGTTTACTAGCCATTTTTGCGCTCTTTTTTCTAACGTCAAAATTGTATTTATCGAATTAATTGTGGGCATAAAGTGTTGAGGACCGGTGCTTATCCGAAGACTTTCTACACTTATAACATACTGGACAAAAACACTAAAATAACTGAGAATAAACTATTAAAATCATATACGAACAACCAAACTGAACAAAAATATTACCGCACTTCACTTTTTGTTAGCAAAAAACGAACTGATTGTTGACTAGACATATTTTTTTTTATTTTTAAAGGCCAGGAACTGGACTTTGACCTAGGACTATAGGGCGGGTGGCTGGTGGTACAGTGATGGGCTATAGGGCGGTTGACTCATGCTATTTCAACCGTTTTCACTCCTCATAGTGCGCACGTATACTTGGGGGGGAAATAAACATACAATTGACGGGCTAAATGTTAAATGTTTTTTCCTTGGACCGTTTCCGATAATCAGAGTTTTCGACAACCAAATTTCCGATAATCGGGGTTTTACAGTAGTAGTGCTTTTAACCTAGACCTGCAGAGCATGATTTGAATTTGATTCAAAATTTACAACAAATTCACGTTTAAATTTGCATTCCATACACTACATAAGTTAAATAGATTGTTAGATTATTGTAAAACTCTTATTTTATTTTTTAAATGCTTAGAACACTTGAAAAAAAGATATATTAAACAGTCATATTTAACACAAAATCAATAAAACATATACTAAATTTGACAAACCTTGGACCAGTTTCTTCATAATGAGCTCTTCATCACCATGTTTAAATTCAAACATCCCATTATACTTGCGATCTTTCTTACGGACTATCAGTTGGTTGGAGGGCACTTGCTCCAAGATCGTAGTTACTTGGGTTCCAACCAAATCACTGACTGAAACACATAACCCATCTTTTAACACAGTGCAATAAACAAAAACAAATAATAAAGAATTAATTTTTTTTTATTTATAGAGGCAACAGGCTTTAGGCTTAATTGTAGTATGTTCATTAAAATTTTACTTATTGTTGTTAAAATAATAATAATTAAATTAATTTCAATCTTTATTGCATCGACTGCTCAAATTATTACATTACAATAGTTAAAATTATAACATTTCAAATTGAATTGTATATTATGTCAGTAAAACCTGGAGTCACATGGGCTTGTGGTTTTTATACATGGTGGTAGGTAGGCTCTAAAGCCGGCAGGAAATCATCCAATATCGTACAATATCATCCAAACTCATTATTGTACGAGTAATGATTTTGTTTCTAATTTTTCAACTAACTTAACACCTGATATTCTAAAAGGCTTTGGACATTATAACATTGTTAACAATAATATATTTAAATTAGGATATTAAAAGTACTTTAAAACAACTCTTTCTTACCCCCAGCATCTTTCATACTCTTTGTTAAATCCTTAAACTGTCTTTTCAGTCTTCTATATTGTTCTGCAATAAGATCATACTTCTCTCGTAATTCCTACACAAATGAAACACAATCATTATTACAACAGTAGACAATTAAATCTTATTTTCACTTTTTTGTTTTGTAGTAGCACTGTTTACACTGACTAGGACTTTTACTTACAGGGAAATAACAAGAAAGAAAAAAAAAATAGCTTCTCAAATCTAAGACCCACATTAAAAAATGAAACATTCAACCCTTTAAGGACTGAAGCACATATATGCACAGAAGTTGACTTTGATCTTAATGTCATAAGCTTATATCTATAGCTATAAAAGGCAAATACCACTGACTCATCAATCAATCAATCAAAATATCTTTATTTCATATTAGTACATAGTATACAGAAATAGTGTCAACCTTAATTACAATTTAAAGACAACTTAAATATTTTGTAACCTTAAACAATAAACATAGCAAACAATTCAACAAAAAACAATAGCAATAAAATCCCATTTTAATGGTTCAAAAGTATAAATTCATCAATGGAGTAAAATGATGAGTCTATCAAGAACTCTTTTAATAATTTAAGAAATTTATTTTGAATTTTCTCCTGTTTAATAATTTGTGATAAACTGTCAAAAAACTTGTTTCCTCTAAAAGTAATTTTCTTTTCAAAAAAACACAGTCTATGTTGTTCAATCAGTCTATGTGGTCTTGTATTATATTGATGTACGGTGTTACCTATTGCAATTTTATTTTTCAAAAAAATGAATTTTATTGTCTCATAAATATATAAACTATAGACTGTACAAATTTTAAGTTTTGAAAATATATGTTTAATTGTTTCAATAAGTCTGATTGTTTCAAATTAAACATTATTCTTAGCACTCTTTTTTGCTGAATTAAAATTCTTTGTAAATTTTTTGTAGTTGTGGTGCCGTATATACAAATTCCATAGGAAATATGAGAATGGATTAGTGCATAATAAATGGATTTTAATTTTTCAATATTACATGAATGTGCCATTCTCCTTAGAGCATAAAGACCACTTGAAGTTTTTCTCACAACAAGATTTACATGCCCATTCAAGTTAATTTTTTGTCTATAACTATTCCTAAAAATTTGGTTTCTTCTACTTGGTTTAAAATTTCATTTTCTACAAATATTGTGGGACTTAATTTTATTTTGGCTTGCTTTGTGGAAAAGGAAATAAAACTAGATTTACTTGAATTCAAAAGGAGATTTTACTGTTAAGAAAATCTTTTACCAATGATAAGCCCATGTGAGAGGTAATTTCAATTTGTTCTTCACTTTCCGTGTTGTTCTTCACTCATTGCTGTAACTAAAAAAGTACTAAGCCTACGAGGCTGAAATTTGTTGAGTCAAAGGTCTGATGTGCAATAAGAAGGGAGTTTGAAAAAGTCTTAATAAATCGAAGATGGCAGCCTTTTTAGTACTAAAAATTTTAAATGCCAAAAACAGTGTTTCTCTAATTGGACTGTAGCGGTTAAATGAACGGTTCTACAGCAAAACTAACACAATTTTCTGTGCCTGATATGAGACGATCTACAACTATGACCCTATGACATTGTGCTCTATCTCACCTCCTTCATCCTTAGGTAGAGCTAGATGTTCAATTTTTGTGTGCAAATCAAATTGGTTAATTTACGGCCTCTAAGAGTGGACTTACAGATTTTTCTAGACTGTGAAACTTTGTTATCTAGGAGAACATACTGTATTCACTAGGAAAATATACAATTTAATCTGAACACATGTATAGCCAGGTCATAGGACATGGCTAAACATGGCTAGAAACATGATATTTCACTGATTCACGGTCAATTACCGTACTTTGCACCTTCTAAAAGTAGACTTACAGATTATTCTATACTATGAAACTTTGTTAAATAGGAGAACAAACTGTTTTCAATTGGAAAATTAAAAATTTAGTTTTAAAGCATGCATAGCCAGATCATGGGACAAGTTTAAACATGGCGAGAAACACAATATTTTATTGATTTAAAGTCAAATATAGTAACGTGTGCCCTCTAAAAGTAGACTTACGGATTTGTCTTTTTTATCTAAGAGAACATACTGATTTAAATCGGAAAATTTTAAATTTAACATCCAATTGACCTTAAATTTTGTATATAGGTTCATCTTTGCCCCTAGAGGCTCACTAAGAAAGCATTTACCTCTCTGACCTCATAAATCCATCCCGCTGGCCTCCGAAAATCCCATAGTATTTTCAACAGCTATATTAATTGATTGATTTATTTGAATAACAGCTGTTAAATAAAAACAAATTGAATAAAATTGTGGTAAGCTAAACTTTTAAAATTAAAAATAATTGAATAGAGTTGTAAATCATACATATTACCAGCTGTTCTGATTGGACATTAGATTAATGAAAGTTTTTTTTAAGTATTTAGATTGATTTACTTTAAGTTATTTTTGAATGGCCTTGTTAATTCAAAATATAAGTAAAAACAATTTGTTAGAATTTTTATTATATTTTCATAGTAAGTCTTCAAATTCAATATTGTGACCGGCGAAGCGAGCGGGAACAGCTAGTACATGTATAAAAATGGTTCTGTCATGTTTTGTAAGAGTAGCTCCAAATTTGTCTGCTAGTAAGCATGTTAGCTGAAAAATGCAATGAATATCACGTGATCTCCTATTGGTTATATACAATTTTTTCCAACTTATGATTATTTAAGAAATTTAATGATACTAAAAAAAAAAACGTGTGAACAGAGGAAATTCTCCTTTGAAAAATAATGCTCTGGGGAAATGTTGGGTGGTCAAACATATTCTGCAACATTGACATAAACTACATTGGTAGTTAAAGAACCAAACATGTAAGACCCAACAGGTTCTTCTGCTTCTTATTATAACTTAGCATTTCTACTATAGGATCAAAGTTTATTATGAGATTAAATATTTTTACAATTACAGTAGTTTACTTTGACATCTTTTATTTATATGATATTTAATGTCAGAATAAAATAAAAGAAATTTCAGTGGCACAGAAAATTTGTGTGATTTTGTGTTTCTTTTGTGTATGTTACTACTACTCTGGTGTTAGTGAACTTGTCTTCTAAGGTAAGTTTGCTGATGTCCTATTTCTATAGTCTCTAATTCTTTCTTGACAATTTCATCTGTTTTGTACCTTTATTTGTGATTGACATTTATATGACAATATAGATGATTTAGAGTTAGATTTGGCAATTAGTCTAACTGTACCATCTGTTAATGTGTCTTTGGATATGATACTTGATAGGAACTTTAAACATTGCTTACTTCATTATTGAATTTCAAGTTTTATTTTACTTGAAAATTTCTAGTTTAGTAGTTATACTATATTTTGTATTTCATTGTAATTTGATTACTTCAACTTTAGCATTGCCTCTCTTTAAACTTTGCAGATGATTTGTCCACTGTATGCATCGCTAACAGACTGAAAGCACAGGAACGCCCAGTGGACCTAAAAAAAGTTTATATGTTTAGTTTTCAAACCTAATTACTTCAGTAGAAAGGCTGAGGATTTTCTCTGCTCTATTTATATTGCCTTCTGTTTGTTTACTCCTTTCAAGTCCCTTACTTGCTTCTTATACATTGTTTTGGCCAACGTCATTGCCAAGAAACTTGCATTCTTATGAAATAGATAGATTACTACTGGATAATGGAAGTTATGTTAGTGATATTGATAGTGACGAAGATATTAAAGTTTAAATATGTACATGCTTATTCAACACTAGATATATATAAAATGTAAGTATATATTAAATTTTTTATGCTAATTATTTAAATTTTTCTCTGAAAACACTTATTTTTTCCATTTAAATACTCAGTTTTAAATCTGTTAGGAATCACTCAACCCTAACTGTTTGGTAAGGCAGTAGCGTATGCAGAGTTTATCAATACTAATGAGTTATTATATTTTGATAATAACTTTGAACAAGTTTATGTTAATTAATATTACTGTATAAATTGTTTATGCAGTTTATTTAAACTTTTTTCTTCATGCAGTATCTTTAGTTGTTTTGTCCACAAGCGTCAGCACATAATTATGGTATTAACAATTGTTTATGCAGTTTATTTAAACTTTTTTCTTCATGCAGTATCTTTAGTTGTTTTGTCCACAAGCGTCAGCACATAATTATGGTATTGACAATTGTCTATGCAGTTTATTTAAACTTTTTTCTTCATGCAGTATCAGTAGTTGTTTTGTCCACAAGCGTCAGCACATAATTATGGTATTGACAATTGTTTATGCAGTTTATTTAAACTTTTTTCTTCATGCAGTATCTTTAGTTGTTTTGTCCACAAGCGTCAGCACATAATTATGGTATTGACAATTGTTTATGCAGTTTATTTAAACTTTTTTCCTCACACAGTATCTGTAGTGTTTTGTCCACAAGCGTCAGCACATGATTATGGTATTGACAATTGTTTATGCAGTTTATTTAAACTTTTTTCTTCATGCAGTATCAGTAGTTGTTTTGTCCACAAGCGTCAGCACATGATTATGGTATTGACAATTGTTTATGCAGTTTATTTAAACTTTTTTCCTCACACAGTATCTGTAGTGTTTTGTCCACAAGCGTCAGCACATGATTATGGTATTGACAATTGTTTATGCAGTTTATTTAAACTTTTTTCTTCATGCAGTATCTTTAGTTGTTTTGTCCACAAGCGTCAGCACATGATTATGGTATTGACAATTATTTATGCAGTTTATTTAAACTTTTTTCTTCATGCAGTATCTTTAGTTGTTTTGTCCACAAGCGTCAGCACATAATTATGGTATTGACAATTGTTTATGCAGTTTATTTAAACTTTTTTTCTTCATGCAGTATCTTTAGTTGTTTTGTCCACAAGCGTCAGCACATGATTATGGTATTGACAATTGTTTATGCACTTTATTTAAACTTTTTTCCTCACACAGTATCTGTAGTGTTCTGTCCACAAGCGTCAGCACATGATTATGGTATTGACAATTATTTATGCAGTTTATTTAAACTTTTTTCTTCATGCAGTATCTTTAGTTGTTTTGTCCACAAGCGTCAGCACATAATTATGGTATTGACAATTGTTTATGCAGTTTATTTAAACTTTTTTTCTTCATGCAGTATCAGTAGTTGTTTTGTCCACAAGCGTCAGCACATGATTATGGTATTGACAATTGTTTATGCAGTTTATTTAAACTTTTTTCCTCACACAGTATCTGTAGTGTTTTGTCCACAAGCGTCAGCACATGATTATGGTATTGACAATTGTTTATGCAGTTTATTTAAACTTTTTTCTTCATGCAGTATCAGTAGTTGTTTTGTCCACAAGCGTCAGCACATGATTATGGTATTGACAATTGTTTATGCAGTTTATTTAAACTTTTTTCCTCACACAGTATCTGTAGTGTTTTGTCCACAAGCGTCAGCACATGATTATGGTATTGACAATTGTTTATGCAGTTTATTTAAACTTTTTTCTTCATGCAGTATCTTTAGTTGTTTTGTCCACAAGCGTCAGCACATAATTATGGTATTGACAATTGTTTATGCAGTTTATTTAAACTTTTTTCTTCATGCAGTATCAGTAGTTGTTTTGTCCACAAGCGTCAGCACATGATTATGGTATTGACAATTGTTTATGCAGTTTATTTAAACTTTTTTCCTCACACAGTATCTGTAGTGTTTTGTCCACAAGCGTCAGCACATGATTATGGTATTGACAATTATTGTTTATGCAGTTTATTTAAACTTTTTTCCTCACACAGTATCTGTAGTGTTTTGTCCACAAGCGTCAGCACATGATTATGGTATTGACAATTGTTTATGCAGTTTATTTAAACTTTTTTCTTCATGCAGTATCTTTAGTTGTTTTGTCCACAAGCGTCAGCACATGATTATGGTATTGACAATTTTTTATAAATTAGTAAAATACCTAAGATTATATTGTTCCTCATTAAACCTCATCAAATTTGACCCTTATATCACCAAAACTAAAAGTATATGTAAATATGGAATAGTTGGGATATTCAGATTTTTGAAAACTGATTAGCAATATGGTTTTCATTTTTCTAATGTTTAATACATCTTAGGATATACTTTAAAACTGAATTCAATAACTGATAGATAATTGAAAATAAGTAATACGAAACAATAATTTCGTTTCAAAAATCGGGAACTGAAAGATGCTAATGTTTAAAGCAGCTATTCAAGAAAAATTATATGTTTTATTGTCAATTGTATGTTTATTTATTTGTTCTTTCAACGGCGTCTGTCAATATATATGTTAATGTTGTATTCCCACAAAACAGCCCATTCTATTAAAAAATGTATTGTTCACTATATAACATAGACAACAAATTAATTATAATTGAACTAAAAATAACTTACAAGATTTTCACTGGACAGCCTTAGTATTTCATGATTCAGAAAGGCTTCACTGGGACTTAAAGTGCCATTAGAGAGGTTTGATGACAGCAGATCCTGTTGTGTTATACAGTCTTCTCTTAGCCTTTCCAACTCTGCAACCAACTCCTCTCTCTCCACTGACCACCGCATCTGGCATGTTTGAAGCTCATCTTCCAGTTGCCTAAGCAAACATAAATTGATAGTAAAGAATGTGTGGTAATTGGTTAATTAGTCTTGTTAGTGGTTTTGTTACATATTCATACAAACTTATATTAACCCTTTGCACACGGCAAATGAATATATACTACACTTTGCCTCAAATGCGGTAAACGAACATTTCCGAAATGAAATATTTCTGTCGATAGTGTAAATGATAGTTTGTAAAACTTCCGCTTGAGTGCCGCATCAACTTAGAAATGTCTTTGGCCAACTTCCTCAGCATATCAAAAACGTAAATTGTCTATGAATGAAAATGGGCGGAGGTTGCACATGGGCGCAACTCCGCCTCCTGCCTTTGTAGATGCGTAAAACAAAAATATTCTCCGACATTGTTTTCAACACTTATTGTTCTTTTTCTCTGTTTTCTAGTTTTCAATTATTTTGTTATCATAAATGAAAGATACTGTTAAAAGTTTCAACTAAAATATGGAACATTTTATATATATATATATATATACTTTTCATAATAATTGTACATATACAATAAAATAGAGTTAAAAGTTATAATTTTAACTTCAAATATAAATTTACATATTTTTTATGTTTTTTTATGTTTCTAAAATAAAAAAAATAACTTCACATTTCATTAAAATTATTTTTTGTTATATAATTACGTGTTATTTTAAAATAGAGTAAAATAATTTCCATGTGCAAAGGGATAACTTGATTTGTATTACTTTTTTTATAGCTTTATAACACCAGAAAAGTAAAGTATATCCTCCATGTCACATGACATGCTTGCTGTATCCAACCAGTTCACTTTCACTTCTCTCTCTCAGCTCATCATGGCCAATGTTTCTCTCTCTCATTGTATCTATTAAGCTTGGTGCTCTCCTGGAATCGTTCATTTCAAAACCCCTTTTATCAAGTAGTTGTATTGGCGATCAGTTCAAGTGTCACATGTGTCTCGGATACCGTTCGTCTGTCTGTTGTACTGTATTGAAAGGACTCCTAAAACGTCAAGAAAACGAAGCCATCTATTGAATGAAAAAAAGACTGGGTCTATTGAATACTACGTCAAAAGCAAGGTTGTGAGTATAGTAAAATTAATAACATTTATTCTCTGGTGTATCACTGTATCTATGGTGATTGGTCCTTCAATTTTAATCATACAGGTTTATTATACTATAAACATGCACTGATCCCACATCTAGACCTTTGAAATTTCTACAAAACATGGATTCTCCAAGAGGATTTGAATAAATATATCAACAAGTTTCTTATTTATTACTAACATTTTTTTCTCTTATCTAAATAAAATAACTCCAGCTTTCCTATGCTGTGTGAACACTGAACACTTTTATATCAGAGTACTGTAGTAGTTTCAAGCCTGACAAGTTACCAGTGATACAGATGCTAATTCTTCTTTTCTAAGAATGATTTTGATTTCATCTGATATGAAAGTAATAGAATTTTTTTAAAACAACACTCAAGAACGTCTCTCATAGTGTAGGCCTATCATGGAATGCTATAAAAGGAGACTCTCAATAAGTAACTGTTGGAAGAAATATGTGTTACAGAAGAAACAAGTGAGAAAAACCCAATGAACCTTGATTTCCTAATTAATGATCCTGTAATTTTTTATGAAGAAACGGAGATATAAAAGCTGCAAGAATTACTTGGTGAACCTGAACTTAATGAGTCATCAATGAGTGGATGGATTTTGGCAATGCAGAACTAACTCGTCTAGAATTAAATTATGAGGCTATCATTGAACAAGTAACGGGCAATAATACAGAATATATTCTAGTCATGGCAAAGAGCATGATCAAGATGACAAAAGTAAAGAAGTCCAACAGCTGAGGAAGCACTAAAAGGACTAAAGGCCGTATTGACTTGGTTGGAGGGGCAAAATAACTTAATTACAAATAACTTACATACAATAAATAAAATACAAACAACCAAGTAATGGTTGGAGACACATTACAAATAAAATTATTGCTGCTCGAATCAGTAAAAAATATGATTCTAAAACAAAAGTTTCATATTAAAAAAAAAAACATAAAAAATAATAATTTCATTAAAGGTTAAATTATTTATTTATTTTTCACATTAAAATTTGTTTATATTTTTACAATTTTCAGTAGCAATACAAATTTACATTTAAAATAGGCTCTTCATTTGTAAATTACTGCATATACTTTACAGTTGAAAACTCTTAGTATTTTATTCTATTTTGTTTATTTTACAATCATTTTATTTGTAATTTATTGTAATTTATGAAAAATTTTATTCTAGAGTGTTTCTTACTTCACTCTAGAATAAAATCATTAACGTAATTATTTGTTTTAATATTTTCATCCCTTGTGTGACCTATACTGATGTACCTATAGTAATGTCATGTAGTACATGAAGAACTCATTCCCCGCTCTGGATGATACTAATGCAGCATATGCACATTACGTTGTTTTGACTAAAGAGATCATTGACACTCCTCTGAACCTATTTACATTGGACCTGCACAGCATTCTTTTATACCACAGGTTGCCCAATACTGCAGGTTTAATTTGTTTGCATAAATGCACGTTATAGAAGAATCTTGAAAGGTTATAGAAGAACCTACTGTATTTAGAAGAATCTTGAAATTACACAAAAAGACACAGTTAAGCCTCGTGGTAAATCTAACATAGACTCTTTTATCGCCTTCAACATGGCAAAACAATACTGCAACCTAAACAACCTGGTTTTAAATGAATCCAAAACCCATCAGATTATTTTTACCACAACCCAAAATCAGTACCATTGTCTCCCAGAAACAACCACAACAGGCACACGAAAATATCTAGGACTAACCTTAGATAAAAATCTATCCTGGGAACCCCATATCAACCAACTGCGCCAAAAACTAAACAGTAGCCTATATGCAATAAGAAGATTGAAACAAATTTGCAGTATTCAAGTATCCATGGCAGTGCACTACTTCTCTGAGACTCACCTGAGATATGGGATGATAGTTTGGGGTGGAACAACAGGTGCACAACTTCAAAGACTGCTAGTTATCCAGAAGAGAGCAGTCAAAACACTTTAAGGACTAGGACCACGGGAGATATGACGAGAAGCTTTCTGGGAACTTGAAATCCTGACAGTGATAGGACTTTACATACAAGAAGTAATCCTCCTCACAATAAAAACAGGACAAGCCAGAACTGATGATGGACACCAATATAACACCAGACATACAGGCAACTTTCTACTTAATAACCACCATCTGAGCCTTTTTGAGAAGAGCCATCATATAAGGGAGCGATTTTCTTCAATAATCTGTCCGACTTCTTGAAAAGGCTACCAGAAAAGAACTTCAAGACCTCACTAACAAACTGGCTGCAGGGACACCTGATCTACACCATACAAGAGTTCCTTCAGTGGAGAACTTGCAGCCGCCCACTTAAAAAAACAAACACTGACTCTTACATTTATTGACATATATGACATTAGCTATGTTCCCTAAGAATATGTGCAATAAAGAATATTCTATTCTATTCTATTACTCCTCAAAACAAGAGAATGTAATTCTGTGAACAAAAAAGTATTAAGGACCACCAGACCAAAGTTTTCAACATCATTAAATAACTTATTGATCAGTATGGCGAAAAGAGAACGACTCTTCTTTATGCACATGCAGATGTGATACAACATCCTGTATATATTCGAAAAGTCACGAGAAATCCTCTGAAATTCATGCCTCTGTGATATTGAAGGCACTGATTTCTATTGAAACAGCACAAGTCACGTAGCGTACATATCATAATTAGTATTTACGACAGGTACACTAAATGACTTGTGTTGTTTCAATGGAAATCAGCGCCTTCAATTACAGTGGCATGAAGTTCAGAGGACTTCTCGTGATTCGCCGATAGTATATGGTTTAGGTAAAGTGAAAGTAGTAGATATTTTAAAAACCATCAGAAGGGGTGGTTGGTTATGCTTTAATAGAAATTTAGTATATCACAGTCAGAACCACTGTCAAGTGGAGAGCTTTATTCTAAGATTGTAACAATCCACATGAAGAAGTGTAAAGGACATGAAGAAGTGTAACAATCTATATGAAGACATGTAAAGGACATGAAGAAGTGTAATAATCTATATGAAGAAGTGTAAAGGACATGAAGAAGTGTAACAATTTATATGAAGAAGTGTAAAGGACATGAAGAAGTGTAAAGGACATGAAGAAGTGTAACAATTTATATGAAGAAGTGTAAAGGACATGAAGAAGTGTAACAATCTATAGTCCGAATAAAATAACTTTGGTACTGGCGGAACGGCTTCGCCCCGCTGGTCTGAAATGACAAAACTCTGAGTTTTAATTTGCTGTCAAACTTAAAATAAATAAGCAATAATTGTCAAACTAATTTTATAGTGTCGACGATGTTATATTCTTTAAGAAACAATTATCCTGGATATTTTGCTTACATTAATTTTCTTTTTATTGTGATATTTGTGTTTAAGAACACGTTTTTATGAGTGAAATTGCAAGTTAGTCGTCTTTAACCTGTCACTGTACGGAGAATAATAATAATAAAATAATTTCTTGTGGATGGATGACAGTTTGATTTATTGTGATTAGTTTGGTATCAGTCTCATTTAATAATTCAAACAAGTTAATGCGAAATTAATTTTTTTGTAAACCCTTGCAAACTCGGAAACGACAAACACTAGACAAAATTTTTTTAAACCTAAATTAATTGTGTAATTTAAGTAACTCTAACATCGTACTCTCGTATTAAATAATATTTTTTTAAACTAGGAAGAACGTTTCAGTAGTTCTTCAAACTAGATTGTCAACAAGGCGGCAGTGATACCACACGCGCGTCGTACAGTCACTTTCAGTACAAGACATCAGTCACTGTAATATAGCTCGACCGGAGTCACTGACATGAATGTTTTGCCCGTTTCCAAATGTCGTAAACTTATAGGATATCGATCCAACGATCTCAACCCAAGAAAAATTAAAACATTTGCATTTTAATATATTTTGAGGGGTTAAAAATGGCAAAATTTCCATAAGAATAATATGGGAGTTCTTATGAATAAAAAATAGTCTCATTCCGACAGCCGTTTAGCAGGCAACACTAATTTTAAGGTACAAACATGGCATGTCATTATTTAAAGGAGAAAACGATGATTGTAATTGTACCTAATGTTTGTAACAAACTTTCAGTTATACATTTTAACGAGCATATATTTATAACATCGTAGTTTTAATTCATTAAAAATACTTGATCAACATTTTTGAGACGTGAGGAGTTTTAATATATTTGTCACTTGATTTTGACCAACACAAAAAAGTTTCATAACTAAACAAAGTAATTAAAACTTTATTACTATAAATTAAGTTTTCAATTTTATAATAATATTGTATTGTAAGAAAAAAATGATAAAGGACTAAAAATATATTGAAAATAGTTTAAAATAAATATTTAAACTAAATATTGTTATCAAACAATGATACTACAATTTGAATGCTATCATTACTAGTTTTTATTTTACTAATTTAAGACTTACATTATAATTCTTCGAACTGAAGTGTTCGGCATCCAAGTAAAGGGTCTTCTTCATAGTTACTGTCACTTGATTCGTCCTCAGACGAACTATTATTTCCAAGAGAAATAATCATCTCCTCTACAGCTTCCTCAATGATCCCTTCATTTTCCCAAGCAAGATGAAGATCTTTTTCCACATAACGGACAACGTCTAACCACTGCTCACTTTTAATGTTCTCAACTGCTTCGTTTAACAATCTTCTTGTTTCAGTCATAGTGAACGCCTTATTGTTTCTGGCCACGTATCCTTTTATTTGGGCCCATATTAGTTCAATGGGATTGAAATGGCAGTGGTAAGGTGGGAGCCTGATAACTTTATGACCATGACTTTCGAGAAGGTTGTCTACAATATATTTTGGTGACTGGGGTTTATTGCGTTTAACTAAATCTAAAAGTTCTACTTTTTTCATTTCTGGGTTGACTTCCACGCCCTTTCTTTCCAGCCAGTTTATTAGGTCTTCCTTTTTGTTTTTACAAGTAGGCGCTTTATCATGATGAACTGAATGATATGGAGCGTTGTCAAAAACGATTACCGACGGCTCCTTAAGATCAGCTAATAGTTGCTCATTCCAAAACCTGAAGTTCCTTGTTTTTCAGGATGAATTCTGGGTCTTCCTCTCTTTCTATTTGGCTCAACTCTGCCCTCTTCCATTGCAAACACATGGCTTTCTTGTCAATTAATAATAGACTATTACTAAAATTTGAAATGGCCTAAATATTACAGTTGCACTAAACACTTATAATTAAATATATACTGAATCCTATAGCATTATTGTCACATATAAATTTAAAAAAAACTTGTAATAGCACTAAAACTAAATTGCTGTAATGAAAATAAACTGGTGGTTTAACTATACCAAGCACTGTTAAATAGATTAAGACCGAACACGAACACACCTCAAAGTCAACTAACTCAAACTCACCTCATTGTCATTAATTCTCCAGAAATATCTTACTGGAGAAACATTTCTTATCTGGAAATATCGTCGACCTAAAGATTATTTTACGCGTGGACTAAATATCCGGTCTACACTTTCCCTTGAACAGAGTATACCTTACACGTCCGACACAGCCTCGATGTAAACGAATTATGAGTTTACTTCATCAACTCCTCATTATTTTTCTGCACGTTTTATTAATGTCACAGTATTATTTTAGCAATACATAAATAACACAGTTAATGTTTGCTTAAACAAATGTTGTGTAACGTTTGTCGTTTCCGAGTTTGCAAGGGTTTACAAAAAAATTAATTACTCATTGACTTGTTTGAATTATTAAATAAGACTGATACCAAACTAACCACAATGAATCAAACTGTCATCCATCCACAAGAAATTATTTTATTATTATTATTATTCTCCGTACAGTGACAGGTTAAAGATGACTAACTTGCAATTTCACTCATAAAAACGTGTTCTTAAACACAAATATCACAATAAAAAGAAAATTAATGTAAGCAAAATTCCAGGATAATTGTTTCTTAAAGAATATAACATCGTTGACACTATAAAATTAGTTTGAAAATTATGGCTTATTTATTTTAAGTTTGACAGCAAATTAAAACTCAGAGTTTTGTCATTTCAGACCAGCGGGGCGAAGCCGTTCCGCCAGTACCAAAGTTATTTTATTCGGAGTATATATGAAGACGTGTAAAGGACATGAAGAAGTGTAACAATTCATAAGAAGAAGTGTAAAGGACATGAAGAAGTGTAACAATCTATATGAAGAAGTGTAACAATCTATATGAAGAAGTGTAACAATCTATATGAAGAAGTGTAAAGGACATGAAGAAGTGTAACAATTTATATGAAGAAGTGTAACAATCTATATGAAGAAGTGTAACAATCTATATGAAGAAGTGTAACAATCTATATGAAGAAGTGTAACAATCTATATGAAGAAGTGTAAAGGACATGAAGAAGTGTAACAATTTATATGAAGAAGTGTAACAATCTATATGAAGACGTGTAAAGGACATGAAGAAGTGTAACAATTTATATGAAGAAGTGTAAAGTACATGAAGAAGTGTAACAATCTATATGAAGAAGTGTAAAGGACATGAAGAAGTGTAACAATCTATATGAAGACGTGTAAAGGACATGAAAAAGTGTAACAATTTATATGAAGAAGTGTAAAGGACATGAAGAAGTGTAACCATCTATATGAAGACGTGTAAAGGACATGAAGAAGTGTAACAATTTATATGAAGAAGTGTAAAGGACATGAAGAAGTGTAACAATTTATATGAAGAAGTGTAAAGGACATGAAGAAGTGTAACAATCTATATGAAGACGTGTAAAGGACATGAAGAAGTGTAACAAGGACATGAAGAAGTGTAACAATCTATATGAAGAAGTGTAAAGGACATGAAGAAGTGTAACAATTTATATGAAGAAGTGTAAAGGACATGAAGAAGTGTAACAATCTATATGAAGAAGTGTAAAGGACATGAAGAAGTGTAACAATCTATATGAAGACGTGTAAAGGACATGAAGAAGTGTAACAATTTATATGAAGAAGTGTAAAGGACATGAAGAAGTGTAACAATCTATATGAAGCACAATATTTTAAACATCAACTGATTTAAAAAAAATTAAATCTTGATCCAATTTAACCATGAAAAATTACCTCCAACAATAGAAGTATGCAAGCAACACTTCCTAAGAATGTACCTACAAGTGCAGAGATGGATTGGAAATCATTTATCTCAACAGATTGAGGTTGGAAGTTTGAACTAGTTGGAGAAAACATAAGGGAAAGGAGAGTTCTGCAACCAAACAGTACAACAATACTATTTGCACCAACTGATTTGTTGTATATTGTTTCCTGCGCCTGAAATTCAGATTGGGGAAACTATTGTGGTTGTTGAAAGGCCGGTTTTGATTGTTCGTCAATCTGTGAACATTGGACCATCTTGTAATAATGCAGCAACATTATTTAACAATGATGAACCTGAGGTATACACTAGGAAAATTGTGATAAATCAGGTCTTTATGTAGGCTCATATAAAACAAACACATAAGAAAATTGTTGTCTTAATACAGCCAATTAATTTTTCTTGATATAAAAATGTTATGTAAACTAAAAAAAACTGAGACTAAACATATTTAGAGATTTTAATATGATGTTTATATTCATTCATATGGGATAAAAAAACCTAAAAAGTTCATAATGTTTAGAAAAACTCTGTATGGAAAAAAATTAGTAAGCATAACTATCAAGAAAAAAACTTCCTCTTTATTACTAAGGTAAGCGTATGACTTCAATTGACTAGCTAATTAAAAACTCTTAATTATAAAACAAACTCCTCCAGTTTTTATTATTTACTGCCATAATCTGAATCAAACAAAATAAAAACAAAACAAATAGTAAATTAACACCCACAAAGATTGCTTTTCTGATTAGTGATGTTGACAAGTCAACAATGCAAAGAAAATAATAAATCCTGTGAGAGTCTGGTCTAGAGTATTGTAGGCGATACGGAAAGGATGAGTCACTGCAGGCCTGGATTCTTGCAATATTCTCTCAGTCAATGCCAACACAAAATAACAGTAGTCTACCACCTGTTAACAGTAGCCTACCACCTGTTGAAAGTAGCAGAATTGTGATGAAAGCTTTATAAATTCCCCCCAAAAATTTTGTTGATGCTGCAGCAGCTGCGCCATGGGTGACACTGACAATAATTTAAAGCCTAACGTGGTTTAAGTTTGGTAATGAGAAGAAATACAGTTAGCACACAATAAACATATTATTTCTTAATCTGCTTATCTGAGCAGTTAGGTATAACCACACTTCGTCGCCCCTGTCACTGTGTCAACTAGTGAAACAGTGTGTGGCATGCACACTTTGTGTTAAGTGCCTTTCCAAATGATCCCTTTAACATAAGTTTAGAATTATGCACATCAAAATAAAGCAATTATTCTTGTATGGGCGGGTGGGTGGGTCAATGCAACTGTTCTACTTACACTTTTATTCAAACTATTTTAATGAATTGCAGAAGAACAAGTTTTCATCATATAAAATGTTTAAAAGCAAATTAAGCATTCCTAAAATTTTCAAAATATTTAATAAATTGTTAATATAAACCAACAATAATATATAACCTTTTTTATAGAATGTAATGCAAGTAAAAAAAAAAAAAAAAAATAGAAATTGAATGAATATAACCTATAGTGACAGAGATATGTATGACATTGAAAACGCTTGCAAGGAGGGCTAGTGAGTTAAGCACCGGGAGGAAATTATGGGACTTTTGCTAATTTGTACCACTAAATGGGTACTAATGACTGGTGAATATTTCAGCTTGTTACTAACTTCTTCCGACAGTTCCCTTCACTGACTGGGCTAAAGATAGCACATAAAAATCTGTTAATCTGTAAAAGGGAAATGCGTTCTTACATTTTAAGCAAAATGATAATACAGCACTATATACATAGCACTGCATCAGAGCAGTTAATCAGAGTTCCTCTGGAACTAAATATAGACAAATATATAGTACACCCAATTCGAAAAAAAGAACTAAACATACATATTGTTCGAAAAAGAAATAACTTTTTTTATTAACCACTCATAAAATGAACTATAGAGATAACACATTCCTTTGAGTCACCGAATTGCATTGTTACAGTACTTTCATGTATGTTATGACTTAAGCCAGTCTAATAAACTTAAGCATATCCTACCAACTATATGGTTTTGCATAACTACAGAAATGATAAAAGATATCTGATCAGATAAGGCAATTTAGTACTCCATTCAAAGTATGGAAACTAAGCCATTCTGGTAAACTAAAACATAGTTTAAAAAGTACTTTCAGATTTTTAAATTGGAAAGGATTCCTCTAACCCACTTATAAACATTTACAACGTTGAAAACCATCACAACCATCCACAGATACATACGATAAAAACCACTCTATTTAAAATCCATCATCTAATTGATGTTGAGATAGGTCATGTGGAGGCACATACCCTGTGGAGATGATTCATATGGAACACACGATTCTTTGTGGTTCACTTTATAGAGACGACTCAGCCAGAATGAATAAAATTCCTTAGAGAAAAAGAACCCTTCAACAATTGAATGTGTTCATTTGGCTAGGCGAATGGGCTATTAATGTTGTATGCCTCTGATTTTTTTTAAAAAGAAATAAATTTGTATAACTCTTTCTTACCTATTAATTTTTTTCTGAGCCTCAAATGCTAACACCAGTTCTCCATCCTCATTAATTAGAGACATGTCCATGTCTTGAGCTGCATAGTTACAGTTTGCTATACTTTTAAGGCCTTCTGTCTGATTTGCTAGCACACTGCGTAGCTGCACACATTCATCTCTCAACCTCACCAACTCAGACTCTTGTTCTTTGAATTGGTCTAAGAAACAAATATTACTTTAATCATGTACAATATATTTTTTCAAGCATCTACAAATAGTTTAAAAACAAAATATTGTCTTTAAGATTTTGCAGCTTATAAGGTGAATATTTTGTATCCTACATACCTGGAATTAAAAAAATTAAACATAGTTTCCTATAAATACAATAGTAACTACAAAACTATCTATACATTTATTTTAAATAATCTTTGAACAAATTTTTTACATTTTACTCTTTAAGTCAAATCTTGTTTCTTTTAACACTTTGCCAACAAACAAACAAGGCACCTAATTTGTCCTGCACTCTTTATCTTTAACCAGAACTTTATTGTATTAGAACTAATAAATAATAATTATAATAAATACATTTTTATTTTCTTTCATATAGCATACGAGGTGTGGCTAGAAACAAAACCAGACTGAGGATGAAAATAAAATGTACTTACAAATATTTACAATTTGATGTTATCTCTTTTAATGTACTGCCCACCTTGTTATCCACACACTCCATGCGAGTTTTACACTGCGTGTAGCACTGCTGGAAATCATTTTCTGCAAGCCCATTCATGACTTCCGTCGCTTTTTCTTTTACTGCTTCAACAGTCTCAAATCTTGTTCCTTTCAATGCTGACTTGACTTTAGGAAACAAAAAAAGTCACAGGGGGCCAAATCAAGTGAGTATAGTGGATGGCCTAACAGAGGAATATTGTGGTTTGCAAAAAACATCTTCACTGACAAAGTGTTGTGAGCCGGGGCATTGTCCTGGTGGAGGATCCATGACTTGTTTTTCCACAATCATTCCGCTTTCTCTGTACTCGCTAATGTAGTAATTTTGGTTGACTCTGGGCCTCTGGTACCCAATCAATGTGCACAATGCCTTTGATATAAAAAACACAATCATCATGGCTTTGAGTTTTGATTTTGTCATTCATGCTTTTTTTGCTGTGGAGAAGCAGGTGATTTGACATTAAAGCACTTGTTGTACATGCAGATTTTCCAACTTTGTAAAGAAATTTAATGTTTACACGCTGTTCTTTCTGGACACTCAACATTTTTCCGAAGCAGAGACAAAGGTTATATGCTTATAATTGACACTACAGGCAAAATGAGTGCAGGAGAGAGACGAAACTCAAGCAGTGGGTGGAGGGAGTTTCGTGACCAGCCGTATGATATTTAGCGTTATTACATTCGTTCTGTGGCTATGAAAATATTAATCCGGTTTCTTTCTAGCCAAACCTCGTATAAGTAACATAACTACTATATAATAAAATAGTAACAAAATATGAAGAAGACCATCACAACCATCCACAGATAGATACTATTTTTAAGGGAAATAAAAGTTATTCAACACTCTTTTTTAGAAACCAAACATTTTCAAAACAACAACCTAAATAAAAAAATCTCTATACTTCATCAAATCTCAGACCGAGTTGCAAACAAAATTGACAGAATAAACACTCTTAATCCCGATGTGCTAATTCTTACTGAGCATGGCCAAAAAAGAAGAAACACTCATGAATACAAGAATAATTGATTATTTCTTGATTACCAGCTATAGCAGAGAACACCACTTAAAGGGAGAAGTTGCAATATATGTCAGAGATCTTCTCAAAAACATCGGTGAAACTCATATCGTCCAGCACTTCTCTATTGAGCTAGTATGTGAAGTGACTGCCATAAATCTCAAAACTCCTATTCACAATTATAGGGATCTACAGCACAAAAAATAATCTTGAGATAGATCTTGAAGTAGTGTATGATGTATTGGAGACCATACAAACGCACAAACAACCAGTCATACTGATGGGGGACATGAACATTGACTCCCTGAACAAAAAACATAACTATACACTGTTAACTGAAACCTTGACAAGCCACAACATATATAGATTGGACCTTCCACCCAGCAGGATAACACCAACACCAAGGACGCCAACTGACTGTGTTTGCTGCAATTTTCCACAAAATAATTTAAAAATATAAGTAATTGAAACAGGCATATTAGACCACACAGGACAACTAAGCATTATAGACTACGCCTATCCCACACCTCCAAGCTGCACTCTATCAGAGTGATGATATGAGTTATGAAAATCTTAAGAACTTAAAAGAACTCCTTAGCCAGCAGAGTTGGAAAGGTATACAAAATCAATGAGGTTAATGAAGCATAAAATAAATTCAGTAACATCTTTCTCACTGCTTTTAACCATGCATGCCCAAAAAGAAAATCAAGACAAGGAAGAAGAAAAGAATTTCACTCTGAATGACCCCACTGCCCAACAACTAAAAAAGAATTTCATTGGAGCTCAAAATACAAATAATGTCACAGGTAGGAGGAACATAAGCGATCTGCCATGCTTTTGATATGCGATTACGTCTCTTAACGAGGCAAGATGCAATATTAACAATTTCAAGCTGACAACAAGACAACATCAATATTGAATTTTATTAATCTAGAAAGGAAGTCAAAAGAAGACAGTAGTGCTTTGATGAACCTCAATATAAATGGATATTTAGTATCAGAACCATTAGAAATGGTAGACTATTTAACAAATTCGGTGCTAAGCCCGTATTTTCATTTTCACCATGTGTAGCTGCATACACAGGGTGTTCAATAAAACTGTTTCAATAATTTGGGAAGCTATTGTACATATAAAAATGAGCAAAAAACTTCATATGAAGGTATGTCCTAAAACCTTTAGTCTATCTATATTTATGTGCTTTTTACATAAAAATTCATAAATTTGTATCTACTAAAGGTAAAATTGTGAAACTTCACGATTTTACTCCCCTTACTTTATATTTTCAAAATAAAATAAATCTTCACCCCTTTCAAAATGGCGGACGTTTAATCCTTTCTAACTGAAATATCTAAAAACTGACTAATTTTACAAAGTTTAATGTAAAATTACAAGAATAATGCTTTTTAGTAAATTTTATTATAATATTCATAGTTTGTTTCAACAAAAACGGATTAAAAACAGCTGAGTTATGCTGTAAAACGTAAAACAATGTTTTACAGCATTAACCAAAGGCTAGTGCGGTTTTAAATATGTGTGTACTTTGAACAGCTGATTTCGTGTCAATCTGCTATTTCATATGAACAGCTGTTTATTTATGCTATTAATATTAGGTTTGGTTCCCATTGTTGGCATTATTCATTAGTAACACTGTCATGTACACGTTTTTTGTGTGGTTGTTTCTGTTAAGTTTTTTTACTGTATTGTTTGTTAGTTTAATTAGTTAGTGTGTGTAATTTATTTTCTTCTGACAAAGTTATATTTTGTTATTTTCATAGTTTCCTTTATGGCAGATAATGTAATGTACAACTTTACTAACTCAGAACTCATAGACTTGCATTTGATGTATGACATAGCTCATTGTAGTAGTACTCAAGTTAGAAGACTGTATCAGGAACGTTTTATACCTTGTACAAATCGTGTTATACCTTGTCATACAACTTTTACAAAGGTCCATCAACAACTTGCAGAGACAGGAAGATTTAATCATCAAAGAAAAGGTAACTCAGGCGACCGTTTTCAGTAAGAACTCCAGAATTAGAATGGAAAAAAAATTGTTATGTGTACAATAACATCCCAAATTATTGATTGAAACAGTTTTACTGAACACCCTGTATGAAATAAAAACTTACCCCAATGGCTAACAATGTTTTTTTTTTCAAAAACTCATTTTTGTGATTGTGTAGTGTCTATTTATGACTGTCAGAAGTAGTCTGTATATCCGGAAGGCTCAACAAAATTAATTTTCATGTATAGCTTTTTAGTCGGCCATCAGCCCATGGTTAACGACTTTGTCAAAAAATTTATGTCCAAGATTTTTTACACCGCTTTATTTTGTAATAAACTATTTAGTAATATAAGATATTAAGTAGAACAAATAAAAGAGATTAAAAACTACTATTATCAGGTCTATTTCTAACATTTTTTCACAATTAGTCTAATCTGAGATAAATTTTTCAAAACATGCTATAGAACGCAATTCAGGTTGGTCAGGGATTTTGTTGAACATAAATACAATATTTAAATTTGTTTCTTCTTTGCAGTGCATTCAACATCTTTTTTGCTTAATTTTATTCCTAATTTCTCAAAGAAACAAATTAAAAACAGTAATAGAAACTCCAAAAAAAAAAAAACACTAAATGGATACTGAACATGTTCTACTCGTACGATACCCCACCGCAGAAGTGCTGGACTTAGCAAGCAAACCCATCAAAGGCTGGGCGAAGACTGATTTAATAAATCATGTGAGTGAGGCAGTAAGGCCGACTAGACTGCCATCAGCCACTAGTGGTCAGACGGCATTGCCGACTTTATGGCCATGTAGCACTGAATGTGTTAAACAATTTTTTTCATTAATACAGCTGATGAAATAATATCTACTGACAACCCAAATATTAATCACTTAACAGGACGGACCATACATGAACATATCCCTAACTGTCACAGAGTCCTATGCCCAACTGACACAGAACAGATATCCAAAATTAATGGTGATCGTAAGCAAAAAACAACCTCACGATATGATGAGATCTTTTGGGTAAACTGTTAAAAATTGTAAACATGAAGTAATAGAAACTTTGGTGTATATTGCAAATAAATCATTCTCTACTGGAATATTTCCAGCAGCTTTAAAATGTTCATAAATATATCCAAAGTACAAACAAGGATGTAGAATACAATCATCTCATCACAGGCCAATATCTTGAATACCTATTATAAAAATATTCCTATATCTTGTCTTTTAAAACACCTAACGAACTATCAGCTTTTGACAAAATACCAATTCAGCTTTATACCAGGTAAGTCTACATCAACTGCTTTGATCAGTCTTGTGGAATTCATAATTAATCAACAAGAAGAGGCAAATACATGAATTGCTATACTATTGGATTATAGCAAAGCTTTTGATTGCCTAGATCACGAGCAGCTCCTGACAAAACTGACATCACTAGGAGTTAAAGGAATTACAAAAGCATGGTATAGGAGTTACTTAACAAATCAAAAGCAAGTAGTGGAGATAATACACAATACTGATGGAAATAGATTATCCGCATACTGTTTTTAGCGGTCCGGGCGAATGACGGGCATTACCTCTCGCGTCATCACCTGACTCTGACTGACATGAGCGAAGTTGTTTATACTTATTGGCTTATCTCTTCCATTCCTTCTCCCCACTGTAACATTCTCCATGCCCTGCAGCCATCCCCCTCCCTCTCCCATGCCTGCTCGCTGCCACGCTTCCTGCCTTTGTCATCATTCCAGTGGTTTTGTGTCTGGTGCAACTACTAATGAGAGATGGCTGCACATGATAATCCTGACTTTTCAGATAATATAATTGAATGGTCAAATACGTCTTTTTCAGAGCAAGATACCAATAATGTACCAATATCACCTTTAGTTAGCAAAATTATGTATATAAGAGGTTCACTTTTATGACCCGCAATCACAAGTTATTCAGTCCGATACACTTATAAATATATCTTCAAGTAAAAAAACGATGTTTGTCGATATTATATTAATGAAAAAACATTCAAAACTGAAAAAAAATATTAATCAAATATTGTTGTCTCAACAAGGTTGGTGTTGGCAAACATGGCAGTAAGAACATTAACATAGACAAGGGGAAAGAGCAAAATTCGGGATTGTTGACTCAACTACTCAAGGGGGTCTGTTGAGGGTAGAACAAAGAGAGAGCTAAGTAAATACGTCTCTCTAGTCAAAAACGACTCAAGTTTATGAACTGGGAGTGGATCGGGCTTAAGGATTTGAACTCAAATTTACAAAAGTAAATATCCAATTTACCATTCAATGGCAGAAATATTGAACAAGTCCTAGAGCAGATTCTTTTACTGTTTGGTGCTATTTTAATGCTCCTGTCTAGTTTGAAAGTCAAAATAATTTTTTCCATTAATAATCTGCTGGCATTAACCCATTGGGAAAGTAATAACTAACTTCATAACTCCAGGAAGCAATTATATTATATTCTATGAAATTGTAAATACTAGCTTAAATTTATATTTAAAAAATACTGTTACAGATAGTAAAATTATTCTTCTAGCTCTACATTCTCTACAACAAATTATTTGTTATTACATTCTCTACAATAATAAGTAATTTTTACACGTTTAAAATGTTCAATTTTAGCAATAATTTACTAAATATATACAAAAATTAAAAAATTTAATTTCTAAATAATATTATATAAAACTTTAAAAAATTAAAAATAAAATAACTAAAGTTATTTCAACAATTGTAATGTAATGTAAGAACTAAAATTGCATTTGTTCTTCATTATTCAATGGATTCTTTACACAAAAATGTTAACAGTTATGTTTTACATAAAAAAATGAAAATACATTTACCAAAATAATGCCATCCAAATTTCACACACTTTGTATTTCAAATTGTGTAATTGTAATAAAAACTTATCGAAATTTGACCTCATACTCCTTATATTTGTATTTAAAAAACTAATATCACCCTCTTTATTACAACCACTATAAAATATATTTATATCTGTATCAGTACTAGCATACATTAAATGGCAAACAGAAACATGTTCGTAGTAACTGAACATTGTAATTGGAAAAACAAAAAGAGAAAAAATTATTATTGATTAGCATTTAACTTCATAAACTATATAAGCCTATTGCCAAATTTATTTATTACATTGAAAAACTGTAATACAAAACAAAAGAAGAAAACTTAATAAGGGCCTAAATCATTATTATAACTATTTAAACTTTTTCAAGGTCATCATTTTTTTTTTTTTTGTATCTTTCACCTTGACTTTTCCTCACGAAGAATTTCCTATCTCTGGACCAGGCATAAGCAAATCTGACCTCCTTACAATTAGCTTTTAATTTGGCCAAAAATATCTTGTTATCTGGTATTAAGTGTTCATTGATGAAAATCCGTTGCTGAGGAAAGCTGGGTTGACGTCTCTTGCTGTCATACCTCCTTTATTCTCCCTGTACTTCCCGAGGATGCTGTCCCGTGTTGTTCTCTGCATGAATTTCACCACCACTGTTGATCTCGATGTTGTCCTTCCTTGACCTCACTTTCTCCCTCAACAAAGTAATCTCTTTGTTGACATTCTTAGCACGGAGCTCCTTGTTTTCTCTTCTTAGAGCAGGAAATTCCTCTCTCATATCCTTCATAAACTTATTGTTCTCATCCAGTTTATCAGATATAAACTTTACTGAGCTGGAGAGCTCAGTAAGCTCATTCCTGAAGGTTTTCAGCTCCAAGAAGATTTCAGACTTTAGATCTTCAAGAACTCTCATCAAGAAATCCTTTGTAATGGCCATGCCGGTGACAGAACTAACACTGCTATGGGATGACGAGGCATCACAACAATCTTTACATCTCCAGTTGCGGTATGAACGAGTCTTCTTACCCTCCACGTCATCCTTAACGCATTTCATGTGAAAAGCTTTCCAACATGTTCCAGCACATTTCACATCGTCTCCCTCTGAACTCAGTTAGATGACATTGTTATAGTAACAAAATTATTAGCATAAAACCGATAAATAAATGTACAAAACTATACACTTGGCAACAAAAATTGTCGTGCACGAGCATGTTATTGCTGTGCAATAAGACAACGTGTCTTATCTATTCGGCGGCTAGAGCCAGACTGATATTTAAGTTTGTCTTTGTAACTACACTAATGTTTTTTCACTCATAGCACTTGACAATTTGACTGATATGCAATGATTTATTGTTGTAGCAAAAATAGCCGAAAACTGATAAACGATATATCGCTGTTGGCCGTTCGACCAAAAAGTGATATGTAACGATATTTTGTTGTTGTGTAATTAATTTATTATGACATTATTTTTTGGTTAAATAAATTCAAATCTCCACGAATTAGTTGAAAAATATATCTAATTAAATTTAAAAAATATAAAGTTAATTTATATAATGACCTTGAAAGAAAACATAGTACAGATTTAGAAGGCTGTGTGGTGTCTCCTTAACTAATGACGCAATGTTTTGGCGCCAATTATTGTTAGTGTTAGATCATTTGAGGTTATATAGAAATTTGTTATTGAACAGTGTTTTGTGTTGTTAGTTGAAATGAGTGATAGATAGGAAGCACAAATCTCGCACAGCTTGTATAAAGTGCGGACAAGGTGTACATGCTGAGAGTCTCGTCAAGCATGTATGCGTGTAAATAATATTTTTAAAAAAAACTACCCTATATATTGTAAATATGTTATTATTATTCAGCTTTTTTAATTAATAAGCTGCATTTACAATACAATTGCCATTTTATTTGATAAAATGCTCTCAATACTAGATGTACAAGGATTCCCAATAAACCACCTGAAAAGTGCAAGTTAATTTTTTTGTTTGTTTTATTCATAGGTTAAGTATTTTTAAAATTAAAAACTCCAAATTTTCAGGATCTGTTAATAATTAAATGTACTTTCAGGATATACTACAATCAATGAGCTAAATATGTATATAGTATATGGTATAGGCAAAAATCCTATCAGTTTTCGAAATTTTTTTCTCATGAGCCAAAGGGCTAAAATAAACTATATTTACTTAGATTTTGGTTTGTGCAACTACACTGAGTTGTTTCCCTGTATACAGAACGAGTAAGTTGGTGCCAATGGGCTAACTATGGCGTTACAACTTTTATGCTAAGTGACTAACCTGCAATTTCATGTAATTATCAAAAAATTCTAGTAACATAATCTTTATTTTATATTAAAACTACATATCTATTTTGTTTCTTTGTGTTCAGTCATATTTATTTACTATGGTAAACAGCTGATTGTTATTGTTGTATGCCAGAGTTGAGTTGAGAATAAAGTAATGGGTGGCACAAAAAGAACGCATGGATTTTAAAAGGCTATAAGTTGGTTAATTTTAACCACACCAAAGTTTTTATTACACCAAAACAATCATCAACCCAATTTGAGATTTGCGTGTTAATAATTATAAGACAATTAACTAATTTTTAAAAATAACATCAGAAAGATGGCGTCCTTCTGCATGAATAAACATTGCAAGTCTCTTCAAAGTTTTCCATAACTTTGTTCAAAGTGTCCTGTGATACAGCGGCAATTTCTTCACTTATTGCAGCCTTCAATTCTTTGAGTGACCAAGGTTTACGACGATAAACTTTGAATTTCAGGTTGCCCCATAAAAAGAAGTCGCAAGGAGTCAAATCTGGCGAACGTGCAGGCCAATGGAGATCGCCGAAACGTGAAATCACGTGACCAGGAAACATTTCTCGAACAACAGCCATAGATTGATTACTCGTGTGGGCTGTGGGCTCCATCCTGTTGAAAACATGTTTGTTCCATATCGAGCCCCAAAGCTTCAAGATTTGACTGCAAAAATGTGCGTATAGCATTGTCACGTATCGTTCAGAATTAACAGTGACTTCAATTAAGAGTTTGGTCACGCTCTTCAAAAAAATAAGGTCCAACGATGCCAATTTTAGAGACCCCACACCATACTGTAACTTTAGGACAATGCAGTGGTTTTTGATGCATTTCCTGTGGGTTGTGAGCTACCCAATAGCGGCAATTCTGCTTGTTTACTGAGCCATTCAAGTGGAAATGAGCTTCATCACTCAGCATTACAACATTATTGTCATTTCCAACGACATCAAGCATTCTCTCGCAAAATACTCTTCGTTCGTGAAAATCATGTTCATGGAGCTTCTGAACAATCATTATCTTGTAAGGGTGGAATTGTAACTCACATGTCAGGATGCGCTGTAGCGATCGACGTGATATCCCCAAGGTCGGAGCACGCCGTCTAGTCGAGCAGTGAGGACTTTCAAGAACTAAGGCTCTGACACTTTCAACATTTTGCGGAGTTCGCACCGTACGAGGGCGACCAGTCGATTTACTCTTCAACACTGATCCTGTTGTACGAAACGAGTTAACCCAACGAAGTATCGAGTTGCGATCAGGTACCGAACCATTACGCGCAACATTAAACTGTAAACGAAATTTTTGTTGAACAGTGATGACAGATTCATTTGATTTGAAATATTGTTCAACAGCGAACACGCGATGCTGCACGTTCCACTGCTCCATTGCTACTAAAACTGGACGCTTCAACCAACAAAATGGCATCGCTCGGCGGTCACTGACCGCTCCCCTCCACTGGTACTACGTTACTCAAATCCATGCGTTCTTTTTGCGCCACCCTGTATAAACAAGTTTGGTATAATTATTTATACTTATTTATTACAAATTATTAAGATATGGAAATTGTGATGAGTGATAAAAGAACAGAAATTGATTTGAAACACTTAAAGTTGCAGAGAGGAATAATCAAAGCGCAAATTACAAGTCACTACATGTTTTACAAACTAAAAGTACATCAGACTTTGATGCTCCTGGCAGATTGTCAATCACTGAAGATAAATGGAAAGTGATTTTAAAAATACATGATGAAATTTTAAGAAACGCTACAGATGAAGACGAATACAGTACAAGGGCTTTGTTACATCCCTTTCTTATACCTGTACAACCATCTGAAGTAGCCTTAAGTAGTCTAACTACTAGTTCAATCAACAACTCTGTATCAAACACGCCTAATGTAGACTTTACACCCTTACTAGTGAAGGGATATAAGAACAGAATTAGATTTTATGAATGAAGATAGTATTAGTACAGGTAAAAACAGAACGAAATCTACAAAAAGATCATTCTCAATTGGGCAGCAGGTATTAACTAAAAACTGTTCACTCAGTTCTAGTGAAAAATGGTCTGTTGGAGCTATTGAACGTTTTATAGGAAACGTCATGTACATAGTTCGAATTAACAATGGTCAACTTTGGAAAAGACATAGTGATCAAATCAGGCGTATTTAAGTAGTAAAAAATTTAAGGGGGAGGATTGATGTATCTATTTTGTTTCTCTGTGTTCAGTCATATTTATTTACTATGGTAAACAGCTGATTGTTATTGTTATTGTTATATGCCAGAGGAGTTGAGAATAAAATGTAAAGGAGTTTAATATAATTATTTATGCTTATTTATTACAAATTATTAAGATATGGAAAAAACAATATTTATATTATTTTCATACTTAGTAAAGTATTTTGTGTGTTACTCATACATGATAGCTACAATGTCATGTAACGTAAAGCCATTGTGGTTATTACAATTATTGTGTTACATTTTGAGAAACTAGGTTTAGTTAGATGTAGATCTATCATTTTCTGTCTTTTATTTGATTTTGTTCTGGTATCCTCAGGTATTAACATTTCAATGTCACCTAACTTAATTTGTATTAAGTTTCCATAATTTACTTTGTTAGATAATAATAAGCAGATATTTCATACTTGTCTATATATTTAAAATGTAATATACTATTGTTTTTTATCCTTGTTAATATTTTAATATACCCCTAGTCTGGACCTTACATAACGTATATTGGTTTTTAAGTCTAAATGTCAACATTTATTGAATTTCTATTATATTGCTTATTTGCAGTTGTCTCAGGTTTTGTGTATAGACATTAGTTTTTAAAGTAGTTAGTAGAGTTTTAAATTCCCATTATTCCAATGATATATATACATTTTTTCTGGCAATTATGATATTTTGTCATTTTTTAAAATTATTTTGGTAATTGTGGTAATTGAAATTGAATATCTGAAATCGATTTTATGGAATCAGTATCGATAAAATATTGAAAACAACACAACCCTAGTTTTGATATATTTATCAATAAAACGCTTACCATCAAGATATGGACAAATATTGGTTGCAGTTAAACCACTGTAATGTTTGTTAATAACGAAGTTCGAAGCTTGACAGATTCTAAGAGAGGGCCACAGCATGTGATTCAGTACTACAACAACATCTCAACCCTCCCTACAACCCACTGAGTGGAAGCAATGTCAGTATTAAGAAAGAGGACTGAGACCAAAATCTTTTGCATACGATTTTCAAACACTTGGATCCATTACAAGCATTACACCACTTTGCTGGTTCGTAGAAGATGTTGTGACTAAGAAAATTTGAAGTCAATAGTTTTTTTTATTGAATTCCAATATATGTGATATAAGGAAAACAAGATTGCCAGACACACAGATACACATCACAATACTTTATTATTTTTATCTTTTGTTTTTTGTATTAAAGGGACTTAATGTCTTAGGTAATGATGTTGAGTTCCACATCAATTTTCTATAATTAATGTCTAAATACTTACTCATTAGCTCATCTGCAGATCGATCTGGGATAGCTTCAGCAACAGTTTTTCTCAAGTTCATCAGATCTCGTCTCAACTTACTATTCTCGATTTCTAGCTCTTGCAACTGAAAATGGAAACAATTATTTTTTAAAAACCTTTTGTTATTAATAATAATAAGGTTCATCAAATTAATAACAAAATCTTGGTCTCCAGGGTTTGACCACGTCTCTAGGCTTTGCCCCAAGACCATGGAAGCCTATCCATGAAGGTAAAGTTCATCAAATGTAATCAGTTTTAAAACAAAATCTATGAAATATGTTTCAGTCACTAATAATACAATGAAAATTTGAAATATAGTAACTTCTCAATTTCATTGGAATAAAAGGTAGAAAAATATTCAGATTCTTTATTGTAGATATTCATTGAGAATAGAACAAATGTCAAAATTATATTAGTGTTACATAAAAGTGTATAATGTCAATGTGTGTAATTTTGTTTATATTAATCAAAGGTGCTCTCCAGAAATTCTTTCTCTGTGTATAAGGAACTGTCTTCCAGCCATGTTGTTAATTTCTTGTTAAGCTGCTGTCCACTTTCATTCTTGAGGTGTCCAGGTAGATGGTTATAATATAAGGCTCCTTTGTAGCTTGGTTTTTTTTATAAAGACTGAGGTTATGCAAAATCAGCTGAATTTCTAGCATTGTGTTAATGCAGGTCTTTATGTCTGCCTTTGTTAGTTCCTAAAATATGTAAGATAACTTCTCTTGTGTATAATGCCACTACTGTAAGAATTTTAAATTTCTTAAAGGATTCAAATCAAATCAATCTTTATTGCAGAAACTTCTGAGTACATCAGTAAGCATTACAAATGTCAAGTGAACTTAAAAAATAATAACATAATGAACAATAATACAACAGTGTATTTACAAAAGTACAGAATCATTATGGTACAATAATAAATTATAAAATATCATGATCTAGAATGCGAAAAAAACAACAACAACAAACATTTTATGAACGTTATGATAAACAATTAAATTCTATACAAAAAATAGCTAACATATATATTCAGAAAACATTTGTTCAACCAGTAGGCTTATTATAGTAGACATTACAAATAGAGAGTAAAAGCTATACATATTCAAATACCACTCCAAAAACTATATACATTTGCTTTACATTTCTATAACAATTAAATCATAAAATTCACAAACAGGATAGATTGGATTATTAAGAAGAAATTCCTTTATAGTTGTCTTGTATAAATCAAAAGGCAATTTTCTAATACTAAGTGGTAGCTTATTATCTTTTTTGTAGCTACATTTGTTGTGTTTTTGAATAATTGAAAAAATGTATCATTACACTGTTTTCCCCCCTTGTGTTATATTCATGACACATGCCATTTCCATAGTATTTATTATAGTTTTTTATATATACAGGGTGTCTTAAAAGTCCCACCCCCCCTATTAACTTTCTTATGAATACAGATAAAGTGATTTACTTCTGGGAATGTTTATATGACCAACTAAGGAGTTTTGTTATGTATGCAAATTTTTTACTCCCCCTCTCAAAAGGGGGTAGTTTGGGGGTAAGTCAAAATTTTTAAATAGGAACCCCTATCAAATGACACATCATTTTAAAGGTAATATTAAAAGAAGAAGAATGGCGGAAACTAGAGGTCTCTAACATTAGTCTATCAAATTTGGTGGCAGTTTAAAGTTGGAATTATTTCATAAAACCCCCGCAGCTTGTTACATTTAAAATTGTTGTAAGGCAGACAAAACATTCACCCATCAGTTAGTTTTGAGAACTGATGACACCTAATCGTCAAGCAAGTTATTACAAGAATCAACAAACACCGAAAACCACAAATAACATAGCATTTATTTGGTTTTGGTTTGTCTGACCAAAGTCCCATGTTGCCCTACTGGACTTTGGTCAGACAAACCAAAACCAAATAAATGCTATGTTATTTGTGGTTTTTGGTGTTTGTTGATTCTTGTAATAACTTGTTTTACGATTAGGTGTCATCAGTTCTCAAAACTAACTGGTGGGTGAATGTTTTGTCTGCCTTACAACAATTTTAAATGTAACAAGCTGCGGGGGTTTTATGAAATAATTCCAACTTTAAACTGCCACCAAATTTGATAGACTAATGTTAGAGACCTCTAGTTTCCGCCATTCTTCTTCTTTTAATATTACCTTTAAAATGATGTGTCATTTGATAGGGGTTCCTATTTAAAAATTTTGACTTACCCCCAAACTACCCCCTTTTCAGAGGGGGTGTAAAAAATTTGCATACATAAAAAACTCCTTAGTTGGTTATATAAACATTCCCAGAAGTAAATCACTTTATCTGTATTCATAAGAAAGTTAATAGGGGGGGGGGGGGTTGGGACTTTTAAGACACCCTGTATAACAAGCATTGAAATACAAATAATCCAGGAAGTTTCATGACTTGAATTTTCTTAAAACCATCCCTACAATGGCCCCTGGGAGGAAGACCACAGATCAATCTAATAGATTTTTTCTGTAATCGGAAAAGTTTGAGACTATAATTTTTACCATCCCATAATAATGTACCGTAAGACAGATGACTATGTGTATGTGCAAAATTAACTACTTTCAATACATCCAAAATATCACTAGACCTTAACCTCCTAAGCATAAAAATACCTCTATTAAAATTTTTGCCTATCTTATCTATATGACTAACCCAATTTAACTTAGAATCTATATTAAACAATTTACAACTTAAATTTTTTCTTTTTGGATACCCAGTGAAACTGTCATGTCTTGAATTTTGTCCAAATTTAAACAGAGCAAGTTTGCATTACACCAATCCTCAACCTTAAAGAGAGATTTTTTACTAGATTTTTTACTAACACAAACACCAAAATCATCTGCAAAAAAAGTAACCCTTAGTCGGGGCCAAATAACACAAGGCAGATCATTTACATATATAATAAACAATATTGGGCCCAAAATTGATCCTTGTGGTAAACCATATTGAACATGTAGATAACTTAACTCTGAATCGTTAAAAGCAACTTTCTGAAACCTATCTTGTAAATAAGACTGTATAAGTTTAATAGCACTGTTTTGTAGACCATAATGTTTCAATTTCTTTAAGAGCAAATCATGAGACACAGTATCAAATGCATTGGACAGATCGAATAATCTGGTATGAGCGTTGTTTCTTGCTTCAATAGATTCTAAAAAATCGGAATACAATGAAACAGCTGCTTTGACTGTTCCCATACCTATCCGATATCCAAACTGACAATCATTGAAAAGCTTATTACTTTAAATATATGTAAGGAGCTGATTATTAAGTAATTTTTCATATACTTTAAAAATTACAGGGACTAAAGAAATTGGCCTAAAACTATTACACTCGGATTTACTACCTTTCTTATGTATAGGGACAACTTTAACTAACTTAAGAGAATCCGGGAATACATTTTGTAAGATACAGGAGTTGATAATATTAGTCAATATCCCTACCAAAGACTGTCTACCTAACTTAAGCAGCAATGTGTTAAAGCCATACACCTCAGTACATTTGCTGATTTTCATATTTCTCACCATCTTATCCACTTCACATTCACTTACCAGCCTAAAACTAAATGAACAAGATGGTTTTGGCATGGAATTTAAATAGTCTAGTGAATTCTTATTGCTACCTTTAACTGCTACTGCTGTTACTAACTCAAATATTTTGTCAATGACAAATTTATTGAACTGTTGTGGTGATGGGTTACTCTGGTAATTTATTTGCTTACTTTTTGCATTACACTCCCTATTTATAATTTCCCACACTGCTTTACTTTTATTGTTTGAGAAATTGATTAGGTCATCATTTTTCTTAAGCCTAGTTTCCTTAAGTAAAGATCTAAACTTCTTCTTGTACTTGTTATACAATTGTTTTGCTGAATCTGTTTTGGTGCTACTAAAAATATCATATAGGCAGTCACAAAGTTCCTTTAGTTGTTTAATCTCAGCACTTTCCACTTTATCAGGTTTAGGCTTTGTTGTCTTAGGTTTTATTTCTACCAAGAGAAAAGCTGAATTCATAACTGATCCATGATATTTAAAAAGCTATCTAACTTATATTTAACATTTGAATAATTAAATAAACAATGCCAGTCCACCTGACAGTTGGTTCTCATCTTTCATTGACGTTACTAACAGTTTGTCTAATTTTTTCTTATGACTACTACCATTTATATTTGAATATTTAAAACTAAAATTTATAGGCCAGTGATCTGAGACTCATGTCTTAACAACATTAACAGAATATAACTCAGGATATAAATTTGTAAAAATGTCTATACATTAGGGGTGTGTGATGCAGCAAATTTTTTTCATTTCGATGCAGGGATGCGATTCAAGGAATTTTGATTTGATGTGACTCGATTCGATGCACACATACAGAATTCATGGTTTTTATTAAGTTTTAGAAGGAGCAGAGTTATAATAATACATTTTGTTACAGGTACCGGCCCTAGCTAGTACAAAGAAAGATAATTTAAAACATAAATTTATTTATCATATAAATGTTAGCTAATTAATATTATATGCATGAATCAAAAACATAAAAATAAACTTTATATACAAGTAAGAAGGTCAGTTTAAAATAATATACAGAAGTAAGATGAAGGGATTCACAAAATGCAGTAGGCCTAAAGCACATTGTTTTTGACCTTGTCCATTTTATGTATACTTATGAAGATGACAATAAAAATGATTCTATTCTATTTAAAATTATAAAAATGTAATTTGTTACTATTAAAATAATATATTTCAGTGACAAAAAGAAGAATGTATAAATTAATGGAAAACAACTTAATTATTGTTATTCACTATCATTGTTGGAAAATGCTAACAGCCATATATAACTTAATCTTAGAACTTAGGCTTAAGCGGCCGGTGTCATAACTAGAATCTACAGTTTCCGGTGACAACCGCGTCAAGGTACTATCTACAATATTTACAAGATGACCAGACGTTTCGCCCATACTGTGATGTGGCATCCTCAGTGGTTTCTCTGAGACTGAAATCGGCAAGTGACCTTCCAGCTTTATAACAGGTGGTGGGGTGGGGACTGGTTGGCAGGTATGCTGGAGAGGGGGGCGGAGGCACGACCCACGTGACCTACGGTCATTGGCCGAAAAATCAATATGGCTGACTCTTCCATTTTATTTCAATTTACTTAAAATGGGTTCCCATGTCTTTGGCAGCCGTATACTATCATCCTTATTAAAATTATTTCTTCTTTTATATATTTCTATGGCTTCCCTTACGATTCTCGGGTAGTAATGTGGGATGTTGGCAAGGACTTTAGTTTTGTCAAATAAAATTCCATGATTACTTTTTGTGCTATGTTCAGCAACAGCAGACTTTTCCGTATCTTCATTCTTAGTATGCCTTATATGTTCCTTAATTCTTGTGGAAATTAACCTCTTGGTTTCCCCTATGTAGACTGACCCGCAACTACAAGGTATTTCATATACTCCAGGCATAGCTAGTGGAATTTTATCTTTGACTGGCCTCAGAAAATTCTTTAATCTATTCGGTGCCTTGTAAATGGTTTTTATATTTTCTTTACTTAATAGCCTGCCAATCTTTTCCGTTGTTCCCTTTATGTAAGGTAGATACACCTTTTTTGAGGTATCCTTATCTTGTCTTGTATCTACTCTATTGTCTTGTATCTACTCTATTGTCTTGTTCTTTCCTCTTCAACTGTTTTCCAATAGTATTATTGATTTCTCTAATTGAATATCCATTCTGTTTTAATGTTGAATGTAATATTTGTCTTTCTTTCTTCCAACTATTTTGGTCTGAAATTTGAATGGCTCGATTGATTACAGTGTTTAAAACTGCATTCTTCTGTGCCGGATGATGATGGGAAGCAGCATTTAAATATCTATTGGTATATGTAGGTTTCCGGTATACCGAGTGGCCTATTCGTCCATCTCTTTTTCTCACAGTTAAAACGTCAAGAAAAGGCAGACTTCCGTTATTCTCGATTTCCATTGTGAACTTGATATTAGAGTGAATAGAATTTATATGGTGCAGAAAATCATCCAATCTCTCTCTACCATGTGGCCACACAGCCCAAACATCGTCTACATATCGATACCATGCCTTTGGTTTCAAATCAGACATTTCAAGTGCCTTCTTTTCAAATATTTCCATATAAAGATTAGCTGCAACTGGTGATAGAGGTGATCCCATAGCTGCCCCCTCAGTTTGTTCATAGAACTTCCCATCAAAGAAGAAATAAGTTGATGTGAGGCATAGTTCAGCTAGCTCTGCTAAATCGTTGTTAAGAATTTCTTTGATTATTTCAATTGTTTCAGGTACTGGAACCTTAGTGAACAATGATTCTACATCAAAACTTACTGACATACTAGTAAGTTTTGATGTAGAATCATTGTTCACTAAGGTTCCAGTACCTGAAACAATTGAAATAATCAAGGAAATTCTTAACAACGATTTAGCAGAGCTAGCTGAACTATGCCTCACATCAACTTATTTCTTCTTCGATGGGAAGTTCTATGAACAAACTGAGGGGGCAGCTATGGGATCACCTCTATCACCAGTTGCAGCTAATCTTTATATGGAAATATTTGAAAAGAAGGCACTTGAAATGTCTGATTTGAAACCAAAGGCATGGTATCGATATGTAGACGATGTTTGGGCTGTGTGGCCACATGGTAGAGAGAGATTGGATGATTTTCTGCACCATATAAATTCTATTCACTCTAATATCAAGTTCACAATGGAAATCGAGAATAACGGAAGTCTGCCTTTTCTTGACGTTTTAACTGTGAGAAAAAGAGATGGACGAATAGGCCACTCGGTATACCGGAAACCTACATATACCAATAGATATTTAAATGCTGCTTCCCATCATCATCCGGCACAGAAGAATGCAGTTTTAAACACTGTAATCAATCGAGCCATTCAAATTTCAGACCAAAATAGTTGGAAGAAAGAAAGACAAATATTACATTCAACATTAAAACAGAATGGATATTCAATTAGAGAAATCAATAATACTATTGGAAAACAGTTGAAGAGGAAAGAACAAGACAATAGAGTAGATACAAGACAAGATAAGGATACCTCAAAAAAGGCGTATCTACCTTATATAAAGGGAACAACGGAAAAGATTGGCAGGCTATTAAGTAAAGAAAATATAAAAACCATTTACAAGCCACCGAATAGATTAAAGAATTTTCTGAGGCCAGTCAAAGATAAAATTCCACTAGCTATGCCTGGAGTATATGAAATACCTTGTAGTTGCGGGTCAGTCTACATAGGGGAAACCAAGAGGTTAATTTCCACAAGAATTAAGGAACATATAAGGCATACTAAGAATGAAGATACGGAAAAGTCTGCTGTTGCTGAACATAGCACAAAAAGTAATCATGGAATTTTATTTGACAAAACTAAAGTCCTTGCCAACATCCCACATTACTACCCGAGAATCGTAAGGGAAGCCATAGAAATATATAAAAGAAGAAATAATTTTAATAAGGATGATAGTATACGGCTGCCAAAGACATGGGAACCCATTTTAAGTAAATTGAAATAAAATGGAAGAGTCAGCCATATTGATTTTTCGGCCAATGACCGTAGGTCACGTGGGTCGTGCCTCCGCCCCCCTCTCCAGCATACCTGCCAACCAGTCCCCACCCCACCACCTGTTATAAAGCTGGAAGGTCACTTGCCGATTTCAGTCTCAGAGAAACCACTAAGGATGCCACATCACAGTATGGGCGAAACGTCTGGTCATCTTGTAAATATTGTAGATAGTACCTTGACGCGGTTGTCACCGGAAACTGTAGATTCTAGCCATATATAACTGTTTATTGTTAACTGATGATAAGTTGACTGAAATAAAAATTAATATGAGCATACAAAAGCATAGATAGATAAAACATACTAAATCACAGAATTTTTTAGAAGAAGCATAAATTTAATTTAACCCTAGAACCGCTATGCGTCTCGATCGAGATCCATTTATGCCACGCTCAACCGCTAACGTCTCGATCCAGACGCATTATGTAGTGCATTGTTTATTTTATTATTTATTGCGTCATTTTTGATGTCCTGGCTGCAATTGTGGTATTCATCCACAATGTTTCCACAAATTGAAGCATTTTTGGAGGCCATTGGGGGTAGGTAGGAAGAGAGCAGCCCCAGAAGTTGAAGTAGATGCTGATGACCCGCAATAATTACATTGTGACATTCTTGTACATAGCGAACATTTTTTATAATATTATATGTGTTATTAGATAATAAGTGTATATATTTTCAATCTAAAACACATTTTGAACAATTTTGCTATCTTGATTTTTTAATTAGACTAAAGGATAAGGATCCAACAAGTGTGTGAAAATAAAAAATGTTTTGAAAAAAAAATTTTTTATATATTTTGGAGCAGAAGAACAACATGGATTTTTTGGTAAGTTTGATTTTTAAATAATATTGTTCCTTGTATTTTACTGAAAATAATGATATATGACACTTAGTATATAATGTTATTTATGTATTTTTTATAAATTTTTAGAAAAATCCTTGCGAATTCGCCTTTAAGAGCTTAGCGGTTGAGACAAAAAGACTCACCGGTTATAGGGTTAAATATAACAATCCATTATTGTTTAGTCAATATATTAAAATTAATAAAACAATATCAACATATACAGTACAATAAAATGTGATTTACTGAGTACATTGAGTTTTTTTTTAAATATCTTGATTTTTCTGCTACTGTTATGACAGTGTCATCTGCAAACATGACTCTCTGATAGATAAGTTGGTCTGGTAAGTCATCTGTTAAAATTAGAAATAAAAGGGCCTAGCACCAACCCCTGTGGTACACCTTTCTGCACCGGAGTTAGGGTTGATTGAGCATTCTTTAGAATGTTCTTTGAGATGCATTTGACCTCAACCATCTATTGTCTGTTATTTAGGTAGCTGTTGAACCAGGCAAGTGTAAATCCAGTGATTCCTAGAGCATTTAGCTTTTCAAGTAGACGATCATGACTCAGACAATCAAAAGCTTTGCTAAAGTTTAGGTAGAGGCTAGCCATTATGCTCCTTTCTTCCAGTTTGTCATCAATAATATTTTCAATTAGTTGTATAGTAGCTGTAGTTAATGATCTACCTCTCAGAATACCATGTTGGAGTTTTGTCATCAGATTGTTTCGCTCCAGATGTTGCAGTAATCTATTTAGGGTAATTTTTTCTATTATCTTTGAAAATGTAGCAAGAGAGAAATCGGGCGGTAGTTTTCTGCTTCTGTGGTGGTCCATTTTTATACATTGGATATATTTTTGCAATTTTCAATGTTGATGGAGGGTTTATTATGGAAGGAGTGATTTTTTGTTATATTTATGGTATTGTTATCTCTTCTTTACATTTCTTTTCTAATTTGGCAGAAACATCATCAATGCCTGACAATGTTTTTGGTTTAAGGGTATCTATAGTTTTCAGAACTTCTGTAAGTAAGGTGGAATGTAAAGAAAATTGTTTTATCACTTCTGGCTGTAGAAAATGAACAGTATGGATAGGTTAGGTCTTGCTGTCTTTCACTCAATGCTCTTTCACAGTTCAAATGCTCAAGGACAATTTCATATTCCTTTTCACTTTTTCCCTTACTTTGTTTGTTTATGACCCATCTGCCCATCCAAATACTGAAGTGTTGACCCCATCTTTGCCCATCTTTACACGTACTAAGGTGTTGATTTGTTTTGTAATTGATCAATAAAAGCTGCATTTTGATCCTTTCACAGTTTTTTTTTTGTTTTAGGTCATATTATTTTTTTATTCTTACTGCCTCTGCTTTGTCTTCCCAGCGCTCAGTTTAAAGATACTGTTTGTTGGCTTCTATTAATCTTCTCCTGAGCAGCTCACTTTCCACATCCCAGAGATGTTTAGATGAATTGAATTTCTTGATTGAGGTTGTGTAAGGGCAGGCAATATCGAGGTAGTATTGAAAGACATTATGAAAGGTGTTATATGTTGTGCTTGAAGTTCAGTCTAGTCTTCATTTCTAAGGAGAAGTTTAACATGTTACATTGTAGGTTCATTAAAAATTATGTTTACTTTTAGTTTATGATTGGAAATATTTTGGGAATTTATGATTATTTTCTGTGCTGTGTGATCTGAAAGGCCAACATATATGTTCCACGTGTATTTTAAGTTTGTTTTGGTCCAGATTTGAACATACTAAGTCTATGGAAGTTGATGAAGATGATGTTCTTTTTGTTGCTGGAAGTTCAAACTAGGGGTGTGCGAATACTCGAAACTTCGAGTATTTGATCAAGTATTTTACTTCTCGAACTCGGCTCGAAGCTTCCAAAACTACTCGAAGTTCGATCGAGTAGTTGTATTTCACGAAATATCAGATTTACATCTTAGTTTAGTTTTAAGAGTAAACAGTTTTATAAGTTATGAATAAAAATGTGCGCTTCCTTGTGTTTTATTTTACCCTTAATCATACATTATCAGTTTGGTACGCGTAATTATGAACTAAACAATACGCCTAAGAATAGGTAGTACACTACAACAGTCAAATGAACTAGTCAACGTCGTGAATGAGTTCGTTCATTATGATTTGAACTAGTTAAATTCAAAGGGAACAACAGAGCTGGATAGGAAGCGATTACTGTAAATAGTTACCGTAGTAGCGATTACACATGTTGGTTGTCAAGTCTACTAGTCACTTGTAACCTAACCTAAAATAGCGTTAATAAAACAGAAGTGCTGCTTAGTGTCTTTATGACTCAAGAAAAGGGACGAGAGATCCAGTTCAAGATGCTCAAAAAGACCTGTTTCCAATACAAATCTAATGGTCTGTACACTGTGGAAATTAAGCATATTTTTGTTCATATCAGTAATACCGTTCAATCAAAAGGGTCCCGAGAACGGATCACTTTACATCCTTAGAATCGAACTTCCCATCTTTTCTAGGCAAAAGTTCATCTCGATTGTAGTGTACGTACGTGCAAGGAACCGTTTAGCTCCTTTTCGGAACTGAAATTATCGTATTTTTTTCGCGAGTCAATTGAGGTTTATTTTGTTTTTTATTCTGAGCAGGGAATCGTCAAATTATTTGACGTAAGAAAATACTGTATAATATCATATAAAATATGGTAATGGCATTTTAGCAGCGTGTGATACAACATTATTGATTTATTTTCCATCAAATAAAAAATAGATCCGTGGCAAACGTCTATTAATTATTATTCCGAAAACACCTTAGATCGCCAAAACTGTGTGTATTATTTGCGCATACAATATTTTTTCCTGTAAAATTGTTGAACGGTTTTCTGACTAGGTTAGACAATAACACAGTTGGAGTGTAAAAGGTGATAAAAGTACGATAATTTTGTCTCGTAAACTCACTGAATGGTTCCCTGTTCACATTGACGTCGATGTAAACTGTAAAACATTCACAAATCAAATATAACGAGGGAGAAACTTGTTGGAAAACCTTTTCTAAATAAAATAGGACGAATTTAGAGATTCGGAAAATAATTTCATTAAATCGAAGCCCTATCAAACGTCTTGTTTTTTATTCATAAGTTTACAATTTAGCTGCCCAAAATCTTCACTGTATCACTTCACTAGTTGGCACTTAACTGATATTTCAGACTGCATCTCGTCGCCAATATCGGCTAGACCTATTATATTAGCCGACTACGTCTATGATTTTCATTCGATTACACCAGGTTTTCATGAATTTCTCGTTATGAAATAATTATGTATCTGTTATTCAGTGTAGCCTCATGTACAGAAGTAGTTTCAAGTTGCACATAATTCATTACCAATCATAATTTAAAAACTAATTCATCCTAAGCAACTTTAAAATTTATTTGTAGTAAACCTGCTTAGTTATTATTATCAATCAATTGAAATACAGTCTTTGTCATCCAGATTTCCAAATTTGATTATATAATTCAGAGCTTATTTACGGTTAGTTGTAACCTTGTTATTACTGAATTAAATACCCACAGAATACAGATCCATTCTTCTTGGTATGTACACAATAAATTTTTTGTTGAGAGGAGGCAATTCCGAAAGCAAATGACTGCCTGAATTTTAGCATCAGTTTGGTAGGATGCAGCTTTTGCCAACAAGCTTCGCTACGCTTTCGCGGTACACTTTGAATTCAACCACCAGATAAACATATCAGCCGGCTGTGAAATGGTATAATTGGCTTCCATAGAACATTTGATCTATGATATGTGAACAGATTAAATCTTTATTATAGATGTTGTTTCAATTAATAATATACTTTCTTAGTTTCTTACATAATACTAGTTATGAAAAAAGGAAAACGGTTAAACAAAACAATGCCACATAAAAATGTAGGAAGGCAGGAAGTAACAAGTGTTATTTATCAAATGTTACAGTTACAAACAACAAATCAAAATTATTGTGTTCAGTTTAGATGTATATATATTTACGAATCTGGCATAACTTAACATAGGCTTAGGATAGTGTCTGCCTTTTACAGTTGTCTTGGGTGAACAGGAAATCCTTCTGTAAATACTCGCTCGAAAATACTCGATACTCAAAAAAATGTCAACTACTCGACTCAACTCAAACTCAAAAATCATACTCCCACACCCCTAGTTCAAACCTTGAAATGTTGTAGCAAGCTGGAAAATCTCTTGATTTTTAAGAATTTATGCTCTCTTGTAGGTTTTCTATATTAATATTTCCAACTATAACTATAGTTTTATCTTTGACTAGCCAAAACACTATTTTGGCTAGTCAAAAAAGGAATTGCATGACCTTGTTAGGGAACTGAGTGAAACGGGGAATACGCCTGAGGAGGGGGAAGTGGGGTTAACAAAGACTGGAGTGTGCTTAGAGGGCACGAGGGATTACCTAGGATGAGTCTGATCAGCATGGAGAGTTTTCCGCCTCTCCCTACCTCAAACCCTTATGAGGTATTGGCAGAGAAGACATAAGAAAAAAAATGTCTGCTCTTGCCTTTCCTAAAAAAAAAGAAATAAAAAAAAAGAAAACCGCAGTGAGGATGGTGAGGCCAGAGCAAGTATAAGAGATGAAAGAGTAAAAGATCGTGTAGAAAAAGGAGTGTATATGTGGCAAATGAGGGAAGAGAGAGGGATATGGGAGGAACAAAAGAGAAGTGACTGATTGTGAGCAGGAAGGGAAGGGGAAGGGAGTGAAACAACGGGTAAAAACGCAAAAAAGGAACAAATTGTTATAGTGACTGATAGCCAAGGACGAAGGAACATGGGAAATCACTAACATGAATTGCTGTGATGACTTGAGTCCTGAGGCATGGGTAATGCCTTGTACCCCATTTAAGCACATATTAAAAACTATAATGTTAGCACCTTCTAAGATGAGAGATGATGAATTCCTAGTTGTGGTAGGTGGAGTGAGTGAGAGTAGTGGAATGAGTTGAATGTGATGATGGATGAGCTAGCTAATAAACCACCCTCGAAGACTGTGGCCTTTGTTGTAACACCTTACAGGTTTGACCTAGATAATAGGAACTCAATTTTTAAGCCAAAACGATGTCATCAAGAAGCATTATGCTAAGAATCAGTGGGTCTATCTAGAATCAAATCCACTACTCGATAGAACCTATTATACTAGACACACCTTAATACCAAAGGTAGACTTAGTAGGCTATTGGTAGATTATGCTCAGAGTAAACCTAACCTAACTTCTGTAGCCACAAAACAGAGTACAGAGGAAACACCACCACATACCTAAATCATAAAACATCCAACCTGGAGCCGAAAATAATATTTATTAATGTAGATGGCCTGAAAGGTAAGCAAGAACAATTGGCCTTGTTTTTTGAGGAGGAGGAGCCGGCGATTCTACTGATAGTGGAGCATGGCATGAACAGCTTCTTTAAAGTTAGGAAATTATAGGCTAATTCATCACTACTGTAGGACAAAATTACGAAAGGGAAGAGTAGCAAATTTTTGTTCATGAAGAATTCCATACTAATAACCTAAAATATTAGATTTGAGTTGTAGGCTGAATGAAGAACAAATGTTTGATTGTGTAGAAATAGAAATTAAATTAGCTCATCGGAAACTCATAATTGCTGCATTTTACAGTTTTCCAATGGACTTAAATTTCAACACCTTTTGTGAAAAGTTTGATGACTACCTTAAATTAATCAACACCAAAACCACTGATGTAAGTATTGGAGCACATTTTAATGTAGACATTTTAAAAAATTACAGGAAAAACAATCTTTTACAATTGTGTTACAAAGGAATGGTGAGGCAACAATAATTACAGTACCAACTAAGGTTACAGAAAGGACCGAAACTTGCATAGACAACTTTGTTGAAACATCTTTAAAATTAAGAATGGTATTCTGGTACCCATGGTATCGGATCACCATGTCATTTGGGTAGAGTTACCAGCAGGTTGTACTGCGGACACCAAGATTAGTAATAAGATCCACTTCCATAGCTCTAGAAGTTTTGAAATAGAGAACCTATAGGAACTTAGATTAAGAACGTGCTCAGAGAACTGGCATTCGGTATATTTAAGCGATGATGTTTCTACCCAGTACTGTAGATTTATAGACATTTACCTACTATTACAATATAGGAAAATAATTAGGCCTAGCAAACAAAATAAATTGATCAATCAGGAAATAAGAACAACTAAAGAGAAAATGCTTCAGGACTATGCCAATTGGAAGCAGTCCAAGACTTTGGAGGACAAGCTGTCTTATATTATCTAGGAAAGCCTCTCATGATACCATGCCCTCAACTAAGGTGGGATGGATGAAGAGTTCCCTGGAATTTTCAAAACAAATCCCTCCAAGACAGCCTGGGACCTAAATTGGGCAGTACAGGTCAGGTAAGATCAAAACACTTAATAATATAGAAATAATATATAAAAAATAAATTAGTAACTAACCCCAAATCTGTAGCCAAAATTTGTAATAATTTCTTCTCTAACATAGCCTCAATAGTTAATGTTAATTCAAATCAAAACCTGTATCGAGTCAAAGCAAACATAACCACAACACATTCACTAACTTACTAAACAACATAAGAACAGATCGACAGAATGTAAAGAACTAAACAGCCGGCGCCAGGTGGCAGGTGGCAAGTCAATGACCTAGTTACTATGAAACTATCAGCGGAGAGTACCAATTATAATTTTCTATAGTCAATTACAAACAATTGGTTTAGTTGCACGAGTACTTGTAACTAATTGTATATGAATAGTGTGTTTTGTTGTATTGCACTTGTGTTTCAATACAAAATTGAAATCAACAACAGTACTATTGATGACCCACAAGAAATAGTCGAAACTTTTAACACTTTCTTCGCACAGACAGCTGAAAAGACCTTAACCCTTTGAGTGCCACGCCCAAAATTTTCTGATCAAAAAGTTGTACAGCCAGTCTCTAAACTCAGTCATGCTCAAAAATTCCGGGGTGAAAACAGCGATTTTGTAACAATGTTTTACAAAAATCATAGCTTTGTTTCTATGTAACATATTTTAACAAATCTGGTATCAAATTGCTTCTTATAACCATAGCAACCAAGGAAAACTAGTAACAAGTTAAACATTTAAATAAAAAAATTATCACAACAAAAATAATATATAAAAATTAAAAAAAATAAAATTTTGTATTTCATTACAAATAAGTAACTGAAAAAAGAATAATTTTAACGTGAGAAATCATTTTATTTTGAACCTTATTTTATTCCTAACATGTATACCAAATTTCATGTTTTTATATTATAAAATAAACGATCAGTGTCAGTTCACTTGTCCTCATAATTTCTTCACCCATTGCCACAAATACACAATCACCATTCACAAAAAACTATAATTATAATAACGCAGATTGTAAAGAAATAATAAATATATACAGATTATAATACAAACAAAGCAAATAATAACAAAACAACACACAACAACAAAACAATGACTGAATCGGGTACGCACTGGGGCAGACTGACAGTGACAGTAAACAAACAACGAGCGTCTGACCAGCTGTCGTCCGCTTGGGTTGTTATTATTTCTGGAGTGATGTTTTTTTCTCCAAAGACTTTCGAATGAGTAGTAATCGACTAATAAATGTTCGGTCATCCTGATAAATGATTACGAACATCGATATTTACGTAAAACTCGAGTATACGATCGAAAATAATTGGTGGCGATATATCGCCACCTGGCACTTTTCACTCAATCAACTGGTGGCGATATTTCGTCACCGTGGCACTAAAAGGGTTAAGCCAAAACAGAACACTCAAAAGCCACCAACTAAACCCTATAGATGAACTGATCTGTCCTCACTCCTTGACATTAAGCTCCACAACTCCCAAAGAAGTTGTAGGCACAATTAAGTCCTTCAAAACCAAAACATCAATTGGCGTGGATGAGTACAGCTTAAAAATGGTCAAACACTGTGCAGAAGAACTGGCAATTCCCTTAGTATCTATAATTAACAAATCCTTCTCTGAAGGACACTTCCCATCAGCACTTAAAAATCTCTAAAGTCTACTCAAAATACAAAAAAGGATCAACCTCAAACCTTTAAAACTACAGACCAATAACACTAATCTCAACATTCTCCAAACTAATCGAGACAATTGCACTACATAGACTGTTAAACTTCCTTAAACAGAACAACCTAATCACTCCCAACCCACATGGATTCCTGAAAGGGAGATCGACCAATACAGCAATAATATTGCTGTATTGTAGAAAACATAATAAATCAAATTGACAATGAACAGTACATTGTAGGCCTCTTCCTGGATTATAGTAAAGCTTTTGACTGCCTGGGGCACAAACTAATTGCAAAAAAGCTGCAACAACTGGGAGTCAGAGAACTAGCAAACAACTGGTTTGTAAGCTACCTTGAAGGACAAAAATAAGTAGTAGAGATACAATACACAGTAGTCAATAGCACCACCACATTCCGATCTAACTCTCAATCCATCATTTGAGGTGTTCCTCAGGAGTCCGTCCTCGGCCCAATTCTCTTTATCCTTTTAACAAATGACTTCCCCGACTACATCCGAAACCTATTCATCACTTGTATCATGTATGCTGATGTATTCCTCCTCTTAAATAACAACGCAGCAGATGCCATTTATGCAATTGCAGCCTTAGCTATGGCCCTGAACTACTGCAAAACCAATGACCTGGTCATGAACCCAATTAAAACTACCAAAATTAATTTCAGGACAAAACATGACCCTAACCCTGACATCCCAAATACCACTGTACGTATATGGGTGGGCAGGTAGGTCAATACCACTGTACGTGTATGGGTGGGCGGGTGGGTCATTACCACTGTATGTGTATGGATGGGCGGGTGGGTCAATACCACTGTACGTGTATGGGTGGGCGGGTGGGTCATTACTTCCTACTTGCTCTTTGTGAGTGTGTGCCATTTCCATGATACCAATTTTTCTCCAAAAAATATTTCATAAACATGATTTTTTTTGGTTTATCAAATATTTAGTTGGATTGGACTAACAACAACTATCTAGATGGCTGTAACTATATGACTGTAACTATACCAAACAAGTACAAAATTTCTTGGAATAACTCTTGACAAAAACCTAAATTGGACTGAACATATCAACAATGTCTGCAAAAAGATGAGCACTGGACTCTGTGTGGTGAGGCGATTAAAATGGACAAGTAACCTAGAGGCTGCTAAGATTGCATACTATGCATTAATTGACTCCCACATGATACAGAATTGCGGCATGGGGATCATCAGTTGGCAACCTCAAAAGGATACTTACTAACCAAAAAAGGCAATAAGAGCTCTAGCTGACCTAAACCAAGAAGAGAGCTGCAGGCAAGCATTCAAAACACTCGGAATCCTGACAGTCACCAGCCTCTACATCCTTCAAGTAATTCTTCATGTTGACTGTCTTAATCTTGAAACAAACCAGGATGTCCATGATTACAACACAAGACATGCAACAAGATATATATTATCCCCCGACACCGGACAGCCCTCTATGAAAAAACTCCTTCATACATCGGACGCAAACTGAAGAATCTTCTGCCAAACAATCTCCAAGCTTTGACTGGAAAATTGGATCTTAGGGTCTGATCTAGACAAAAGAAGGTGGTGGCTCAGTGGATAAGGCTTCGGATTGCGGAGAGCAATGTCTAAAGTTCGAATCCCCCCTGAGCCAACAGTCAGTACTTCAATTGTTCAATAAAGTTCACGCACAGGCCTGCAGGGCCATGTGAACTGGCAGGTGAAGTTAAAAAAATTAGATAAAAAAGAAATGTCCAGTAATTAAGCTTTGATATCTTAATTCATGTATTTTATAATTTACCATTAAATCTGGCTTATGGTCAATGCAGTGAACGGTCATATGCTTGCTGGGTATGTGCCTTACCAACCGCACCACCTCACAAGAATGACAATTTTAGAACCACAGCAATGATACCCTTTAAGTAAAATTTAACTTGTCTATGACAATACATACGAAAACTGACCTTGAAGTTATCCTGAGCCTTAAGATCATGGCCTGGTGAGAGGTCATGGCCTTCCAATCTACGCTGAAGTCTGTCTCGCTCACTCTCTAAACTACGCAGCTTTTGCTGGATGTTCAATACCAGCCGCACATCTAGAGATGACTGTGGTACAAATATTACATTAAAAACATTTATCAAATATTCACTTGAGAAAATAAAATATTGCATTTAAATCTGCATCATAGCTATGAGATAAAATGATGAATCACTTGCTAAAGGCAACATATGACAGTTACTTGCCAACAAGTTGAATAGTAATACTAAAACATTAATAATTTTTTTTTTAATTTTCTATACAAAAACTAGTAAAAAGAAAATACTTTGAAATGTTTTTACAATGTGCGTGTATGCGTCAGTACCGCTGCAGGTGTATGGGCGGGCGAGTGGGTCAGTACCACTGTATGTGTATGGGTGGGCGGGTGGGTTACCACTGTACGTATATAGGAGGGTGGGTGGGCCAGTACCACTTTACATGTATGGGAGGGTGGGTGGGTTACGTTTTGCAGTTACGTTTTATTACTGATACCAGACTAATAAATTGACTGTATCCTGTGCAGTTACGTTTTATTACTGATACCAGACTAATAAATTGACTGTATCCTGAGCAGTTACGTTTTATTACTGATACCAGACTAATAAATTGACTGTATCCTGTGCAGTTACGTTTTATTACTGATACCAGACTAATAAATTGACTGTATCCTGTGCAGTTACGTTTTATTACTGATACCAGATTAATAAATTGGCTGTATCCTGTGCAGTTGCATTTTATTTGAATACATAACTTGAAGTAGTTTTTATCTTATTGTTTATTAAGGAGGAGCTTGCCTGATATACTATGTATCAAATATTTAGGTAGCCTGCTTGACATACTGTGTGCAAATTCTTGTTGGGGAGGTTGTTTGACATACCTTGTGAAAATCTTTTATGGAGGAGCTTGTAAAATATTATGTGTCTAAATATTTAAAAAAAAGTTAAGATCGTCTTATTTTACCAGAAGAAGTTAGGTCTAAGAAGCCCTCTCTGACACTTAACCTGGGGACCAACGGCTTAAGCTTGACTTCCAAACCACCACCAGTGACCAGGCGGGCTATATGCAAGGACGGGATCGCTCAAATGGTCACTCATCCAAGAGACAGCCACGCTCGATGTTGCTTGACTCCGTTATCTTGTGATAACATCGGAACCCTCCGGTCAAGGCCACTGGGATTTTTAGTGGGAAACCTTACATAAAATACAGTGTAAAATTATTCAGTGGGTTAAGCTTGCATTAATACTGTGTACAAATATTTAAAGGGGAGCTGGCCTAATATTCTGTGTACAAATATTTAGTGGGGGATATTTCCTGTCATTCTGTGTGTATATATTTAGTGAGAGAGTTTGCATAAATACTACTGTTCATGTATAGGTGGTTGGGAGGGTCAATACCACTGTAAGTGTATGGGTAGGTGGGTGGGTCAATACCACTATATGTGTATGGGTGAATAACTGGCATTCAGTGTACAAATATTTAATAGGGGATATTGCCTCACATTCTGTATATAAATATTTAGTGGAGGAGATTGGATGAAAAACTGTTTGCAAATATTAAGAGGGGACGTTTGAAATATGCACACATTTTTAGTGGGGGAGCTTGCCTGACATTATCTGTACAACTATTTATTTTGTTTGTAAATAATTATTGCTTTTATGACTAAGGTCATAGGGTTTTTTGTTTGAGGCCTAAGACACCTTAGGCTATTAATTTTACAGCTCATTGTATGCATAGCAACGACCAATAACTTCATTTATGTAATTCCATATTATTTATAGCTTTAATGATTTCTAGATTAAAACAACCTGTTTTGAATTTGCTGATAGCCGTATTACATGTATAAAGACAAGAAATCTATTGAATAAGTGTAAAAATAATATCTACAAGCATCTCTTTGTATTTTTAATTTTTACATTAGGCTGCTTGTCTCCAAACCAAGAAAATTCCAAAATAAACAAATGTAATCATCTCAAAATTAAACCTGACTTTCACCAAACAAAACAAGAATATGGTCAAAATGGCCTTGACTAGTAATTTGAAATAAAATTAAGTCAAGATGACATTAGGAAGATATCAATTAATTTAAATTTAGAGTTAATCAAATGAAATTTTCTTTATTGCCATTAGGTACGAACATATGGTACAACATTGTCACCGTATGTACATGTTAACTGTAAAATAAAATACATCATGTCAAAAATTGTATGTACTAACAATTTTCTAAAATTAAAGGTAAATTTATAAGATATATTAGGTATACTAAAGCTATATTGGCGATCATATAATAAATAAATAAACACAAACAGTAGTAATAAATACACAAACAATAACAAATTAAATAAATAATGTGACAGAAAATAATTAGACAGGTATATAAACAATTATATAAATTTGAAAGACCAAGAACATACAGTATACAGAATAAATAAAACTGGTAACATTTTGCCAATAATATATAACTTAAAAACTACACACACTAGGCCTAGTTAAAATTAAAAAATTAATGTCACAGCCTTTGATCAACATGAATTCTTCAATAGAATAAAATGGCACCATCTCAAGCCATCATGAAATTTAGCTAAACATTTACAGGCCTCAGAAACATTCATTTTGTGACATATTTTATTAAAAATCCTTAAGCCTACAGAGTAATAGCTTTTCAATGTTTTGCTTATCTGCAATACCCATAATAAATATTATTAAGATTTATTTTGTTATTGCCATGGTCATTACTTTGTAAAGTTAAGTTAGGCTCCATTGGCTGAAGTGGTAAAGCAGATGGACCGTTCTTCTGAGTTTGCCTATCAGTCAAAGAATCAGCCTATTCCTCCTCATACAGCTTACCATTCAAATCATCACATGTTCTCTGAATCTATTTCCAATAATCTTGACACCATCGAGCCCTGCACTCACTCTCCATTGGATGATTCACCGATGTCCATACTAGATATGAACCGCCTTCAACCTCAAGAGGTGTTAGTCATCAATGGAGACAGTTCATGTGTTGCTGAGCCATTCCATCTCTCAATGGACGACTTTTCTCTGCTACCTGTGAACCATGCTGAGCTGATCTGCCTCTCTAAACCAACACCGATGGAGTATGAGATGCCTTTTTTAAAGGAGGAAAGAAACTTCTCAGAAATAGTGTAGGATATCATCGGGAACTAAAAGGGCGGCATTCCACACCTCATCACATTTTGCTTGAGAATCATGAGATGGAAAACAATTTAGCACTACTACATTGTAATATTCAAGGTATCAGCCAGCCACTTAAAGTTGACCAATTTAATTTATTCTTAGAATCGGCTAATCTAAACCCAGATATAATATGTTTTGATGAGCATTGGCTTTCTCAGGAAAACAAATTTATTCTAGATAAAATAAAAGGGTTTAAAACCGTATGTACTTACTTTCGTAAAACTATATCAAGAGGTGGAGTATGCATTCTTTCCCGATCATATCTAGACATTGTGTCAGTGCGTGATTTTGATGGGTTTGCGGTTGAGAGTGTTTTTGAACGTTGCCTAAGTCTGATTAATGGTGATTGACCTATTGTAGTTATGAGTGTCTATCGCCCTCCACATAATAAATCTAGCACAGAAACTTTTTTTAACAGCTTGGATAATGTATTACATAACATTTTCTTAAAGTTTAAAAATCCTGTTCTCACTGGTGATTTTAATATTGACATGCTTAAAGATAATAATATTAAGCTAGAATTGTATATACTAATCAAATCTTATGACTTAATGCCAAATATAAATGAAGACAAGTATTACAAATAGTTGTCAATCCTTTATTGATAATATATTTACTAATTTTTGTCCAGATTATTTAAATGTGCTAGAAACAGGGCTTTCTGATCATCCGGCTCAAGTTATAAATTTTACTAAAATCAACTATTGCACTTTTGGAAATTCTATGACATATTATAAAAGGTTATTTTCTGAGGAAGCAATTTTAATGTTCCAAAATGACTTACTGAACATATCTTGGAGGGAGGTTTTTAATAATGGTCAATTTACAAATAATATAAGCAATGTATATAATATTTTTCTAGAGAATGTTAGATTATCTTTTTTTAATGCTTTCCCTTTAAAAGTATTTAAAGAGCCAACCAAAAATAATAGTTCAAAAAGATGGATGACAAAGGGCTTAAACATTTCCAGTGAAAGAAAGCGAGTTTTACATCAATTGAGTAGAACATCTAGTGATCCTGATTTTATATTATATGTCCAGAAATACAAACAGATTTAAAAAAAATGTGTTCATATAGCAAAGCTCAGGTACAATAGTAATTATATTAACAGATCAACCAATAAAGAAAAAGCTACATGGCAGGTGGTTAAAAGGGAGACTGGTAAGTCCATGGCTAGACCGGAAATAAAAGAAATCTGTAGGGGCAACCAAATAACTAAAAATAAACAAGACATTAGTAATGTACTTAATGATTATTTTATTGATACTTCAAAAATTTTAAACTTAACACCAAATTGTTCTAAGGCTTTGGAATATGTTTCTAAACAACAAAATTCTCAATCAATGATTTTACAGTTTAAACCAGTATCTGAAGAAGATATAATTAAAGTAATAAAATCCTTAAATTCAAAAAGATCAGCCGGTTGGGATAAGATTTCCCCATTTTTATTAAAAAAAACTATGAGAGCTTTCTCAAAACCTCTTACTCATATGGTAAACCGTTCTTTTCAAGAAGGAATTTTCCCAAGTTTACTAAAGTACTCCCTCGTAAAGTTAATTAGGAAAAAGCATAACAACAACAATTTAGATAATTTCAGGCCAGTGTCTCTTTTACCCACCTTTTCTAAGGTATTTGAGAAAGTGGTGTGCACTAGATTGTATGATTTCTTTGAGGAGAATAGTATTTTGAGTTTGAATCAGTTTGGTTTTCGTAGGGGGAGAGGTACCTGTGATGCCATCTTTGAGTTCTTGGAGCATGTGTCGTCTGCGGTGGATGATTCGCGGTACACAGTTGGTATTTTCTGCGATTTGTCCAAAGCATTCGATAATGTTAACTTCGAGATCCGAATCGGGAAGCTTCGGTGCCTTGGCATTGGAGGCAGGGCCTTGAGGTGGTTAAGTTCATAAATTATCTTGTTGATCGGCAACAGTGTGTTGTGTTGGATCTCGAATATAGAAGTGAATATCGCAAGGTGACTTCTGGTGTGCCTCAGGGATCAATACTCGGCCCTCTCCTCTTCCTCATCTATTGTAATGATCTCCCCGATATTGTATCTCAGGTGAAGGTGGTTGTATATGCGGATGACACATCTTTAGTAGCCTCAAATAAAAATAAACTACAGCTTTCAGAAATGCTTCAAGACAATTTCAATATCTTGAAGGAATGGTTTTTGGTGAATGGACTCAGATTAAATCCCGATAAAACACATTTGCTGAACTTCCATATTAATAACCCGAATTCTTCTTATAATGACAGTTCTTATCTATCAACAATCTCAACAATCTTTAATGTAGTACCATCGATAAAATTTCTTGGAATCGAAATAGACTCATGTTTAACTTGGCAACACCATATTAATCGGTTGCTGACGAGACTCAGTAAATCATTCTTCGCTCTTCTCACTTTATCCCGTGTTGTCGACAGGCACTCTTAAACAAGTCTATTTTGCGTATGCCCATTCGCATATATAGAATTATATTTTGGGGTAACTCCTCTAGTTCTGAAAAAGTATTTCATATGCAAAAGAGAATGGTAAGACTGATCACGTCTGCACCTTTCTGCGACCCCTGCCGTAAATACTTTAAGGATTTGAAAATCCTCCCACTACCTTCACTTTTCATCTTGCATAGTCTTCTGTATGTCAAATCCAATTTAGAAAAATTCTTAAACAACAACCATTCCCACTTGCTCTTCACAAGAAAGTCTCAAATGCTCCAACATCCTATTCACAGAACAAGTTTTTTTTTAAAGATCTCCGTTTTATACTTGCTTAAAGATCTACAACCATCTGCCATTTTCCATAAAGAAAGAAGAATCACCTCTCAAATTCAAAAAACTTGCAAAGGAGTATCTTCTTTCACATTGTTTTTATATTGTACCGGAATATTTGGCTTCCTCTTCAGGATCTTAGAGGTGTCTGGTCTCACGTTGGCAAATTATTATTAACAAATAAGAGACAATTATATTATTATTATAATATGCTATGTTTTTAATGTTTATTTTTTATATTTAACTTTTAATTAACAATTCTATACTTAGTGAACTATGTAAAATGTACATTGACAAGTCTTTGCCAGAGCACTTGTGCTTGTGAGGCGTTTTGTGACACTTAAATAAATAAAATAAATAAGGTAGTTCTCTTAAAAACTACTGTAAAACCTCAAAAATAACAGTAAGTATTTTCAATTTTACAAACAAGGGCCTGTAGTGTGTCAGTCTACTTGAATTAGTCATAACTCTGATAACTTTCTTCTATAAAACAAGAATGTCAATGACTACTTGAATTACACCACAGAACCAGACCATAGCCAATGATTGATTGGAAAAAGGCAAACTATGAAGATTTTAAATAATCAAAAGTAACAATGTCTGTAAGCCTTCTAAATAAGAAAATTGATTTTGATAGCCTAGAGAAAATATATATTGATAGTCAATTGTTATATACAAGCAAATATCTATCTATCTATATATATAGATAAGATCTATATCTACAATTGTTTTAAACACTAAAAACATGATGTGTTAAAAACCACTCTCAGCAGAGTAAAGTTTAAAAGGCAATTCCTTCATAAAAAATAATAATAGGCTAACAACGAAATTTTGCAGTTCTATAAATTAAAAAAAAAAAAAAAAACATATATAATAGATCCATATATAACTAAAGCAAATATGTATTAAACTAATGTAAAGTCTGAAAATCCATGTTTGCTTGCAATCCTTTTTTTAATTGCTTTTTGTAGGATTAATATGACTACTGCCACTGTCTAAAATGCAGTGTACCCATTTCCAACAAATTTGAATGCAATGCACTTTTTTTTAATTTTGATTTATGAATTGTAAATGAATCCTGCTGCAAATTAAGAGTACCTGAGAGGATGGTGGGATTGATGTTTGAGCTTGGGTGACTGCTACTGTTTGTCTGCGATTGATAGTAGACTCTGGAGTAGTCTGTTCACTCCAGTCACTAACGTCGGTGTTGCGACTACTCAACCTCACAGATCCGCCATACCCATAGTCCTGTCAATCACAACATTTAAATTTTACAGATGAAAACACAATATTTAAATTACTACTCCATAAGTTGAAATGCATAAGATTATACTTTTAATATATACTGTAAAAGAAGTAATGACCGTAAAAGATTTGTTGTTGACCCCCTGATTACTATGTTTAGTTATAAAACTTATTTAAGCTGGTCAAACTTACGTATATTGAAAAATTAATCACTATTGAAGACTTTAGGGACCATTTTTGTATGAATTAAAACATTTTCAGATAAACGATCATATAAATTATTAATCATTGCAATCTGGATTTAAATGCCACTGTACACGTATTACAGAGCAGGTGGATTAGTACCACTGTGCGTGTATGAGAAAGCGGGTGGGTTAATACCACTGTACTTGTATGGAGGGGCGGGTGAGAAGTCATAACGGGTATCTACATGTGTATTAGGTTGGTGTATCTACGTATGTGTAAAACCGTATCTACATGTGTATTAGGTTGGTGTATCTACATATCTGTGTAAAATTGTATCTACATATGTATTAGGTTGGTGTATCTACATATATGTGTAAAACTGTATCTACATATGTATTAGGTTAGTATATCTACATTTATGTGTAAAACTGTATCTACATGTGTATTAGGTTGGTGTATCTACATATATGTGTAAAACTGTATCTACATGTGTATTACGTTCGTGTATCTACATATATGTGTAAAACTGTATCTACGAGGTGTGTTTTTAAAGTAAGTACCATTTTTAAATTACACCGCCGTAGCACTGCAGTCGCCGATTAGCGCATGCACGCCGCGTAGCCACATCTGTTGGGAAGCCACACACGCCATTACGGAACCATCCGATCAAGTCTACATGTGTTTGCATGATTTTAAAATTATTCCACCTATTGAGAATCCTGCCGACTGCGAAGTGCGTGCTGTAATACGGTTTCTCTATGCTCAAGGCTTCAAAGCAGTTGACATTCATCGCGAAATCAGTGAAGTGTATGAAGAAAACATTATGAGTGAAGGAATAGTTCGGAAATGGGTTAGGGCCTTTAAAGATGGCCGCACAAACATTCATGATGAGGAACGAAGTGGGCGACCTTCAGTCATTACCGATGATCTGATTTAAAAAGTGGACTGTAAAGTGAAAGAGAACTGTACGTGCATTGTAAGTATTGGTAGGCCAATTGTAAGTATAACTAGGTACTACTTTTTGAACTTTCTTGAAATTTTCAACTTTTCTCAAAATGTTTGACTTTTTCAAAATTTTTGACTAGTTCGAAATTTGCGACTTCACACTTCCCACAGAAGATCTGCTATTGCAAAAGCTGTATTTCTCCCTAACCTAAATCCATATTGCTCATTAACAAAAATATTAATGGCTAAGCAGCTGTTTTGGCTGAGTAAGGCAGCGTGTTGCTCTCTGCCGAACAAATTCACGATTTCGTCCTTAGCTGAAATGTTTCCTTCTGTTTCAAGAAGCGTTCTTTATGAAATTGTGTCCGAACGTTTAAATTATCGGAAACTGTGTTCACGCTGGGTGCCAAAAATGTTGACTGATGAGCACAAAACCAAAAGATTGGGCAGTGCATTGAGTTTTCTCAAGCGATACAGTAACGAGGGGGATGATTTTTTAAGCCATATTGTCCCAGGCGATGAAACATGGGTAGCCTATGTTACAGCGGAATCGAAGCAGCAATCAATGGAATGGCGGCATTCATCATCCTCTAGGAAGTGAAATTGAAACAAACAATTTCCGCTCAGAAAAATCATGTGCACTGTGTGTTGGGTCAGAAAGGGTGTGTTGCTGGTCGAGTTTTTGCCTCATGGTGACACGACCAATGCAGCTGCGTATTGTGAGACTTTACAAAAACTGTGCTGCGAAATTCAAAACAAAAGTTATGGCATGCTGAGTGCAAGTGTCGTTTTGCTCAACGATAATGTCCGTCAACACACAACAAATTGATTACAAGACCTTATCACTTCGTTTGGCTGGGAACCCCCGGACCACCCTCCATACAGTCCCGATCTAGCGCCGAGCGACTACCATTTGTTTCTGCACTTGAAGACGCATCTGGCGGGGCAGCACCATTCCGATGATGACGAAGTAAAAACGACTGTGATGCAGTGGTTGTCTAATCAGGTGGCAACCTTCTTTGACCATGGCATACAAAAGCTGGTGCCAAGATACGATAAGTGCCTTAATATTATTGGGAATTATGTAGAGAAGTAGAGTAAAGTAATGCTTTTCAAGTGAATAAATTATTTTTGGAAAAGATTTACTTTTTGTTTTTATATCAAAACAGTACTTACTTTAAAAACACGCCTCGTACATACATGTATTAGGTTGGTGTATCTACATATCTATGTAAAACTGTATCTACATATGTGTATTAGTTTGGTTCATCTACATATCAATGTAAAACTGTATCTACATGTGTATTAGTTTGGTTCATCTACATATCAATGTAAAACTGTACCTACATATGTGTATTAGGTTGGTGTATCTACATATCTATGTAAAACTGTATCTACATATGTGTATTAGGTTGGTGTATCTACATATCTATGTAAAGCTGTACCTACATATGTGTATTAGGTTAGTGTATCTACATATCTATGTAAAACTGTACCTACATATGTGTATTAGGTTGGTGTATCTACATATCTAAGTAAAACTATACCTACATATGTGTATTAGGTTGGTGTATCTACATATCTAAGTAAAACTGTACATACATATGTGTATTAGGTTGGTGTATCTACATATCTAAGTAAAACTGTATCTACATATGTGTATTAGGTTGGTGTATCTACATATCTATGTAAAACTGTACCTACATATGTGTATTAGGTTGGTGTATCTACATATCCATGTAAAACTGTATCTACATATGTGTATAAGGTTGGTGTATCTACATATCCATGTAAAACTGTATCTACATATGTGTATTAGGTTGGTGTATCTACATATCTATGTAAAACTGTACCTACATATGTGTATTAGGTTGGTGTATCTACATATCTATGTAAAACTGTACCTACATATGTGTATTAGGTTGGTGTATCTACATATCTAAGTAAAACTGTATCTACATATGTGTATTAGGTTGGTGTATCTACATATCTATGTAAAACTGTACCTACATATGTGTATTAGGTTGGTGTATCTACATATCCATGTAAAACTGTATCTACATATGTGTATTAGGTTGGTGTATCTACGTATCTATGTAAAACTGTATCTACATATGTGTATTAGGTTGGTGTATCTACATATCTAAGTAAAACTGTATCTACATATGTGTATTAGGTTGGTGTATCTACATATCTATGTAAAACTGTACCTACATATGTGTATTAGGTTGGTGTATCTACATATCTATGTAAAACTGTACCTACATATGTGTATTAGGTTGGTGTATCTACATATCTAAGTAAAACTGTATCTACATGTGTGTATTAGGTTAGTGTATCTACATATCCATGTAAAGCTTTATCTACATATGTGTATTAGGTTGGTGTATCTACATATCTATGTAAAACTGTATCTACATATGTGTATTAGGTTGGTGTATCTACATATCTAAGTAAAACTGTATCTACATATGTGTATTAGGTTGGTGTATCTACATATCTATGTAAAACTGTACCTACATATGTGTATTAGGTTGGTGTATCTACATATCCATGTAAAACTGTATCTACATATGTGTATAAGGTTGGTGTATCTACATATCTAAGTAAAACTGTATCTACATATGTGTATTAGGTTGGTGTATCTACATATCTATGTAAAACTGTATCTACATATGTGTATTAGGTTGGTGTATCTACATATCCATGTAAAACTGTATCTACATATGTGTATTAGGTTGGTGTATCTACATATCTATGTAAAACTGTATCTACATATGTGTATTAGGTTGGTATATCTACATATCTAAGTAAAACTGTATCTACATATGTGTATTAGGTTAGTGTATCTACATATCTATGTAAAACTGTATCTACATATGTGTATTAGGTTGGTGTATCTACATATCCATGTAAAACTGTATCTACATATGTGTATTAGGTTGGTGTATCTACATATCTATGTAAAACTGTATCTACATATGTGTATTAGGTTGGTGTATCTACATATCTAAGTAAAACTGTATCTACATATGTGTATTAGGTTAGGTGTATCTACATATCTATGTAAAACTGTATCTACATATGTGTATTAGGTTGGTGTATCTACATATCCATGTAAAACTGTATCTACATATGTGTATTAGGTTGGTGTATCTACATATCTATGTAAAACTGTATCTACATTTGTGTATTGGGTTGGTGTATCTACATATCTAAGTAAAACTGTATCTACATATGTGTATTAGGTTGGTGTATCTACATATCTATGTAAAACTGTATCTACATATGTGTATTAGGTTAGTGTATCTACATATCTATGTAAAACTGTATCTACATATGTGTATTAGGTTGGTGTATCTACATATCTATGTAAAACTGTATCTACATATGTGTATTAGGTTGGTGTATCTACATATCTATGTAAAACTGTATCTACATTTGTGTATTGGGTTGGTGTATCTACATATCTAAGTAAAACTGTATCTACATATGTGTATTAGGTTGGTGTATCTACATATCTATGTAAAACTGTATCTACATATGTGTATTAGGTTGGTGTATCTACATATCTAAGTAAAACTGTATCTACATATGTGTATTAGGTTGGTGTATCTACATATCTATGTAAAACTGTATCTACATATGTGTATTAGGTTGGTGTATCTACATATCTATGTAAAACTGTATCTACATATGTGTATTAGGTTGGTGTATCTACATATCTATGTAAAACTGTATCTACATATGTGTATTAGGTTGGTGTATCTACATATCTATGTAAAACTGTATCTACATTTGTGTATTGGGTTGGTGTATCTACATATCTAAGTAAAACTGTATCTACATATGTGTATTAGGTTGGTGTATCTACATATCTATGTAAAACTGTATCTACATATGTGTATTAGGTTGGTGTATCTACATATCTATGTAAACCTGTACCTACATATGTGTATTAGGTTGGTGTATCTACATATCCATGTAAAACTGTATCTACATATGTGTTTTAGGTTGGTGTATCTACATATCTATGTAAACCTGTACCTACATATGTGTATTAGGTTGGTGTATCTACATATCCATGTAAAACTGTATCTACATATGTGTATAAGGTTGGTGTATCTAAATATCTAAGTAAAACTGTATTTACATATGTGTATTAGGTTGGTGTATCTACATATCTATGTAAAACTGTACCTACATATGTGTATTAGGTTGGTGTATCTACATATCTAAGTAAAACTGTATCTACATATGTGTATTAGGTTGGTGTATCTACATATCTATGTAAAACTGTATCTACATATGTGTATTAGGTTGGTGTATCTACATATCTATGTAAACCTGTACCTACATATGTGTATTAGGTTGGTGTATCTACATATCCATGTAAAACTGTATCTACATATGTGTATTAGGTTGGTGTACCTACATATCTATGTAAAACTGTACCTACATATGTGTATTAGGTTGGTGTATCTACATATCCATGTAAAACTGTATCTACATATGTGTATTAGGTTGGTGTATCTACATATCTATGTAAAACTGTATCTACATATGTGTATTAGGTTGGTGTATCTACATATCTATGTAAAACTGTATCTAAATATGTGTATTAGGTTGGTGTATCTACATATCTATGTAAAACTGTATCTACATATGTGTATTAGGTTGGTGTATCTACATATCCATGTAAAACTGTACCTACATATGTGTATTAGGTTGGTGTATCTACATATCTATGTAAAACTGTACCTACATATGTGTATTAGGTTGGTGTATCTACATATCTATGTAAAACTGTATCTACATATGTGTATTAGGTTGGTGTATCTACATATCCATGTAAAACTGTATCTACATATGTGTATTAGGTTGGTGTATCTACATATCTATGTAAAACTGTACCTACATATGTGTATTAGGTTGGTGTATCTACATATCTATGTAAAACTGTATCTACATATGTGTATTCAGTTGGTGTATCTACATATCTATGTAAAACTGTATCTACATATGTGTATTAGGTTGGTGTATCTACATATCTATGTAAAACTGTACCTACGTATGTGTATTAGGTTGGTGTATCTACATATCTATGTAAAACTGTATCTACATATGTGTATTAGGTTGGTGTATCTACATATCTATGTAAAACTGTATCTACATATGTGTATTAGGTTGGTGTATCAACATATCCATGTAAAACTGTATCTACATATGTGTATTAGGTTGGTGTATCTACATATCCATGTAAAACTGTATCTACATATGTGTATTAGGTTGGTGTATCTACATATCCATGTAAAACTGTTTCTACATATGTGTATAAGGTTGGTGTATCTACATATCTATGTAAAACTGTATCTACATATGTGCATTAGGTTGGTGTATCTACATATCTATGTAAAACTGTATCTACATATGTGTATTAGGTTGGTGTATCTACATATCTATGTAAAACTGTACCTACATATGTATATTAGGTTGGTGTATCTACATATCCATGTAAAACTGTATCTACATATGTGTATAAGGTTGGTGTATCTACATATCTATGTAAAACTGTACCTACATATGTGTATTAGGTTTGTGTATCTACATATCTATGTAAAACTGTATCTACATATCTATGTAAAACTGTATCTACATATGTGCATTAGGTTGGTGTATCTACATATCTATGTAAAACTGTATCTACATATGTGTATTAGGTTGGTGTATCTACATATCTATGTAAAACTGTATCTACATATGTGCATTAGGTTGGTGTATCTACATATCTATGTAAAACTGTATCTACATATGTGTATTAGGTTGGTGTATCTACATATCTATGTAAAACTGTATCTACATATGTGTATTAGGTTGGTGTATCTACATATCTATGTAAAACTGTATCTACATATGTGCATTAGGTTGGTGTATCTACATATCTATGTAAAACTGTATCTACATATGTGCATTAGGTTGGTGTATCTACATATCTATGTAAAACTGTATCTACATATGTGTATTAGGTTTGTGTATCTACATATCTATGTAAAACTGTATCTACATATCTATGTAAAACTGTATCTACATATGTGCATTAGGTTGGTGTATCTACATATCCATGTAAAACTGTTTCTACATATGTGCATTAGGTTGGTGTATCTACATATCTATGTAAAACTGTATCTACATATGTGCATTAGGTTGGTGTATCTACATATCTATGTAAAACTGTATCTACATATGTGTATTAGGTTGGTGTATCTACATATCGATGTAAAACTGTATCTACATATGTGTATTAGGTTGGTGTATCTACATATCTATGTAAAACTGTACCTACATAAGTGTATTAGGTTGGTGTATCTACATATCCATGTAAAACTGTATCTACATATGTGTATTAGGTTGGTGTATCTACATATCTATGTAAAACTGTACCTACATATGTATATTAGGTTGGTGTATCTACATATCTATGTAAAACTGTATCTACATATGTGTATTAGGTTGGTGTATCTACATATCCATGTAAAACTGTATCTACATATGTGTATTAGGTTGGTGTATCTACATATCTATGTAAAACTGTACCTACATATGTGTATTAGGTTTGTGTATCTACATATCTATGTAAAACTGTACCTAAATATGTGTATTAGGTTGGTGTATCTACATATCTATAGAAAACTGTACCTAAATATGTGTATTAGGTTGGTGTATCTACTTATCTATGTAAAACTGTACCTACATATGTGTATTAGGTTGGTGTATCTACATATCTAAGTAAAACTGTACCTACATATGTGTATTAGGTTGGTGTGTCTACATATCTATGTAAAACTGTACCTAAATATGTGTATTAGGTTGGTGTATCTACATATCCATGTAAAACTGTATCTACATATGTGTATTAAGTTGGTGTATCTACATATCTATGTAAAACTGTATCTACATATGTGTATTAGGTTGGTGTATCTACATATCCTGTAAAATTGTATCTACATACGTGTATTAGGTTGGTGTATCTACATATCTATGTAAAACTGTATCTACATATGTGTATTAGGTTGGTGTATCTACATATCTATGTAAAACTGTATCTACATATGTGTATTAGGTTGGTGTATCTACATATCCATGTAAAACTGTATCTACATATGTGTATTAGGTTGGTGTATCTACATATCTATGTAAAACTGTACCTACATATGTGTATTAGGTTGGTGTATCTACATATCTATGTAAAACTGTACCTAAATATGTGTATTAGGTTGGTGTATCAACATATCTATGTAAAACTGTATCTACATATGTGAATTAGGTTGGTGTATCTACGTATCCATGTAAAACTGTACCTAAATATGTGTATTAGGTTGGTGTATCTACATATCTATGTAAAACTGTATCTACATATGTGTATTAGGTTGGTATATCTACATATCTATGTAAACCTGTACCTATATATGTGTATTAGGTTGGTGTATCTACATATCTATGTAAAACTGTATCTACATATGTGTATTAGGTTGGTGTATCTACATATCCATGTAAAACTGTATCTACATATGTGTATTAGGTTGGTGTATCTACATATCTATGTAAAACTGTTCCTACATATGTGTATTAGGTTGGTGTATCTACATATCTATGTAAAACTGTATCTACATATGTGTATTAGGTTGGTGTATCTACATATCTATGTAAAACTGTACCTACATATGTGTATTAGGTTGGTGTATCTACATATCTATGTAAAACTGTATCTACATATGTGTATAAGGTTGGTGTATCTACATATCTATGTAAAACTGTATCTACCTACATATGTGTATTAGGTTGGTGTATCTACATATCTATGTAAAACTGTACCTACATATGTGTATTAGGTTGGTGTATCTACATATCTATGTAAAACTGTATCTACATGTGTATTAGGTTGGTGTATCTACGTATCTATGTAAAACTGTATCTACATATGTGTATTAGGTTGGTGTATCTACATATCTATGTAAAACTGTATCTACATATGTGTATTAGGTTGGTCTATCTACATATCTATGTAAAACTGTACCTACATATGTGTATTAAGTTGGTGTATCTACATATCTATGTAAAGCTTTATCTACATATGTGTATTAGGTTGGTGTATCTACATATCTATGTAAAACTGTATCTACATATGTGTATTAGGTTGGTGTATCTACATATCTATGTAAAACCGTACCTACATATGTGTATTAGGTTGGTGTATCTACATATCTATGTAAAACTGTATCTACATATGTGTATTAGGTTGGTGTATCTACATATCTATGTAAAACTGTATCTACATATGTGTATTAGGTTGGTGTATCTACATATCTATGTAAAACTGTATCTACATATGTGTATTAGGTTGATGTATCTACATATCTATGTAAAACTGTATCTACATATGTGTATTACGTTGGTGTATCTACATATCTATGTAAAACTGTGTCTACATATGTGTATTAGGTTGGTGTATCTACATATCTATGTAAAACTGTATCTACATATGTGTATAAGGTTGGTGTATCTACATATCACTGTAAAACTGTATCTACATATGTGTATAAGGTTGGTGTATCTACATATCTATGTAAAACTGTGTCTACATATGTGTATTAGGTTGGTGTATCTACATATCTATGTAAAACTGTATCTACATATGTGTATTAGGTTGGTGTATCTACATATCTATGTAAAACTGTGTCTACATATGTGTATTAGGTTGGTGTATCTACATATCACTGTAAAACTGTATCTACATATGTGTATAAGGTTGGTGTATCTACATATCTATGTAAAGCTGTATCTACATATGTGTATTAGGTTGGTGTATCTACATATCACTGTGAAACTGTATCTACATATGTTTATTAGGTTGGTGTATCTACATATCACTGTGAAACTGTACCTACATATGTTTATTAGGTTGGTGTATCTACATATCTATGTAAAACTGTACCTACATATGTGTATTAGGTTGGTGTATCTACATATCAATGTAAAACTAAATCTAAATGTGTGTATCAGGTTGGTGTATCTACATATCTATGTAAAACTGTATCTAAATATGTGCATTAGGTTGGTGTATCTACATATCCTTTTAAAACTGTATCTACATATGTGTATAAGGTTGGTGTATCTACATATCGATGTAAAACTGTATCTACATATGTGTATAAGGTTGGTGTATCTACATATCCATGTAAAGCTTTATCTACATATGTGTATTAGGTTGGTGTATCTACATATCTATGTAAAACTGTATCTACATATGTGTATTAGGTTGGTGTATCTACATATCTATGTAAAACCGTACCTACATATGTGTATTAGGTTGTTGTATCTACATATCTATGTAAAACTGTATCTACATATGTGTATTAGGTTGGTGTATCTACATATCTATGTAAAACTGTATCTACATATGTGTATTAGGTTGGTGTATCTACATATCTATGTAAAACTGTATCTACATATGTGTATTAGGTTGGTGTATCTACATATCTATGTAAAACGGTACCTACATATGTATATTAGGTTGGTGTATCTACATATCTATGTAAAACTGTATCTACATATGTGTATTAGGTTGGTGTATCTACATATCTATGTAAAACTGTATCTACATATGTGTATTAGGTTGGTGTATCTACATATCTATGTAAAACTGTATCTACATATGTGTATTAGGTTGATGTATCTACATATCTATGTAAAACTGTATCTACATATGTGTATTAGGTTGGTGTATCTACATATCTATGTAAAACTGTATCTACATATGTGTATTAGGTTGGTGTATCTACATATCTATGTAAAACTGTACCTACATATGTGTATTAGGTTGGTGTATCTACATATCTATGTAAAACTGTACCTACATATGTGTATTAGGTTGGTGTATCTACATATCTATGTAAAACTGTATCTACATGTGTATTAGGTTGGTGTATCTACATATCCATGTAAAACTGTATCTACATATGTGTATAAGGTTGGTGTATCTACATATCCATGTAAAACTGTATCTACATATGTGCATTAGGTTGGTGTATCTACATATCTATGTAAAACTGTATCTACATATGTGCATTAGGTTGGTGTATCTACATATCTATGTAAAACTGTATCTACATATGTGCATTAGGTTGGTGTATCTACATATCCATGTAAAACTGTATCTACATATGTGTATAAGGTTGGTGTATCTACATATCGATGTAAAACTGTGTCTACATATGTGTATAAGGTTGGTGTATCTACATATCACTGTAAAACTGTATCTACATGTGTATTAAGTTGGTGTATTTACATATCTGTGTAAAAATGTATCTAGATGTGTATTGGGTTAGTTTATCTACATATCTGTGTAAAACTGTACATATCCTTGTAAAACTGTATCTACATATGTGTATAAAGTTGGTGTATCTACATATCGATGTAAAACTGTCTACATATGTGTATAAGGTTGGTGTATCTACATATCACTGTAAAACTGTATCTACATGTGTATTAAGTTGGTGTATTTACATATCTGTGTAAAAATGTATCTAGATGTGTATTGGGTTAGTTTATCTACATATCTGTGTAAAACTGTATCTACATATGTGTATAAGGTTGGTGTATCTACATATCTGTGTAAAACTGTATCTACATATGTGTATTAAATTGGTGTATCTACATAACATTGTAAAACTTTATCTACATCTGTATTAGGTTGTTGTATCGACATATTTGTGTAAAACTGTATCTATATGCGCACTAAGTTGGTGTATCTACATAACATTGCAACACTTTATCTACATGTGTATTAAGTTGGTGTATCTACATATCTGTGTAAAACTGTATCTACATATGTGTATTAGTTTGGAGTATCTATATATCTGTGTAAAACTGTAACACCATGTTTATTAGGTTGGTGTATCTACATATCTGTGTAAAACTGTATCTACATATGTGTATTAGGTTGGTGTATCTACATATCTATGTAAAACTGTATCTACATATGTGTATTAGGTTGGTGTATCTACGTATCTATGTAAAACTGTATCTACATATGTGTATTAGATTGGTGTATCTACATAACATTGCAACACTTTATCTACATGTGTATTAAGTTGGTGTATCTACATATCTGTGTAAAACTGTATCTACATATGTGTATTAGTTTGGAGTATCTATATATCTGTGTAAAACTGTAACACCATGTTTATTAGGTTGGTGTATCTACATATCTGTGTAAAACTGTATCTACATGAGTATTAGTTTTTCTCGCACCTCACAACTGGCGGGATTTTCTACTGCAGCACACATTTTAAATTTGAATATAAAAAAAACGGGCACCGCAACGATGCTTCAATTGTCACGGCTTAAAGCCGACTGAGGAGCCAAGCAGAACGACACAGAGATGAATGCGGTCTGCGCGCGCCTGGCGGCATTAGATGGAAACGTTCCTTACTTTCTGAATGGCCCTCGTACTTCACACAATACGAGAATGTAAGGACAACCATTATAAACTAGAGAGGTATGGAAGTGCAAAGTCATTTACTGTGGCAAAATTCATAGTGGTGTGGATCACAATGATCAAGTAGTAAGCTACTACGCTTGTGAGGGAAAGGTATTGCAATGTCACAAGAAAGTGTTAATTCATGTCTTGGAAATTATCATTATAGAATCTCATATCTCATTCAACAAATTCACTATTGGCAAGAGTAGTGAAGGTGTATATGTAGGAGACACAGGAAGAGGAAGAGTTGTATGACATCACACGGAGATCGAATACCAAGACAGTGCAACGAGTATATACATATATATAAAGTGATCGAATAACAAGCCTGTGCGACAAATATATATATATGACGTCATGCAGAGATCGAATACCACTCCTGTGTGACAAATATAAATAAATATATATATATATATATATATAAAAGAGACCTGCCCCTCCCTGGGGCCCATGAATGTGTGACGTCACGTTCCACTCAGCTGATCATATGACATCACATGATAAGTAATAAAAAAATTATAATTATATATATATATAAAAAAGAGATCAAGTGTACAGGTTAATTTCATAACCTAACTTTTTCCACGTGTTCAAGATGATGACTTGTAGAACATTCTAAAACCTGGGGGGTCCGTGAGTACTATCAGCTAACTATCACAGGCCAGTTAGCTGATAGTGACATATTAATAAAAAAAACCTGGAAATGAGTTTGCAGAGATTGATTACCAAGACGGTGCAGTAAGTATATATCAACAAATTCATGGATTGTTTAGAGGTCGTTTACCAAGTCTATGCTATAATACTATATACAAAAGAGATTGAATATACATATTAATTTCCAAACCTAACTTTTTTCCACATGTGAAGGCGACACATTCAAGGTCACATGACTGCCCCCTGTCCGTCCATTAAAATAACAATATACAAGATTATAATAAGCCCACCCGCTTACCCATACACGTACAGTGGCATTGACTTTTATAACTCAAGCAGTTTTCTCTGCTACATAGCCTACTAACAAAGGGAGTGAAGGGGATGAAGTTCCATGTGCAACGTAATCCACCACAACTTCACCAGCTAATTGTGTCCATTGTCCCCACTTCCTACACTGCCTCTCACGCCAACTAGAGATGGAGTGGTGGAACAGTTCCCCTCTGCTGCTGGAACCCCTTCATGCGCTAAATATACCACGCAGTTTGCTTTCTACTCGGCCCAATTATAGTTACAGGCTTCAGAACAAAATTAAGCAGAATTGAGATTAAAACAGCAAAAATAACCAATTTGGATGGGTTACTTCAAAATGCTAAGTATATATTTTGTTCTATGTTTGGGTTAATGCTATGGTTCTTTTGCTGCTGGGTAGGCATGACTTTAAAAAATCATCTTAATGAAGTATAGTTTGGTGAAATTGTGTATTATTTCAATCACACAAAAATAGAATTTCTAAGTGTTCATTAAACTATTTTAACTTGGAAATAAAATAGTTAGCATTGGATCATTTCAAAAACAAATCTTAACCCCATTCAAAACAGATTTCATTTCAGACGTCTACAATATTCAATAGAATCATAGTTTTATAATTAATAAAAAATGTATTACAATTTCACTTTATGCAATTTCCTGTATGTCTTTGGCATTCATCGCTGTACATGACCAGCTATGTTACTGGAGGGAATCAGTTGATTTTACTTTTTCACTTACTGTATTTTATGTTTTATTATTTTTTTTAAATTTTTATTTATCTTTTACAAACCCCTCATTCAAGAGATAGAAAAATTGTCCAGTGTACAATTTACAAAGCAAAGTAATTGCATAAAATTACATTGTGATCCATTTAAGGTAATAGAGTATAAATATTGGTTATACTTATAGATGTATGATTTTAAAACAGAACTTTATAAAATTCTACAACTCATTTTGTTAACATCCTTGTAAGTTAAAATTCAATAAAAATTAAAGCAAGAGTGGCAATTTTAGAATGCTTTTACATAAACATCACAATTGTGAAGTTAGCACTGAAGTACGGGATTATAAACATAGCAAATTTTAGCAATTGGCGGGTTAACATAAGTCATGTCTCGTAAAAAATAGTATAAAGTTTTCTTCATAATGATAAATCTTACAGAACTAAATCAATGCAGCCTAGGTAATTTATATATCATTTTATCTGTAGTTAGTTTTTCACTTTCAGTATTTACTTATAATACAATTACTTAACCGCTATAATAGCAACAACAATTAGTACTCCAACTTCTAACCTCCTCAGGCATCTCACTAACGACAGTCACTATACTCTCATCCATCTGTGACAAGCTGGATGTGTCGGAGATAGAGCGGTTATGGGTGCCAATCACTTTGTCACCCTTCAGATGTGCCAGTTGTCGCTCTAACATCTCACACCGGAACTCAAGATCATTTTTCTCACACACAAGCTTCTGATAATTGTCCATTTCCCTGTCATGTTCTTTTAACAAACTCTTCTTTTCTGAATCCAGCCGAGACTTAAGTAGTTCTGTCAATGATAAACACATATAATTAGTCTACATAATGAATGCCTAAATTATTAATGTATGTAGTTTCAAATGTCAAAAACACAGTGTTTTTAATACTTTAATTTAAATTCTTGTTAAAAAGCCGTATGTTAATTAGTATATTAGGCGATGCTATATGTTTGCAATTAAGATAATTTTTCTTACATAGTACAAGTGAACGTCACACAACACAAATATATCACAATATAAGCACAAAATGCAAAAATACCACGGTAACCAACTTCGGCAAACCACGCCCACCCTCCTCAGACCACAGGGATTCACAAAAGAAGTCTTATAATATTGATCTTTTGTGAATCCCTCTGATCTGAGGTGGGTGGGCGTGGTTTGCCAAAGTTGATCACTGTGGTATTTGTGCATTTTGTGCTTATATTGTGATATATTTGTGTTGTGTGACGTTCTCTGTACTGTATATGTACCAACACGTATTATGCAAATTAAAAAACTATTTTCTTACATATAATCATTATATTCATATCTCATATAATTTATTCAATCAATGTTTGTGATTATTAGTTGTCTGAGTGTTAACTTAACCCTAAAAGCGCTAAGCTAAATTACTGGTTATTGCTAATTTAAAAAAAAACTTTTTTAATAATTATAAAAGTTTATTTTAATTTTGATTATATAGGGTTATAATGAGAAATAAAAATACATTTAAAATGTTGATGTTTATTGTTTACAAAATTATCATTACACATATAAAGAAACACAATTTCTTTTCTTACAGCTCAATTTTCTTGTCAAAAAGTACAATACAGTTCTAAATGTATCTGAATATAATATTGAAATATAGATATATATTTACAAAGTATAAATGAACAATTGTTAAAAGATATCTTTAAATATAAAATAATATGAAAAAATAACTATATTGACAGCAGACTAGTTTTGTGTAACTTTCAATTAAAGAAAAGTAGGCTAATATATAAGAATAATAACTACAACTTGAAACTAGTAGGCCTATATATTTATAGAAATATTAAAAAAAAAAACTATAAAAAATTATCTATTTGTTCTACCTTTTACCAATAACGTGATTTTTTAATATAGTCTGTGAATTGGTTTTGTTGACCGGTCATTGAAGGGAAAATTTTTTTTATAAATAATAATTATTGTTGTAAATGCAAATAGGTAAACATTTTTACAAATATATAACTACACAAAAACCAAACAAACCACTTTTTCCTTATTGCCAGTAACACGATTTTGTGTGGTAGCTCTCAAAACAGTCATCTGTATGAAGGCTAGGGTTTGACACACAGGTTTTACAAAAATAGATGGTTCTCGCCTCTGTCCTTTATTGGCACAAACAACACATCTCACCACTTTTGGTTTTCTTCCCATGAAGTGCTGCTTTTCATCCAAGCATTGTTCAGGAGGTCTCGTTGGTTGTCGCCCCCGCTTTCTCGGTGCCGGTTTTGCAAATTTTTCGGCTACTAGATCCTTGATAAGAGTGTCGAAATTCAGCACGGCTCAAAGGTTTCTTTCTATGGGTCAGTTGAACGTCTTTATACAGCAAATAACTGTTTATTATTGATATTTAAGCAGCAAGAAAAACATTTTTCTGTACCATTTCCTGGACTTTCATAGAAATTGATAATTCAAAATTATGTGATCACTTCAATCAACAATCAGCTTTGTATAATCCAATATCATGTTTGGTTTGTCAGTGGGGCATTGGTTTGGCCATTTGCTCAGTACAGTTATCATTTCTCGCTTGCTTTCCTTATGTTTTGTTGTAAGCATGGTAACTACATGTTTATATTTCCAGGATAGTACTAACAAGTACTATCCTGGACATCTTTTAGAAAACATCTGTCCACGAGTCATTTTCTTTTGGTCACATTTTAGGCCTATACTGGTAACCCAACACGATTTGTCATAACTGTCGCTGTACTGAAACATTTCATCTGTATACACATGAAGGTCACTTATCGGATTATTAGGATCTTTTAGCACAACAGACTCAGTCAATAATTTTACTATTTGTGTAGTTTTTATTAATTTGCAATTATGAATCAGTTCTTCCTTTCCAAAATATGACAAAGTTGTAAACGTATCCGTTCTAAATATCGGTAAATGAAACACCTTAAGGCCAAACTTCGTAGGCTTGTTTTTATTGTAAACCCAGAAGCTTACCTTGCCTTTGAAAGAGATTGTACTGTCATCCACAGCAACATAATTTCCAGGAGTAAAAAACAGTTGGCACACTTTCTGCACATGTTCAAGAACTGGTTGAATTAGATCCTTTTATACTTGGATCGGTTTTGTCCTTCACTGTGATTAAAATGTAGATTACATTTTTATTATTTTTATATTATAAAATGTATCTATATTTAGAAAATAGTCATTTCTAAAAACATCCCAGTCATATGGAATTCTTTTTTGCCACTGTGTTGAAAAGTACGATTCAGTATTAGGTAGTGGTATAAGTCCCATATTGATTACAGTACCAATTAATGACTTAATATATTTAGGCGTCACATCAATCCATTTTTTACCTTTGAATGAGGTGACAGTAACATGTTTCTTCTTATTAGCAAATAAATTAGTCTCATAACAAATATGACTAATAAGGTTATCATTGAAAAGTAATCTAGAGGATTATAAATTGGAATAGTCTGTGAGGGGCCACAATCGTTACCTGTTACGTCAATCCACTGTTCGTTTATAAGATGAGTGCGTTATACAATTGTTGCTTGTATTGAAAGGTTAACATTGTTATGCCTTTGCACTCTCTACCCTCACAGCAATTGAAACCTTGCTGTTTGTAGGCAGGTCGCTGAACAACCGCGACCGTAGCACTACTGCTCTAGTATGTTAATCAAATTTAGATAAAAGAAGATGAGGATAAAATATATAATTAAAAGTCTCATTTATGTAATTTAGAAATAGGGCGCACCGAATTGGTGTTTGTGAAAACGGATATTGGCAAATTTCTTTACCTCCGTGCCCGATTGGTAATTCCACATTGGATTACTTATTTATTGTTGTCATGTAGTGGCTTCGTGCCTATCTACATCTGAAGAGACTAAAATAAAGTCGAAACAACAGTATGCACACTTCCGCCCTGAAAGATGGGTCGGTCGTATTTCACTTAGCGCAGGCACAATCAATTTAGATTTCCAAACCACGCCGTTGCAAAAGGCCGTCAACACACGAGTCGTAACGTGCACACGTAAGTGTGCATACTGTTGTTTCGACTTTATTTTAGTCTCTTCAGATGTAGATAGGCACGAAGCCACTACATGACAACAATAAATAAGTAATCCAATGTGGAATTACCAATCGGGCACGGAGGTAGAGAAATTTGCCAATATCCGTTTTCACAAACACCAATTCGGTGCGCCCTATTTCTAAATTACATAAATGAGACTTTTAATTATATATTTTATCCTCATCTTCTTTTATCTAAATTTGATTAACATACTAGAGCAGTAGTGCTACGGTCGCGGTTGTTCAGCGACCTGCCTACAAACAGCAAGGTTTCAATTGCTGTGAGGGTAGAGAGTGCAAAGGCATAACAATGTTAACCTTTCAATAATTAACAACCTCTCTAAATAATATCAAATACCACTGTTGCTTGTAGTTTCACAATTTCATGATCGCTAACACTTTTATTATCACTAGCACTAATATTATGTAATATTGTATCTTCTACATCCTCTTGTTCTAATTCCTCAAAGTCAATTGCATTTGAACAAATTACGTTCATCACATCACTAATAAATGCATCGAAGTCCGGATCGTCAGGATTTACCATATTATACTTTAAACACAATATATACACATAAAAAAACGATCAAAACTAAATATATAAAATGGATGCAGCACGGAAAATAGATTCTGTCAACAAAGAATAACATTGGTGTTAGTGATGGAAGCAGACCGTAGATTAATCATTGGCACGCTCACAGGCGCTAGCCGCTGTCGGCAATCCCAATTAAACCAATTTGTAGTGACATTCTCTCCAGGCAACTGAGATAAAAAACAAAGAACTCGTTTTTATAGATCACTATATCTAATAACGTCATAGAAACATATTAAAGTAGTAAAAATGGCGAAGTGTAGGTTACAAATATTTTTAATGGATAATTACATGAATTGTGTTTCAAAGCGCTAGCCGCTGTATAGAAACTATACACACTGCGTTTAAAGGTGCTAACCGCAGGATAAAGGTTAAAGTTTTGCTGAACCTGTAATATGGTAAATATTATAAGGACAGGTTTTATTATGATATCATTAAAAGAAAAACTGTGAAATTGATCTACTGAGCTAAGTCTACTAAAACAAAAAATATACATGGATAATATGTCAAAACTAGTAATTTTTGCAACAATGCTTAGAGTAGACTAGGATTCTATTCAGTTCCTCAGCGATCCATGTTAAGCCTCCATTTGTTTTTGTTGTTGTTTGTCAGTGCAGCCAAACAGTCTCCATCATTTCAGCTGAGCAATCATTTTTGAATGGGTGCAGAAATAGCAGTTTTGAAAGGTTTCCAAATAACAATGAAAAAAATTAATAAACAGTAAGTAAAATTGATTTAATCCTTAATAAGAAAAAACAATTTGTTATTATCTTTACTTTTGAAGTATTTCAATAATTTGTATATTGGCAACTACTAACAACTTAATATTTTATGTAGTACAAAAGCTTGGGATAACTAGACAATCTTCTCAATTGGCCATATAAGTCAGTCAAAATATTTAATATTATGTACATGGATACAATAAATAGCATCACTATAACTAATTTACATAATTACAATTGATCATGTTGAATAAAATTCTTGGTTTTGGTTTGTGGTTCCTCCATACACTCCTATTCCATATGAAATATGGGATTGAATGTGGGCATGGAAAACTATCTTTAATACTGGAAGTAAGACAGTCTTTTGATAGCATATAATTCAGAATTGACTTGGTTAATTATATGTTTAATATGCAAACCCTCAGCTAAGGTTGTTGTCCATGATTAGACCAAGAAATGTTGTGTAGGAATCATTTATTAAGATATTAGGAGTTGAATGTTTTCTGTTTTGTTTAGTAGTGAAAGAAATAAAATTAGTTTTATCAGTATTTAGAACTGATCTGTTGTTAATGAAGAAGTTTTGTAATTATGAAAGTTCTAGATATGCAGTTATCTATAATTCAGCTTCTCTTTTTGCAGACATGATAAGATTTGAGTCATCTGCATACAGCCACAGCTGGTTTTTGTTATTTTCAAGATTACTAAGGCAGTTTGGCATATCCTTTATATAACATATAAATAATAAAGAACCTAGGATAGATCCTTGGGGTACTCCATTTTTTACTATTTGAGTACTGGATTGAAAGTTTTGTAATTTATTATTTTTTGTATGAGGTATTTCAACCTATTATTTTCTTTTAGTTAGATATGATTCAAAACATCTTAGATAAGTATTACTGATACCTAGATTTTGCAGTTTTTTGAGTAAAATGTCTTGACATGTGCTATCAAAAGCTTTAGATAAGCCCATGACGATTCCTGTTACATTTTCATTATTGTTAATTGACTCTATAATAGATTCAGTGAATTCTACCAGTGCAGTTATGGTAGATTTATTTTTTTTTAATCCATGCATACAGATTATTTATACAGTACAAGTAAACATCACACAACACAAATTTATTACAATATAAGCACAAAATGCACAAATATACCACAATACAAGCACAAAATGCACAAATATTATGGTGATCGATTTCGGTGAACCACGCTCACCTTCCTCAGACCAGAGGGATTCACAAAAGAATGGAAAACGGTGTTCAACAACTCAATTTATAGGCCTATGATCACGTGACCCCATTGGCTGGAATCGTCAAAAGATTCCTTTGTGATTCTTTTGTGAATCCCTCTGGTCTGAGGAAGGTGAGCGTGGTTCACCGAAATCGATCACCATAATATTTGTGCATTTTGTGCTTGTATTGTGGTATATTTGTGCATTTTGTGCTTATATTGTAATAAATTTGTGTTGTGTGACATTTACTTGTACTGTATATGTACCAACACGTATTATGCTAATTAAAAAACTATTTGTAAATGCCAGTCAGGCAAATTTAGCAATGATTTACAGGAATGTTAGAATCAAAGTTCACACTACTCTTGCCGATATTTATTTTAATAAGCAATGCTTGCAGCATGGTTTAATACCTAAATATGTTGATGTGAAAATTAAATGTAATACTGTGGTTGGTAGGAAAACAAAACAACAAGCTGAAAAACTGTTTGTAAATAACTCAATTAAAGATTTATATCGCAAAAAAGACGAACTGACATTTAAGAGTTACGACATTCATATGCAATTTGTTAAAGAATATGGTAGTAGGGCTTGGTATTAGCTGAACGATAGTCTTGATGAGGAAATTTCAGGTATAATGGAATCGAAATATAATAAACTTAATAAGAAATTGCAAAGATTAAGGAATGTAAGTACTAATGACAATCTAACTAGCCATTTAGTTAATGATGAAAGTCACGTTTTTCATAAAAGGGTAATTAATATGAGTAATGTTGAATTTAGCAAATCTGAAAATGATGTATTGTGTTATGGACCCAAACATAATTTCATAAAAAATCAAAACAAACAAGCCGATATTTTAGCCACAGACATTGAATGTAATGTATCTCAGTTGAAAGATTGTAACAGAAACGAAATTAGATATGATGTAAGTAAAATATGTAAAACAATACAGGTCCAAACTAATAATTTGAAACAGGTTTTAGATTATAAAGTTTGTTTAGATGTAAAACAGAAATTACAGAATGAAGATCTAGTCGCAGTTAAAGCGGATAAGAGCAACGCAATTGTAATTCTGAAAAAAAAAGAAGATTATATTACTAAAACTGAAGATTTTATCAAGGAAAATAAATTTCAAGAACTAAAAGGTGTTCCTACAAATAAATATCAGGATTAAATTAATAAAGTTGTAAAATCTTGTACAAAAGTTATTACTGATAATGTTCGTTTTAGAGCTTTTATGAATAATCCTAAGGCACCCACAATGAATGGTATTCCGAAAATTCACAAACCTAATGTACCTATTAGGCCCAAGGTAAATTTCAAATCTGCGCCTACTTACAATGTATCAAAGATATTGTCCACTATTTTGACTTCTGCTTTGAACCTTGAAAATAAATATACCGTTAAGAACAGTATTGATTTTGTCGATAAGGTCAGTCATGTAAAATTGTGTAATAAGACTAGGTTAGCCTCATTTGACATATGTAATCTATACACTAATATTCCAGTTGATGAAATGATTAACTTAGTTAATGAAAAACTTGTAGAACAACAATATGAAAAAATGTATGTAAATCAAATTGTAAAGTTGCTCAAAACTATCTTGAAACAAAATTACTTCCGTTTCAATAACAAATTTTACTTACAAAACGATGGTTTAGCTATGGGTAGTCCACTGTCAGCCATTTTATCAGAAGTTTATTTACAGTATCATGAAGACTCCATTTTAGATAAATTAAAAAAGGAACATGATATCATATTTTAAACCCGTTATGTCGATGATATTCTGGTTTTGTTTAACGAGAAATCATGTAATGACTTAGATAATATGTTAAATATACTTAATTGTCACCACCAGAAGCTTAGTTTTACCAGTGAGTTTGAATCTATGAATGAAATTAACTTTTTGGATCTAAAAATAATTCATGATCATAACAAACTTTCATATAGAATTTTCAGGAAACTTACTCAAACCAATTGTACCATAAATAACAGTTCTGTCCATCCCCCGTCTCACAAAACAGCTAGCTTCAGAAGTATGTTATATAGGGCGTATTCAATACCATTAAGTGTTGCAGATAGAAAACAGGAAATAAATTTAATAAAATCAATAGCTATTGCAAATGGATACAAGGTATCAATGATTGATGAAATTGGAAGCAGAATAAAAAAGAAAATAGAAAACAAAATTCGAGACGATAGACGAACAACACTTAAAAAAGAAAAATCCGATAAAGAACAAAAGAAGTATGTATCCATCCATTACAATGGACCGTTTACACAAAGAGTTGGTAATAGATTTAAGAAATTCAATTTATCAGTAGCTTTTAAGACTTGTAATACTATGTCCAACATTTTACACCCGAATATTGAAAGTGAAGATAAATTCAATAATTCAGGAATATATATGATTAACTGTAATGATTGTAATATGTTTTACATAGGTCAGACTGTAAATTTTAGCAAAAGATATAAAAACCATGTCTCTGCTTTTAAAAATAAGAAACCTGAAAGATCTAATGTAGCTAAACACCTTCTGAATTGTACCCACAGTTTGAATAAAATAGATGAAAATGTAGATATTCTAAAAGTTTGTAAGAAGGGTTGTAACATGAATGCTTGGGAAGAGTTATTTATTTTTAAAGAAAAATGTAAGGATCGTGATATATTAATGAATGAACAAGTTAATTTTGATTCCGAAATAGTTTTTAATAATGTATTTTCAGCGAATAAAAGAAGAGAAGTAACAGACAATAGGAATTAACCAATAATATCACAGCAGCCGCCATTTTGACGATTCCAGCCAATGGGGTCGCGTGATCATAGGCTTATAAATTGAGTTGTTGAACACCGTTTTCCATTCTTTTGTGAATCCCTCTGGTCTGAGGAAGGTGAGCGTGGTTCACCGAAATCGATCACCATAATATTTGTGCATTTTGTGCTTGTATTGTGGTATATTTGTGCATTTTGTGCTTATATTGTAATAAATTTGTGTTGTGTGACGTTTACTTGTACTGTATATGTACCAACACGTATTATGCTAATTAAAAAACTATTAGATTATTTATCTCTAGATGTTTAAATAATCTATTATACATTGTATTTTCAAAAATTTTTGAAACTGACAATGAAATTGAAATTGGGCGATAATTTTTCATATCTGTTACTGCTCCTTTTTTGTAGACAGGAACAACCTTTGACAATTTTAATTTTTCAGGAAATAAGCCAGTAAAATAATCAACCTACAAAAAATATTACAACTTCAAAGTGCTGTAGTTAGAACAGCACTCAAAGTTCCAAAGGTGTTCATTAAAAGAAACAGGTTTTAAACTAAGATGTAGTTCATTTGTAGATTCTACATCTACAAACAATGTATCATGTTAAACAAATATTTTCCTAAAGCAATTTACCAATCATAAACATGATCCTTGTAAAATTAACACTACTAATAAAGCAATATGTTAATGTTATTGTTCGTTGTACAGTTTATTTGATGTTAACTACCAGTATTATTACACATATTAATTTGTTACAGTTAATAATAGCATTAATTTTCTGCATGTTGGTACCGTAACTTTTTTTGATGTTTTGAAATTTACATTATTATAATATTAATATTTGCTAGTCATAGAGTTGAGTTGTAAAATTATTATGTTTATTTGTTTAAGAAAAGTTACAATAGTTATGTGTTAAAATGGAGATTAGCATACTTGTACTGAAAGTGAACACAATGGACTTTTAAAAGATGTGAACTGCTTCAGTGTAGTTGGTTTGTAACCGATTTGGAGCATGACAGTTAAACAGATAATATAAATGTTAATAAATAATCAACCATATTTTGGCGTTATACAGTATTTTGTTCATATTTAATATACAAATTTTAAAATTTTAAGCAATAAATCTATACTTTTTGCAGATATTTATGTTTCAAATAAAATAGTTGCTATCATAACAAATCTTAAATAACTTTTAATTAACCTAATTAACTTGAAGTTTTTCCAATTCAGTCTATTGTGATATACAGGGTGTTTGAAAAGTATGAGGCAAAACTTCAGAAAATGATTAAACAGGTAAAAAAACAAAAAGTTCCTGATTATTCTATCGGTATTTTATCCTGATTGGTTAATATTAACAATTGATGGTAAACTTTACCTCTTTTGTTCCGCCACCAATCTTCAGTTTTTTCTGACACTACCGGTTTCGGAGATTAATCTCCATCTTCAGGTGTCCATCACTGTCACTACACACTAAACCATTAAAGTTTAAAACACTTGAGTTTGTATTTTTGAAACACTAACGGTTGTTTTAGAGGTGAGGGTGGTGTTGCCAACCTTACAGCCTATTGTTGAGTTGTTTATATTCTTGTTATGTTTTCGATGTTGTATAACTGTATCGAAGATTTCATTGCTGTGAAAATCAGTTTGTTCGTTTAATATTTGGAGAGGGTTTTGTTTTATTGATTTATAAATTTCAAGCTGTTCTATTACATTCATTTTTATTCCTTTTTTGCAAATTTTTAAAATCTTGAAATTTTGTTCCATTCCTGTGATGTCGTGGCCTGATTCTACTAAGTGATCAGCAAATTTTGATTTGTAATTTCTGTTGGGGATGTGTTCTTTAAATCTGGTAGTGAAAGGTCTGCCTGTTTGGCCTATGTAGTGGTTTTAGGGCAGTCATTACATTCTATTTTGTAAATTCCAGTTTTTGTGAATTTGTTAATGTTTTGTGGTCTGGCAGTCAATGTCTTCTCAAGATTTCCTGTCGTTCTGAAGCTATTTGTATCCTAATGATTTAAAAATATTATTGTAATGTATGGTACATGTTTTCTTCAAATTCTGCTACAACATATTTATTTGGTTCAATAGGTTTAATGTGCTGATTCTGACTGTTTTTTCTTTTTTGTTTTCTTATAATTTGGTCTATTATGTCTGGTTTATATCCGTTTTCTACTGCTATATATTTTAATATTGTGATTTCATTGTTGTAATTTTGTTTATCCATTGGTATATTTAACAATCTATGGATATAAGAGTTGTATGCGGCTAATTTGTGGTTCATGGATGGTTCGAAGTTGCATGTATTGTATGGCTGGTGATAGTAGGTTTTCTGTAAATCTTGAATTCTAATTTCTGGTTCGATTTTGTTATGGTTAGATCCAAATAATTTAAACTATTATTTTGTTCTATTTCAGTTGTAAATTTCAGGTTCGGATGGATGGTGTTTAGATATTTGCCGAAAATTTCAATTTGTCTATGGTTTCCATTGTACAGGCAAAATATGTCATCCACATATCTGAAGTAATGTGTCAGTTTTTTATGATATTTATTGTTTTCATTCATAATTCTGCTATTTTCAACATGGTTTAAAAATAAATCGGCTAAAATACCAGATAAAGGGCTCCCCATTGCTAGGCCTTCCTGTTGTTGGTAGTATTCTCCCCTCATATTCAAAATAGTTTTGATCTAAAACGACAGTCAGTAGAGATATTAGTTGGTTTATAATTTCATTATCTATGGATTGATTTTTCTTTAAGTTATCTTCAAGTATTTTTAAAGTTTTCTTTTATTGGAACATTGGTGTATAAGTTTTCTATGTCAAAAGATACTAGGCTATGATGATCTTTGATATTTGTTTCTTTTATCTTGTCTACTAATTCAATTGTATTTCTTAGGCTATGGTTGTTTTCTATTTTGATGAGTTTTCTAATCATTATTTCTAGTTTTTTTGCTATCTTGTATGTAGGTGATGTTGTGAAATTTACTATTGGTCTAATTGGGCTGTCAACTTTGTGGATTTTGGGAGTCCTTTTAATTTTGGTGCTTCTGGATTTATCATTTTTAAAGATCTAATTTCTTTTTCGTTAAATAAGCGTTTACATTTGTTTAGTGTTTTTTTGAAGGTTAGGTTATATTAGCTGTTGGATCTGATTTCAGTTTACTTATCTTGTTTTTATTGATAAAATCTTTTATTTTCGTCTGATATTCGTTTCTGTACATAATTACTATTGTGTTTCCTTTGTCTGCTTTGGTGATCATTGGCATTATTTTCTTCTAATTTTTCATAAATTAATTTTTGCTGTAAAGAATTCATTGTGTTTATTTGAGGTTTTTGTATTATAATCCCCACTATTTCTTTTAAATTTTTGGTTTATTAGAACTCTGGCTGTGTTTTGGGTCCTTTTGGCTGAGATATTGTATTGCTGATTCTGCATTTATTGCAGTATTAGTAAATGTTTTTGTTTTGTGTAGGTTATATTTCAGACCTTTGTTCAGTAGATTTTGTTGTTCTTCGTTAAATACTATATTTGTTTTATTAATTATTCTTGGATAAAATTTGTGGGGGTTAGCTTCTGGGATTGAGGTTATGTTCGCTGTTTGTTTCATTATAAGTTTTTTAAGTTTTTTGTTTAGCCTATCTCTCTAAGTTTCATTTTTTATTTAGCCAGTTATCAATTATATCTAAAATTTCAGGTACTCTGCATCCAAATGTTTCGTTATTTATCTTGCCAAGTTCTAAATGTAAATTGTACAGTTTGTTATTTAGCGTGGATTTTTTGATGTATTGATGTTTTATCTCTTTCTTTAGCCATATTTGTTCTGCTAATTTTTTGGTTTCTTTAGCTGCTTTGTTTTTGATTTCAAGGTTACTTTTATATAATTTGGTGTTATGTTATGTTCTTTGCAGGCTTTGTTGAATTTAATACTTTGGATGGTATTGTGTAGTTTTTAGTTTGGTTTTTTCCGATAGATTGAATTAGTTTTGCTTGGCGTGCATATGAATCCATGATTATTCTATCGGTATTTTATCCTGATTGGTTAATAATAACAATTGATGGTAAACTTTACCTCTTTTGTTCCGCCACCAATCTTCAGTTTTTCTCACACTACCGGTTTCGGAGATTAATCTCCATCTTCAGGTGTCCATCACTGTCACTACACACTAAACCATTAAAGTTTAAAACACTTGAGTTTGTATTTTTGAAACACTAACGGTTGTTTTAGAGGTGAGGGTGGTGTTGCCAACCTTACAGCCTATTGTTGAGTTGTTTATATTTCTTGTTATGTTTTCGATGTTGTATAACTGTATCGAAGATTTCATTGCTGTGAAAATCAGTTTGTTCGTTTAATATTTGGAGAGGGTTTGTTTTATTGATTTATAAATTTCAAGCTGTTCTATTACATTCATTTTTATTCCTTTTTTGCAAATTTTTAAAAATCTTGAAATTTTGTTCCATTCCTGTGATGTCGTGGCCTGATTCTACTAAGTGATCAGCAAATTTTGATTTGTAATTTCTGTTGGGGATGTGTTCTTTAAATCTGGTAGTGAAAGGTCTGCCTGTTTTGGCCTATGTAGTGTTTAGGGCAGTCATTACATTCTATTTTGTAAATTCCAGTTTTTGTGAATTTGTTAATGTTTTGTGGTCTGGCAGTCAATGTCTTCTCAAGATTTCCTGTCGTTCTGAAAGCTATTTTGTATCCTAATGATTTAAAAATATTATTGTATGTATGGTACATGTTTTCTTCAATTTCTGCTACAACATATTTATTTGGTTCAATAGGTTTAATGTGCTGATTCTGACTGTTTTTTCTTTTTTGTTTTCTTATAATTTGGTCTATTATGTCTGGTTTATATCCGTTTTCTACTGCTATATATTTTAATATTGTGATTTCATTGTTGTAATTTTGTTTATCCATTGGTATATTTAACAATCTATGGATATAAGAGTTGTATGCGGCTAATTTGTGGTTCATGGGATGGTTCGAAGTTGCATGTATTGTATGGCTGGTGATAGTAGGTTTTCTGTAAATCTTGAATTCTAATTTCTGGTTCGATTTTGTTATGGTTAGATCCAAATAATTTAAACTATTATTTTGTTCTATTTCAGTTGTAAATTTCAGGTTCGGATGGATGGTGTTTAGATATTTGCCGAAAATTTCAATTTGTCTATGGTTTCCATTGTACAGGCAAAATATGTCATCCACATATCTGAAGTAATGTGTCAGTTTTTTATGATATTTATTGTTTTCATTCATAATTCTGCTATTTTCAACATGGTTTAAAAATAAATCGGCTAAAATACCAGATAAAGGGCTCCCCATTGCTAGGCCTTCCTGTTGTTGGTAGTATTCTCCCTCATATTCAAAATAGTTTTGATCTAAAACGACAGTCAGTAGAGATATTAGTTGGTTTATAATTTCATTATCTATGGATTGATTTTTCTTTAAGTTATCTTCAAGTATTTTTAAAGTTTCTTTTATTGGAACATTGGTGTATAAGTTTTCTATGTCAAAAGATACTAGGCTATGATGATCTTTGATATTTGTTTCTTTTATCTTGTCTACTAATTCAATTGTATTTCTTAGGCTATGGTTGTTTTCTATTTTGATGAGTTTTCTAATCATTATTTCTAGTTTTTTTGCTATCTTGTATGTAGGTGATGTTGTGAAATTTACTATTGGTCTAATTGGGCTGTCAACTTTGTGGATTTTTGGGAGTCCTTTTAATTTTGGTGCTTCTGGATTTATCATTTTTAAAGATCTAATTTCTTTTCGTTAAATAAGCGTTTACATTTGTTTAGTGTTTTTTTGAAGGTTTTTAAAATTTAGGGTGTTTATCTAAAAATTCAATTTACAAAATTTTTTTAAAGATAAAAAACTTTTATTTCCCGTCGATAAACTTTTCTGTACAAATTAAAAAAATTGTGTTTCCTGTTGCTTTTGGGATCATGGGCATTATTTTCTTAATTTTTCAAAAAATTAATTTTTGCTTAAAGAATTCATTTTTTTATTTTAGGTTTTTTTTTAAAACCCCCTATTTTCTTTTTTTTGGTTAAAAAACCTCTCTGTTTTGGCTTTTTCTAATATTTAATTCATTTCATTTATTAATTATAATTTTTTTTTTTGTTAGGGTTAATATTTTAACCTTGTTCATTTAAATTTTTTTTTTTTTAAAAAACATTTTTTGTTTTATTAAATTTTTTGGATAAAATTTTGGGGGTTAATTCGGGGTTTAGTTTTAAATTTCGTGTTTGTTTTCAATAAGTTTTTTTAAAGTTTTTTTGTTTAGCCTACTTTTAAGTTTTTTTTTTTATTTAGAGTATCAATTATAAAAACCTAAAATTTAGGAAAACTTGATCCAAAGTTTCGTTATTTATCGCCAAGTTTTTTAAAAAAGTAAAAATTTTAAGTTGTTATTTTGGGGGATTTTTTGATTAGATGGGTTTTATTCTTTCTTTAGCCCAAAGTTTCCAAATTTTTTTGGTTTTTTTAGGCCTTTTTTTTGAAATTTAACTTTTTTAAAAATCCCCAAAAAGGGTTTGGGGGAAAAAAAACTGAAGATTGGTGGCGGAACAAAAGAGGTAAAGTTTACCATCAATTGTTAAAAAGTTCCTATGAAGACGTGTCTTACCTCACCTAGTTTGGCATCTGTCTGTCTCTGTGTGTGTTTAAAAAAATACCTTACCTCCTAAACGGTTTTGAAACTTGACATGAATATTTAACTTCACACCACCTAATACACTTTAAAAATAAAAAATAATATTTTTACCCATTTCAAAATGGCGGCCGTTCAAAAATTGTAATGCTAAATTTCATAAAAACCAAAGTAAAAACAAAATAATTTTACGATGCCTAATATTTAGCTTAAAAAAGCAGAATCTTTTGGTACCTCATTATTATAATTGGACAGTAAATAACTGAGAAAATGTAATTTTTCTGATTGTCTGCAAAATGTTTTTAAAACTTTCGTGTGCTTGTGTTTATTGACTTGAACAAAACCACCAGTAAAAATTACATTTCTCAGTTATTTTCTGTCCAATTATAACAAAAGTTAGGACCTAACTGGTATGATAAGTCTTTGTTAGATTATAAGAATAAAATGTTAGCATATCATACTATGTATAAAAATCTTTGTAAGACAAATTCAGAGAAAGCTTTAGATGCACATAAAGCCTACATTGCCATGAAAAAAGTATATAGGGATAAACTTAATAAAGCAAAGCAAACTGCTTATGAAAATTATGTAGAAAAGTCAGATAACAAATGTAAGGCTGCATGGACAGTAATTAAAAGTGAGAACACATCAGCTGGTTCAAACAGTATTCCACTTGATCCAGAGACTACAAACAACTATTTCATTAACTCTGTAAAAGAATTAGGCAATAGTTTACACACCACAAATGTATGCCCAACAACTTTAATGGATCAAAAGCTAGAAAAGAAACACAATTTTTATTGGAATGAAATTACACCTGAGGATGTAGTTAGAGTGACATCTAAATTAAAAAACTCAAAGTCAACCGATTATTTTGGATTTTCAAACTTTGTCTTAAAAAATATAATTCAATATATATGTAAGCCTCTGGCTTTTGTTTTTAACCAATGCTTATTGCACGGATATTTTCCAAACCTACTTAAAACAGCGAAAGTTATTCCAATCTTTAAGAAAGGTGACAGAGATCAACCTAAAAATTATAGACCCGTATCAATAGTGCCTATATTTTCTAAAATATTTGAATCCCTAATTTTTAATCAAATGAGTTTCTTTTTTGAGTTGAACAAATTAATAAATAATAACCAGTTTGGGTTCAGAAGGGGCAAGTCAACCACTCAAGCAGTGTTTAAAATTGTTGAAGAGGTTCTAAAGGCATTTGAAAACAAAGAATATGTGTCAATGTTGCTATTTGATTTAACCAAGGCATTTGACTGCATACCATTTGATATCCTGATTAAGAAGTTGGAGTTCTATGGTGTCACACGCACTGAGTTAGAAATGTTTAAATCCTATCTTAAAAACAGAAAGCAGTTTGTTAGTATAGATGGCAACAACTCTTCCCTTAAGGAGGTGTCAACTGGTGTTCCGCAAGGATCAGTTCTTGGACCTTTCTTGTTTATAATTGCCATAAATGATTTACCTTTAATATTGGTATCGATTCAATATTATTTGCTGACGATACAACTGTGTTTAAAGCATGTAGAGAATTAGAACGCTTAATTGATTTTATGACAACAGCAGAAAATTCTGTTCTAAATTGGTTTTCAGTAAATAAACTTGTTTGTAACCAGGAAAAAACTCAAAAACTTATGCTTAGTTTATCCCAGGATTGTGAACCTGATACGGTTAAATTGCTTGGAATTCACTTGGATTCAAAGTTAAATTGGTAAACACATATAAATAAGATTTGCAATGAATTAGCACGTGTTAATTATTTGTTTTGGAAGCTGAAGCCATTAGTAAGAGAGGAATACCTAAGAACAGCCTACTTCGGCCTTTTTCAGTCGCATTTGTCTTATGGCATTTTGCTCTGGGGCCATTCTTCACATACCTGTGACGGCCCGTTAATTTATTGAATAAATAAATGAAAATACCACCTTTGTGGGCCATCTAAATAAAATAAAATAAATTACACCCTCTATTTGTTTTTGTGTTTTAATGTAACTTCAAATTTAATAATAATAATTAAATTATGCCTCCCTTTAGTTTTTGTTACACCATTTTAAATAAATATGAGTGAATATTGGGTTCAGTGGGAAAGGCAAAAGTATTGATTTATCTGTACCAGGCCAGTATGGAATGCGGTGGCGTGATGTCACGTGATTTCTAAATGCAGCCTACGACTCGAAAACTGAGAGATATTGCAATGTTCCAGCAACCCTAACATACCAATGTTAGTTACTTGGTGAATCGTTCAGGGCTGGAGTGCAGCACCATACGGCCTAAAAAGTCATACGATCAAACGTTCTTTCGCGTGATTGGTTGACAATATTTCTAATACTGGCTTGGGGATGAAGCCAGCCCTCTCGATCTGTCTGTCTGCAACCGTGATCGCGAGTACATGTAGTAAGTAGTGCGGTTTCCCCTTTGATTCCCGGGCTTGCCATGTCTGTTCAATTTATGT